>OZ014466.1:2420173-3020173 GCA_963966035.1 Acleris laterana
AACTCTGAGTTGAACTCAAGGCCTCACCTTGACACCCTCTTTTTGATGTTAGGCATTTCATTACGTTATCGAATATTGTAAGGTTTGGAACATCTTTCAAAATTAACAGCTGTCGCTGCTGTCACCTACTACCACAGGTAATGCTATATAGATATGCATGCTATGTAGATAAAAACATGTAAATTTTCCGTTAACAAGTACTCACCACTAGCGGACCTAACGATTCTCGAATGGGACGCGCCAACGTCCTTCCAGGTGGCGAAGTACTGCTTGAATGCCGCTGGCTCCGTGCCCTGAGGGATCCTGGTCACGTGGACCTGATGATGGAAGAAAAGTTAGTAATTGTATGCCCATGTTCAGACAGAAATCCAGGGGGCAAAATTTTATGTCAGGTAGGGAGTTTCTATATCGATAAACTCAATTATCGATGTTGTTTCCTTATACTTGTGATCGCCCCAAGCATTGTATGTATTTTTTTGAAAGTATTGTTCTGAAGACGAGCATGAAGTTCACACAGCGTGATTAAAAAAATGTTAAGAATTTATTATTTATTACTTTATTACCTAATGTAACTTAGTTTTAAGTACTAACTATTATGTTTTTATGATTGAAAAAATGACCTGCTGGAGTTTCTTGCAGCGCTTCTTCTCCGCAATGATGGTCTTATCCGAAGCGCTGGTAGACTCACTCTATATTACCGACGTGTAAAAGAGCCCTCATGTATAAAATAAAAAGAATTTGAATTTTGAATTTGAATTTCAGTTGAGGCCCAATTATTTCCACAAAAATTAAAAAGTCATTTAGCCACCTGAAATGGATTTATCAGTCAAGACGGAGACGTTTAACGTGCGAAAATTCTGATCGTTTATTTTGACAATAGTATATGGGGCAGTAATGAAGAAAAAAATCATGACGAGTAAAGTATCAAGAATTGATTTGAAAAAAAAGAAGAGAATTACGTTATTATTTTGATAACTTTTAATATGAAAATATTTTTACAAACAAAACTTGGAGTGATCACTAGTATAAGGAACAAGCATCGATAAGTGAGTTTATCGATATAGGAACTTCCTACCTGTCATACAATTTTGCCACCTGGATTTCTATGTCTGCTCATATTATATTAAGAACTTTTTCTTTGGTCTAGATAAGGCAATTGAGCTCACTGGGCCACGGAGTTCGTTTTATCCCAGCGCCACACGCTTGGCGTTTGCCGCAAACTCTGCAGGACGCAGATATGCATTGAAATGAGTTGGAAATACATCGTGCTCACTGTTAGATATAGTTGCGTCCTGCAGGGTTTGCGGTAAACACCAAGCGTATAGCGCCAGCATTATAAAGCTACAAGTACAATTTTACAACAAGTCTAAACTGGCAACACTGCTCAATTGGCTGTCATTGGTCGAGTTTGTGTCAGATGGAGACTTGTAACCTGTAAATTGTAATTTGTAGCTTTATAAAACAGGCCCCTTATGGTAAATGACATGTGTGACCCTAAGGCCCGTATTAATAAACTAATCTCAACTCTAATGCTCGTCTCAAGATGTGTCAAAACTGACAGTGTTCTATGATTTGACGTTTACTTTGTCGTATCTTGTGACGCGCATCTCAGCCAAGATGAGTTTATTAATACGGGCCTAAGACATTTGCATACTCAAGACTTCTCTGCCTTTTGGCAGAAATATCTTTGGCCGAATGTATCGTTTCCTGTGTCATTTGCCGCTTTTTTTCAGTAACTGTTTATATTTCAGGATTTTTAGGGCTCCGTACAAAAAAATGAAAACGGAACCCTTATAGGATCACTCGTGCGTCTGTCACATCGTCGCCAATTGAAATTGGCAAAGATGTAAACACATCCAAACGAACCAATTTACCTTATTACACGATAATCACGTGCTTTTAAAGATCAAGTGAGGTTTTAGCAATGATTTATACACTTGATCTTTACTTTTTCATTAAGTTGAAGAGTAAATAAGTATCAACAACGCGTTATTTCAAATAAAAACACGCTGCATGAATATTTGAGGTTATGTGTCAAACAGTACTAATTTGTTTACATCTTTGGCAATTTCAATTGACACAGACTATAAGTATGTGTATAAACTCACCCAGGACGGATAGTTCTTGGCTGCCAAATACTGCTGAGCCTTGGACATGGCTTCGGTCTTCTCCTGTGGAATAATTATATTACGATAGTTAATAAATAAAATTAGAATTCTTCAATGTATACCCAAAGGTTCCTCGACAAATAAATGTATGAAAGTGTACACATTTTTTACTTTCCATTGCAACGCAAGCGTGCAGGTAGTAGATAATAGAACCCCCCATACCCCCTCATTCTTCCAGAGTTAATATCTCTTAATCGGCTCAACTAGTTTGCATGAAACTTAGCTAAGAACCACACAGCTACGATGAGCAGATATACAGATACACAAACAGACAGATACACCCCTCTTTTTGCGTCAGGGTTTTAAAAAATAAGCATCACTTACCCTATCTGTGGACTGCTTTCCAACCCAGACGTAAATGCTTCCACTGACAGTATCCAAAATGTAGCATTCCTGACAAAACATAAACAATATTGCTTATTCGATGTTATACAAAATTATGTAGATACAGTCTTATCCTTAATAGCAAAAATAACGGGTTCATAGTCTTCAAAAGATTTGCAAAGTCCGTCTGTTATTTTCGCTCGACAGTGTACTATAGGCGAGTAGGGGTAGGCATGAGGTACGGGGAGACGCTAGACGGAGAGAGACTACTCGAGCTTCACCCTCGCACCTCATGCCCCTCATGCACCCGAGCTGTCAGTTAAAAATTAGTGCGTCTTTAGCACAATCACAAGAAAAAATAATCGCCTCAATTTTTCGAATTTTCCGCCCAATATCTTATTACGGGTGATTAAGGGACACTACCTATAATGAAGCATATGTTACTAATTATAAGACTGAAAATATTTCTAATAGACGTAACGTTATTATCCATTTAATACTTGTTCTTATTTCTAACAATTTGTGACTTATTTTAGGTTGCGTCCCTACATCCCTTAATCCCTATTCACCCCATTCTACAGTACCAAATGAAAGGTAATAAAATCTTTTTTTTGTTGGTACTATATATTTCAGCTTCGCGTGAGAAGGTAATAGGATATTGGGCGGAAAATTCCAAACGTTGAGTCGATTTTTTTGCACGAAGAGATTTGGGTATCTATGCACAGCATACTGGTATAGCTAGAACACAAAAAAAATTGAAAATAGTTTTTTTTTGTGAAGGATTGTTGTGATAGAAAGAAATTCAGCCCCTAAGGAGGTTTTCTCACGATTTTATTCGCGTAGATCAAAGTTCTAAGTAGCTAGTTGGTAATATATACTGAACTACCTGATAAATTGCCTTGCACAGCCATGAAAGATTACAAATATTTGGTACAATGTCGAGTAGAAAGATATAGCTATAGTCGGTGATCGAATTCGAGATCAAAATCTGACAGTTCCCACCCTGTGGGGCTAGACAAGTTCCCATCGTTCACGAACGCTAGCGTTAGGCGATCACTTTGGTGATCACCTGTCCCTTGGCGCTGTCAAAATTAAATAGGCTAGACAAGCGTGTCAGTTGTAATGAGTGATATATCACGTGATTTACGTCATTCCCATCCAATTTTCAATGACAACACATGTCGCCAGTGATCACCTAACGCTAGCGTTCAAGAACGATGGCAACTTGTCTAGCCCCACTGATTACAAATTTATTTTAACATTATTTCATAAAAACATCAATGAATACTTCATCACCAGTAATATTAGGGTAAGTTTTATTGATAAAAATGCCTACATTTAAATCAAAATGCAGTAATCACAGCGAATGTGCACCCGTTGAGGTTAGGATTTTGATCTCGAATTAAATCACCGATTATAGATGAAATTCAATAGTTTAGTGTGCTTAAATATGCTTTGTCCTTATCCATCATTGTGATATTTTCATTTGATAGAAAAGGATACATAAAATAAGTTAATAATTCATTTATAAATAAGGCGATACTGGGTCATGATAATCAAACGTGATGAACTAGTCCTTAATAACATTGAAAGTTACAAAGTTAATATTGATAATGACGAAAAAGAAGAAGTAGAAAAATGCATTAATGGTAAAGTCAAAATAAGAAACAAATGACAGTGATGAACTTGACAGAAGCGCGTGGAGCTAACCCCGTGTGCTTCTGTTTAGTCCATTGGAGAAAATTCTCTTTTACCGAACAATTGTCTTCGCGTGAGATATCCACGGACTTATTGCTCTAATAAGTCCATGGGAGTCTCTATAAATAACTTGACATTGGCAAAATACACCTTAACAGGAGTGAAAGCCATTAATAAAAATAATAAAAATGACAGTGATGCTGATGACGAAGAAATGGAGGAAGTTGATGACTTACCGCAGGTTTGAGATGCTCCTGCTTGAACGGCTTGGGCAACGCGGTGATCTTAAGAGTACCGGTGCTGTCAGAGATCTCTGAGAGGATGATGGTCTGTTCTTCGCTCCTTTCAAACGCCTGTAGAATATAAAAAGTTTTTAGTACACACACACATCATAATGGAGTAAAAATGTTTAGTAGAGTATTGTAGATGTTATCTTCTATGTCCCATATGTTGTGTTATATGTCCTAGCTAAATACTACACTGAGATCTGAAAAATAATTTTAACAGTAGAACCAATTTAAAACTCTGGGGCACTCGGTCGATCTCCTTACTGCTTTCTGGTAGAATATCTTACCGTGTCTGAAGCGCTAATAGATTGACTCGGTATTACCAATGTGTCAAAGCGTCCTGATGTTGCCAATTTAAATTTAAACTGCATGCAACCTACATGTAACTTTATGATAGGCAACAGTATTTTCGCTGCACTTAACGTACACCTACCGAGTTTGGGCTCCTCAGTTTCACATCATCATCATTACCTACCATCACCGTTAGGAGTTCGCCAGACGTTGATCTCTTCTTTTGTACGCCACTGAGCAAGGTCCCGTGGCCATTGTAATCTAGCTCTTGCCAGCCACATTATTTATTTATTATTTTAATTTTTTTTTAACTTCTTTGCACAAAATACAATAAAGTGCAAATGGCGGACTTAAAGCCCAATGGCATTCTCTACCAGTCAACCAGTAGGCGAAACAGAAAAAAAAACTAAGATCACATTACATAGATCCTTGCTCCCACCAAGACGGTAGGCGTTTGCCGTTTGGTCATCATTCAAGAACACGATAACTCCAACGGTTATCAATTCTATTGCTCAAATTAATATGGTTAATTTGACAAACTACGTTGATGACTTTGGTTGTCAGATCACTTCTTTACAGAAAGCATGTGTAATAGGGTGGAGCGTCGTTGTATGGGAAAAAATAAAAACTTGTTATTCAATGCAGAACCGGTACAAAAAGTTGAAGTTTGGCATGTAGATTATAGTGATTATATCAAGTTTCAAAATAAACACTACTTTTAGCCCTCTACCCAGCTGCCAAAGAAATAAATTAAGGAACATTTTCATCAATTAGTTAAATATACTACTACAATAATATTTGTACATTTTATTTTCAATTAGTAACACTTAATAAGTGCATAATAAGAAATTACCATAATTTTAGTGCCTTTTTGATTATTTATGAAACAATATAATTTCAAAATTTCACATTAAACAGCAATTTCACGCAAAACAAGGAAAATGCTACAGTATAAAAAATATGTATGACATATTTTTTTTAGACATTCTTCTGCTAAAGTCAGGATGTTATTGATTACGAAAAGTATCATTTTACTGCAAAAAAAGGTTACTTACATGTTTTAAATAAGCGTCAAATTTCGCCTGTCGGCGTCGCTTACGCCCTTTTTGGGCTATGTTTACACGTATTTTTAGCATATATTTACTTTAACTAGAATTATTTTTATTATCTTATCACATTTAAAATAGTTTTCACAGTTGTGTAATATGTTCTTAACACCAATTTGTTGCAAATTTCCTGGTAAAAGGGCCTTTTTAATAAAAACCCTATTTACGTGGTTTTACCGTGTCTTAATAAAACACGTATAAACAAAAATAAGCATAGAAATCGAACATATCTGTTACCAGACGATGTTATTCAATGAATAAATTAACTTGTTGTAAAAAATAAGCATAAATTGAATTTTTAAAAAATATACGTATATTGCTTTATATAATAAAAAGTAGAGGGCTAAAAGTATATATAGAGATTTATTTAATTATTTTTTCCTTAAATAATAAAAAAATAGTCATCCTTTTAGTGGGGTTCCATTGCTATATTCAAGAATTTTGGAATTCGCTCCACCCTAATGTGTAATACTGACCTGGTCATCACCACCTGCGGTTTCTTCCGGAACGGTGTCCTTGGTACCAGAGCCAAGAGCGGTGAAGAATTTCTGAATATCAGTTTCAGTAGAATATTGATCTGTAATTAAAGGAAAAGGTCATTAGTGTGCATCTTAAGAGTTCTAAAGGAGGAATCATGTTCAGGATTGAGGAGAGTTTTGATGTTTTAAAAAATAAATTCTTAATGATAACATTCGGGAAATAAATTACATGTGAAGAAAATAACACAGAGAAAATAGAAAGATAGCTGTTAAGGTAAAGTGAAGGCACATTGTAAGGAAAAAAGACAAAAGGTCACCACACTGAACACAGAGAAGGAAAAAGACAAAGAGGACTCCCATTACAAAAATGGCGGGATGACATCGAAGCCCAAGCAGGTAAAACCTGGACTAGGGCTACCCAGAAAAAAGAAAGATGGCAACAAACGGAGGAGGCCTTCATCCAGAAATGGTAATTAGTATAAATTATTTATAGATACTTTCGCGCCTGTCTCCCAATGGGGTAGGCAGAGACTATGGAACGCCAGGTGCACCGGTATAAACATACAACTTTCGCTTCCTCTACATTCATCAACCCCTTCATGCACTTACGTCGGTTTCGGGTGCTCTATATCTTGAATATGATCCTAGACGGGTGTCCCCTATCGACATCACTCATTCTCACTCGCCATACCTCTTTCGTAACTCTTCTTTCATCCATCTTTTCTAAATGACGAAACCATATAAGCATAGCCTTTACCAATAAGTAAATAGTCGTGTTTTAATTTCAACATTGGATAACATTCTCGAAAGAACTCAAAAGTCCAAAGGTAGAAAATACTTACCAAGAATCTCCACCCGGCCTCTGCCATTATGGTCCTGGTCCCTGATCTGGTTGGCCACGGAGATGGCCTTCAGCTTCTCCACATTCTTGGCCTTAGCTCCGACGTAGACGTAGATATTTTGATCTTTATCCAAGATAAAGCAGTCACCCTTATTCATGGATGAGATCAGAGGATCCACCTGGAACACATGGTTTTAATGGTGAAATTTGGTTGCAAAGAGAGTATGAATCCTGGTCAAGGAAATTGGATAGTTTTTTCCCAAAATTCATACCCTAAGGGGGTGAAATAGAGGGTGAAAATTTGTATGGAGCTAGGTAACGAGTTCCACGGTGTATGTACGGTGATGATTTTTTTTTATGGCATCGAGTAGACAAACGAGCACACAGGCCACCTGATGGTAAGTGCAAACTGTGACCCATAGACATTCGCATTCACAAGACTGCAATGCAATCCTAAGACTGCAAATGCGTTGCCAACCCTGAGGACTAAGATGGAATGCCTCTATGCTAGTCATTTCACCGGCTGTATTATCCCCAAACCGGAACACAACAATGCGAACACTGCTGTTTGGGGGTATGTTAATGGATAGATGGTGGTAGCGATCCGTACGGACCCTGCACAAGGTCCTACCACCCGCAAATGATGATGATAACTGACCTGTCGGACGCGGACGTTCCTCTTGCCCTTGATCTGGAACAGTCGTATCTCTGCGCCTGCGTTGGTCGTGACGTGGCTGAAGCCGGAGGCGTGTCCGCCGTCCAAGTAGCGGATAGCTGGAAGTTAGACGATAGGATTAGCCTAGTTGGCATTAGCCTTGCGGTCTCGGGTTCTATTTTCGATAAAGGCAAATATTTGCGGGAGTTTTGGAGGTTTTCTATATAAATAAGTATGTATTTCTCTATGTAAGTATTTTTTATCGTTACCCATAGCACAAGTCTAGAGCTTAGTTTGGGACGAGGCCAATTTCGCCAAGTAATATCATAGTCATATCATTGATTGCATTTATGTGGTAGAATGTTACAATTATTAGATACTTAGAATAGTCTGTGCAGCATAAACCCTGTAATGGCACGGCAATTAACAAGTTTATTAATTTATACACACTTAAGTATGTGCTTATAACTAATAGCGACCCGCCCTCGCTTCGCTTCAGTTTATGTGAGTATGATTATCGCTCCTTTAGAATTATAGCGACCTAATTCAAACTTTTCAGCGTTCGACTTCGAGTCATAAATTTATTACTGTAGAGACCTAACTCGAAATCCAAAATTTGCTAATTAGGTCACTATAATTCTAAAGATGCGATATATAGCTTATTACCTTCCTCAATAAATGGGCTATCTAACACGGAGAGAATTTTACAAATCGGACCAGTAGTTTCTGAGATTAAAGCTTTCAAGCAAACCAACAAACAAACTCTTCACCATTATAATATTAGTATACCCTACCCTACACTTTGGGCAGTCGGCTAAAAAAACAAACGATCTTACAACCCAATTAGTGGTTACTGGATAATTAAAGCAATTAGAGCAATGCAGTCACTACAGCTCATTGTCTGAACCATCGACGTCTAATTAACCATGATGGAATAATAGCAGCTAACTAGTAATCACCAATCGAAACGAAAATAGACTGTGTTTTCGTAAACAAGAATTTAGCGACTCGCCCTCACTTCGCTTCGGTTTATGAGAGTTTTTTTGTAAAATTCGTATATAACCAGAATGTATTATACATAAAAACCTTCCGTGAAAAATTATCTAACTGATGGTGAAAATCGCTTCAAAACCTGTTGCGTGGTTTAGGAGGAGTTAGCGGATATACAGACAGACAGACATAAAGGCTTGTAGTATTGTTAGGTAATGAGCTTGCAACCTGTCACTTACACTGGTGAACATCTTAGCCTAATTGTGCAAAATGTGAAGGATGTAAAAAGATAAAAGATATTTATTCAGTAAGTAGGCCGCACGGGCACTTTTACACGGCAAGAATCTACCAGCGCTTCCCAAGACGAGACTAGTGCCGAGAAGAAACGCCGCAAGAAACCTAGCAGTCAGTCGTTTTTTAACCATATTTAATACTACAATGTAATGAATAGGTAGAGCTAATTTGCCTAAACTTGAGGCATATTCATTCATGCGTGAGTGAAATGGGAATACATTATTGAATGAAGGTGCATCAAGTTTAGGCAAATTAGCTCTACCTATTCCGATCTTTGGTAATGATGCAATATGATACAATGTGATGTGTAATTACATCTGTGATCTGACAGCTTACCAGGCTGGAAGTACCCCACGAACTGTTGGCTCTCGTGTCCCAGGGTCTCCCGGTGCTGGACCGCAGCCCCTCCGAACTTGTCGTCCAGCCCCACAGTCAAGATGGCGGCCGCACCAGCTTCATCCTGAGTCGACGCACTGCCGATCCAGTAGTGGATGTCCCAGGATAGGTTGTTCTTTCGGTCTGCTGACGTCTGAAAGTGAACCATGTACTTATATATTTCCCCCTGTTTCACCGACATTCATTTCATAGAGCTTCTGCTAAACCCATGTTGATTTTGAGGTTAGACTTGTAACCATCTCAAGATATACCTGAAATGAATATGTGTTCAGCAGAAAATAGTTTTCTATAAATATCAGAGCACAATCTCACACCAATTGACCTAGTCCCAAACGAAGCTCTAGGCTTGTACCATGGGTTACCATGGGTTACCATGGCAACGATATAAATACATAAGTACTTCATTTAGCCTCTCTTTAACGTAAACGAAATATGCGCAAAATTCGCCGCTTATTCGTATTAACAGGGATTAAACGATTTCAAAACTTAGACCTATTTGAATGTAGTAAGCCTGTGCTTAAGAAACGTCTCACTCTACTTATGGGGAATCATTAGGTGTATAGACACACACTCACACATTCACACCACGTACACATGTGCACACATACACACACATATCGCATACACGCATATACATATACATATACACACACTCACACACATACACACAAGCACACGCAAGCATTATCTCGCACTACTCAACATTATCCTTATGCTAAGTTTTGTTGTTATTGTATTTTTCTATAATATGAGTTATGCAAGTTGTTTTTTTTTATCAATTATTATGGTTCACTTAACTCTATGTCTGTGGTCACCTTTTATTGGCTTTCTGTTTTGTATCAAGTTTTAATTGTTTTCATAAAATGTACCTATTGCTGTTGATGCCCCAAATAAATAAAATAAAAAATAGAGAAATAAATACTTATACACATCGAAAACATCCATGACTCAGAAACAAATACGCGCTCATCACACAAATATTTACCTTTGCCGGGAATCGAACCCAAGACCGCTAGCTTCATAGGCAGGGTAACTACCAAATAGCGCTTGCGCCTGCGCTTAGTCAAGTACTTATTCAAATTACCTACGTAACAGATTAAAATTATTATGAATTGAAGAGAATTTACTTCATCGATTTGTCGTTACTTTTTATTCGTGACATACCGACATACAAAAAGGAACAAACATACATTAAATCACGCTTGTTTCCCAGAGGGGTAGGCAGAGACCAATTCTTTCCACTTGCTACGATTTAGTCAAATTTTTTTCGCTTCTTCCATGCACGCACGTCGGTTTCGGGTACTTAAGATTCGGCCCTTTTCCAGTATTTCACCGATTTGATTCGAAAAAGGAACAAAAGAGACAAAAGGCCTGTTGTCACGAAATGGTTTCAACTCAGCGTTATGCTAGCGTTATTTAAAACCAGCGCGGGTCTTCCGTTGGAACCCTAGATCAAACGCAAGACCAAAGCCATATAGCAATTCTATGGCTATGGAAATAGACGTTGTTCGTACTTACCTTAAGGACGATGTAAGAGTCGCCCTTGTAGAATTTCCCGACGTCATTTTGGGGGACTGCCACTGGGTTAAAATCCTGAAAGAAACAAATAAATAAAATTTTAAGTAAATCTAACCGATAAGAAAGTAAGTTAAATCAACTTCCTAGATTCTATTACATTGTTCATTAGCTAATTACAAGTAAAGTAAAAAAAAAAGAATTAAAGTACTTTCGTTTCGTTTACGGCAAATATCCACTTATTTCTTTGGTCTCGTTTCCACCATGGTCTAGGTAATTGGTAAAATTTACAGTCGCTATTCTTCTCGGTTTTATTACAATTCACAACCACACATATCTTACCAGGACCATATTTTTATCTCAAAAACGATTAGAAAATGTTTACTGCGATATGGATTTGACAGCTCAAGTCAGCGACAAAAATGACAATTTTAGCCGTAGCGAGCACTGTGATCGTTTAGGCTGCCCCCTCCACCCGCTTTGCACTCTGCCAATACATGAATGGTACGGAACACATCGTTTGCAACACCGACTCGCTCTGAGCCAGTTTTGTTCAACCGTGAAGATTTTCACGTGAAGGTTTGTCTTATAGCTCATGGAACTAATACAGTAAGTAGTCTCCCAAGGTCGATCTTTATCAGGCCATTGATGTAATCAGGCTGCAAACAATGACTCATGCTACCCATTCAAGATTATTATCACAGAACAGTAAAGTGTTTGTGACACTGAGCAAACATTTAGTAGTAACTGTTTCATTGTATGTTTATATATCTACCTAGCTGTCCCCGTGCCTACATCGTTATGCAATATTTGGGTTAATATATCTTTCATTGAATACAAAACGGACACATTCCAAAATGAGTCAGTGTTGCATTTTAAAATTAGAAGCTGCACTCGCGGTCAAATAGAGTGCGTTTTTCATACAAACGAGGCTATTTCGAAGCCTTGGTTCCTCGCCATGCTTGTAGTGAAATCTGATGATGGATACCCCGAGCATCGATACAGGACTTCCAGAGTGCCTAGGACACCCAACTGAATCTGCGGCTAACGCCGGAATTGTGCATCTTCAGAAAAACATCTAAAATGACAATAAAAAGTAAGGAAATCCAAATGCTGACCCAAACTCTCTCGCTGTGGTGTCAACTGATTGTGCTATCAGTTAGGTATCTTAAGAACTTTTGACCTCCTCTATCGAACCTTGGAGTATTCACCATTAAACCTCACTCAAAACAACCCCTGGCTAGGGACCAAGGCTTCGAAAGAGCCTCGTTTGTATGAAAAACGCACTCTGACCCGAATTATTTGACCACGAGTGTATTCGTATAAGATTTTTAATGCAAAAGCAAATTATTTTGGAATGTGTCCGTTTTGTATTCAATGAGCGATATATCCTATGAGACTTGCAAAGAACGTGGCTTTCTATTGGTAAAAGATTTAAGAAAATCGGTTCTGTACATCCAGAGATTACCCCTTACAACGTCACAAACTTTACCTCTTTATGATATCATAGTATCTAACTAATGTACAAAGAAACACCCATATTATGGCAACCACTTCTTTAAGAGCAAAGGGGAGTGGTTAGCATGACATACATACATTAAATCACGCCTGTTTCCTAGAGAGCAAGGCAGAGACCACTTCTTTCCATTTGCTACGATCTTGACAAATTTCTTTCGCATCTTCCACATTCATACATCGAGTCATGCACGCATGTCGGTTCCGGGTACTTAAGATTCGGCCCTTTTCCAGTATTTCTCCGATTTGACTCGAAAAAGTACGCCTAGGGCGGCCCCTACCGACCTGTCCACTCACTTTCGATCTGTATATCTCTTTCGTCTTCTTACATCCATTCTTTCCAAATGACCGAACCATCCAAGCATGCCCTTTTCAATCTTAGTCACTACATCTTCTTATCCACATTTCTCTCTGACTTTTTCATTCCTAGCATGACATGGCTAATCAATTCAGTTTAGGGTGAGAGAGCGAGACAGCTTAGAGCCGTGTAACTGCAATAGCTCTGCCTCGTACACTCATCCTAAACTAAAAGGCTTAGACATATCAATGGTGACTCCCAAATATTTCTCAAACAGCTCAACTGTTTTTCATGAAACCTTGCTAAGAACAATCCCGATTTAAATTAAAATCTTGGTATCCGTTTGGGCTACGATACCACAAACATACACATTATAACACCCCTCTTTAATCTGTCGGGGGTCAAGGAAACTTACCTCGATCCTCCACACCTCCACGCCGGCCCTTTTGCCCGCGTTGGCAAAAGCTGGATGCACCATTGCTTTATGTCTAGCGTCCTGTAACAAAAAAAAAAGTTTAACATCAAAACAAAAAGTGCATCGTATGTGGTGGGCAGATGGAAAGGATGCCTAGATAGAAAAGTCCAACTAAATGAAAGAAAAGAAAGAAAATACATTTATTCATTACAGACACAAGACACATAGAAAAAAGTAAAAACAGAAAACAGCAATAAACAAGTAGTGAGTGTGTCCTCACGGCAGTGAATCGGACACTGGCTCAGCATAATGCTGAGGTGTTAAACACCTGATTTTCAGCCAGCTCCGATAGTGACAGACGGACGGTACGCTAAACAAATAAATATATAGAAACTCTGACAAAAAGCAAGTTTTTAAAACCCAAACGTGAATAAAACGTACTTCAAATGCGTTACCTACCTTTACGTTACCTATGTTCCGTAATCAACATGAAACCCTTATAGTTTTGCCTTGTCCGTCTGTCCGTATCCACTTTAACTCAGAGATTTTTGGTAATACAAAACAGTAATATAGCATCGTTAAATATGTGTTTCGCTACAAAACTTTGGTTTACATGACCTGTAACACCCATTATGCATCTGAGGTAATCCAAGGACTGTTCGTAGCCCTGTGTCAATGTATAAATCGAAAATTAAGTAGTCTTCAGCTCTCTAGGAGTCATTATTACCTACTACCGCTCAAGCGTTAGGGTTGCGTCGATGCGCTCGATACTTAATACGTACGAAATCAAATGCGGTGAAGGCGCGGTCCTGTCTAAACCGGCTTGGCCCGTCCTGTGAGTTTGCTTGTGGTAACTTGCCGCGCGATTTGCCTTTGCTTAACTACTGTTTATATTGTGCCTGTGTCTATGATCAAGTTTTCTGTCTCACTATCATGATTCAAAGCATCTTTGAGTATATATATGCATTAGCATAATTAGGGCTTGTGTCATTTGGCTCTATTAACGCTTCATTTCGTAGTAATGAACTTGACTAATTACTAATTACTTAGTAGATATCACGGTCTTGGTTATTTACATTAATGATTTTTGATAACGCTGACCTATATTGTTGTTTTTAGAGTTCCTATGAATGCATCTCTTGAATCAACTCGACAATCACGAAAGTAAGTGCTTCGCTTTTCGACGACGCGCTGGCCTAGTGGATAGTGACCCTGCCTACGAAGCTAGCGGTCCTGGATTCGAATCCCGGTAAGGGCAGATATTTGTGTGATGAGCGCGAATATTTGTTCCTGAGTCATGGATGTTTTCTAATGTATTAAAGTATATATTTATCCATATAAGTATTTATATCGTTGTCTAGTACCCATAGTACAAGCCTAGAGCTTAGTTTGGGACTAGGTCAATTGGTGTGAGATTGTCCCCTTATATTTATTTAACTGGACTACAATAAACAAAACTTTTCGTGTTTCGAGTGCAGTATGACATATTATTTCACTGTAAACATTCCATTACATCATTTCGTCGTAACCTTGAAACATAACAGTTTATTCCACATCTACACCCAGCAATAAAAATGGGTCACTTTCTACGGTAGTTCAATACAAAGTGACCCGTTTTCATTGCCCCTGACTATACATGGCTATCTCCCCAGGGCCGCCATGACATCAACATGCCATTGTTAAAGGGCGCGGCGACCTTCCAATCCCCCTTCGATCCCATAAAGTGTCTAGACGTAACCTCGACTGTGATATATTATTTTCTACTTTCTACTCGCTTAGGTACCATAAACCGTTAATATAGATATCGTTACCGATAGCACGAAGCGATAGTGTTACCCAATTGTAGTAATAACAGTTCTGTAATGGGCGTTGATATGGTAATAATAACGGTTTAATAATAATCATTATAGCATTGTTGTTGCCATGGTTACGATCATCCCACTGTTTATTTTAATGTAGTCACAAAATATCCGAATTTGTGTGAATTTATTACCAACATTACACATAGCGTCACTAGATATAATGGAAATGGCTTCGGAGGTGAATAAATGTTACAATTAACAAAAATGACAGGTATTTTTTGTTATCACTACATAGTATAAAACAAAATCACTTCCCGTTGTCTGTCTGTCCCTATGTATGCTTATGATCTTTAAAACTACGCAACGGATTTTGATGCGGTTTTTTAAATAGATAGAGCGATTCTGGTTTATGTACGGGTGTTACGGAAAAGTCATATAAACCGAAGCGAAGCGAGGGCGGGTCGCTAGTATAGTATAAAACAAAGTCATTTCCCGTTGTCTGTCTGTCCCTTCCTCTTGAATCGCTCTATGTATTTAAAAAAAACCGGGCAAGAGCATGTCGGACCATGCTCAGTGTAGGGTTCCGAAGCCGTAATGACAAACACAAAAAACTATCTCAAAAATCAACATGTAGAAACAATTTTCTATTTAAAGTTATTTGGCGCTGTCTTAGATGATTTTTAGTAGGTATAAACCCGTTAATCGCCTGTATCTCAGGAACTAATCATGTCTACTTAGCCGTGATAGTTTTCCTTTAAAATTCGTTATATGCGCTTTTGTTGAAGATTTTTTTCAGATTTTTAGTACTTGTAGTTTTGGCTGTAGGGGGGGGGGACACTTGACTCTAACAAAAAATAGCGCTTTAAAGCTTAATATTTCATAAACGGATCCCTTAATCGAAAAATTGTAGTAGGGGAGGTGCATTAAAAAAAAATATTTTTCAAAATTTTATTTTACCACTTTGTTGGCGTGACTAATATGTACGAGTACATTCATGCCAAATTACAGCTTTCTAGTACTATGAGTCTCTGAGCTAGACTGGGGACGGACGGACGGACGGACGGACATGGCGAAACTATAAGGGTTCCTAGTTTGACTACGGAACCCTAAAAACCGCATCAAAATCTAGTGCGTGGTTTAAAAGATCTAAGGGTACATAGGGACAGACAGACAGCGGGAAGCGACTTTGTTTTATACTATGTAAGTAGTGATGATGCGTTAAGATAATTATTAATTTCAGCAGAAAATACGAGTAGTAAGTGACGTCACGCCTATCGCTATCGAAAAAACCCTTCAGGCTATTTTAAAAATCGTAAAATGTACTATAATGAAGAGCTTTTTTTTACGATCTTTTTATAACGTGACGAAAGGATAATATCGACTGTAACATGGACGCAAAAATAAGAATAGACAAGCGATAAAAATATATAAATTTCAATAATTTCACTATTTACACCGATTGTCTTCTTTCATTGTATAAAAAATATTAAACAGTCATTTTTTAATACAGTTGCTCAAAAAGTAGTTCTTTTTGTAGCTGTATATGGGGCGGAAAGTTGTATTTTTCGCACAAATGTCTTTTACTTTTTCAGTTTTTTACGTTTAATTGATCAAATTGTACTGTATTTTTTTTAACAGACTAAGGTTTAAGTAAAATTGTCTTTTACTGTTTTATTGTTGTTTCATTTAAGTTTTTTCGCATTTTTTTTTTAAACCGTCGTTTGATACTCGTGCGTGTCTGTCATTTTCACTCGTCCCGAGTCTTGTCCTCGACTCGAATAAAATGACACACTTTACGCACTTGCATCAAAACGAGTCAAAATTAGAGTTATTAAGTAAAATAAACTGTATTTTATTTGTAATTAAACGTACATTTTAATAAACTGATATGACATACCAGGGAATGAAGCAAGTAGCTTGTAAAAATTGAGGAAATTGGCCGACCTTGAGGATGAAACACTGAATTTATCTGTGCCATCAGCCAGGCGTAGACAACCTTGACCATCTTTTGTTTAACTTGCAAAAAGTCCTCATACCATTTATGGGACACAAACAACCTTAACAAAACTTGTTAAATGACTACAGTACTGTTACGTCTGTGAAGATAATTATAGCCAATAAATATGAGTTCTTAAATACATAGTCAATTCGTGGTTAGGACAATGTGCAGGGTCCGTCCGGATCGCTAGCGCTACCACCATCTTATCCATTAACCTACCGCCAAACAGCAGTGTTCGCATTGTTGTGTTCCGGTTTGGGGATAAGACAGCCGGTGAAATGACTAGCATAGAGGCATTCCATCTTAGTCCTCAGGGTTGGCAACGCATTTGCTGTCTTATGATTGCATTGCAGTCTTGTGAATGCGAATGTCTATGGGTCACAGTTTCCACTTACCATCAGGTGGTCTGTGTGCTCGTTTGTCTTCTCTATGCAATTAAAAAAAAAACTACTCGCCTATTGATTCGTCAAAGCATTATATAAATCTCAAGCTCGGTTATTTTTTATTTGGTCGCCGCGTTCATTGACAAAGTAGCTTAGCAAAAGTAGCTGTACCTTGACTCTGTCTTTTAGGTATACGAGTGCAAAGTTATATGATTCGCTCCTACATAAATACAGGGCAAAACGTACTAAATATCAACGGGATATTAACATGGAGGCAACACAGCGCATTGTTATGTTCCAGTTTCGGACAACCGGTGAAATTACTAGCATGGATGATAGAGAATATAGTAACTTCTTCACGACTATTACACGTGTTACACGTGTTAAGTGAGTTCCGCGAAATGTCCACAAAAATGCTAAATATTTTTAAACCACAATATTCGTTCCAAATGTTTACGTCCACTTCTCATGTTTCAAAGCAATCTTGAAAACAAAATGTCAATATTTTGATGGGAAAAAATTCAACCGTCACATCAAAACAGAATTTAAAAGCAGACCATTTATCTTTACTAATGTTATAATGCGAAAGTCTGTTGGTTTGTTTATAAATTCTGTCTTCATCAAACGAACGACGTGAAATTTGGTAGCTGTAAGGAAAAAGCTACTTTTTATATTAGAGAATCCGTTTAGGGTTCCGTAACTAAAAGGTGCCAACCTAATCCTCCGCTGTCCGTCCGTCTGACTGTCTATCTGTCTGTCACCGGGCTGAATGTCCTTTTTCATTTTTCCGAAAGGTTTGTTACGCTGGAGCCATTTCAGATTAAATGCATAATTTAATTGTCACTCGTAGGTTAGGTTAGGTTTAATTTATAAGAGACTAACGACCCACCCTCGCTTCGCTTCGGTTTATGTGAGTATAATATAAAGCCTTCCTCGATAAATGGGCTATCTAACACTGAAAGAATTTTTGAAATCGAAACAGTGGTTTCTGAGATTAGCGCGTTCAAGCAAACAAACAAACTCTTCAGCTTCATAATAAATATTAGTATAGATAACAAAAAGTTAACTCTTCTGTAAAAACTTGCGTTCGGAATTATGACTCTTTGGAATTATGTAGTGTACCCATGGTTTACATATGAACCGAATTTAATATGTTGTGTTGAACCATAAAAACAGAAATTAAAATAAAGTGTGTGGACAGGTCGAAAGGGGCCGCCCTAGGCGTACTTTTTTCGAGTCAAATCGGAGAAATACTGGAAAAGGGCCGAATCTTAAGTACCCGAAACCGACGTGCGTGCATGACTCGATGTATGAATGTGGAAGAAGCGAAATAAATTTGTCCTACCCCTCTGGGAAATAGGCGTGATTTAATGTATGTATGTATGTATACTTACCTAAAGAAATGTAAAAATGATATTATGCAATAACAAACACATCTATTATTTCCGCTTATCGCAACGCTAAAGCCCAAAGTCCTGGCGTCTACAGACAATCTAGGTTTTAGATTCTAAAACATGTGTTACCACTCCAGAAGTCAAGTGGGACGTATTAGAACGCCTTCATTGAGTGTTAATGTGACGCCATGCTGATAGATCACAGATGTTCCGTTGCGCACCGCACTGATGCATTAAAACTTGAGAAATATCTCGATCTTTCACTTCTTAGATCTTAATGTGGTCATTAATAGATAGAGTTATTAAAGAGGGAGATTTTAATTTATCTCGTGGCAGTAAAAAAGTTGTTAACTATTTTGAATTCCACTATATTTTTATTCGATAGCGCGATGCTAAAAGAAGGGTTATGAGCTTAAGAGTCCATGTGTAATCTATGTATGTTAACAATAATTATTTAATGGATAAAAACTTCGATATAATAGTGACATCTTTCAGAGTTGATATCCCAATCAGTTTTTATAAAACCTAGACCTGATTTATAAATAAACTAGCGACCCGCCCTCGCTTCGCTTCGCTTTTTGTGAGTTTTCCGTAACACCCGTAGATAAACCGGAATCTATTATACATATTTATAAACCTTCCTCTTGAATCACTCTATCTATTAAAAAAACCGCATCAAAATCCGTTGCGTAGTTTTAAAGATCTAAGCATACATAGGGACAGACAGCGGGAAGCGACTTTGTTTTATACTATGTAATGTAGTGATTCTGGTTTATAATACAGTTAAGAGGAGGCGAGTCGCTAGCATCTAGTAAAAATAGGTCAAGTGCGAGCCGGACTCGCGTACTGAGGGTTCCGTATTAAAGCTTGGTAATCGCAAAAGAAAATACTTATTTTGTTATGAACTTTATTTTCTATGCAATACCTACTAGCCTAACTTTTAAAACATATTTTCAAAGTTTTTTTGGAATTTATCAAAAACTGTAATTAATTAACACTTCATTTTATTTTTCCTACAAAATATCAATATTAAAACGTTAGGATTTTTTCCGATTTTTTGATTAATAATCTTTAAAGGGGGAGGGGGGGGGGGGGTTTGTACCTACATAGGTACCAAAAATTAAACAAAAAAGTTTTGTAATGTGCAGATTAAACCGTTTCATATGACACCCCATTTGCTATGTTTAAACCACTTTCAGTTTTGAACCCCCTATTGGGTCTAGAATTTTCATTTATTTATAAAACTAATTTCACTTTTTTTTAATAAAAATCATGCGGATATCCTAGTACGGGATTTTGGAAATTCATCCCCTAAGGGGTTAAAATGGGGGAAGTAATGGGAAATTCATTATACGCGTACAAAGTCGCGTCCTCAATCGTATAAATAAAGAAGTCGCGAGCAAAAATAACAGGTCACATTGGATAAAAATACTGTTCAAAGTGACCCTTTTTCATTGCCTGTCAGTAGAGGTTGTAAGCGTGGTACGGTCGGCCAAGAAAGTGGTACCAGGTTTTGACAAAAGTTTCTGTGAGATCTATTATTATTATTAGTTATTTATTTATTTAATGGCGTCTACATAATTACGTAATTTTACCAATGTCAAGTATAGGTACGAGTATAAGCAACGTCGAAGTCTTCCAGTCACAGTCGTTATGACCCTTGAAGATGGCGAGCAACCACTTTAATGGCTTGGTGTGTTCTTGACTCATTTGGGACAATCTTTTCATTGTTATTTTATTCAATGCAAGTTCTTCATCAATGTTACAAGTTGTCCCACAAAACTGCCCCGGATTTGCTAACCAAAATCAAAGATAATATTTACAAAAAATTCAATAATCGGACAGATGTTTTCAGAATGACAGTCAGCCATAGACCCCCTGTGATATCAAATTATCGCTAAGGTTGACACTTGTCATTGTCATAATATTGTTGCAAGGGAAAATCGAACTTGTTGTATCATGATGTGCAAATGAACTTTTACCGTAGGGTAGTAGACCACATTTTTAGCCGACAGTACGTTACAGTACAATAACAGTATCTTAGAACTGATCTTGTAGCTGATTATTTTAGGACAACTCGCTTTTGAACTCGACGTACTAATAATAATGCATCATGCCAACGTAAATCGTTTACGTTGGCATGATGCATCTAGTCTAGTTTCACTGTTCTGGTAAACAACAGTGCAATGACTCAAACATCTATTCTCTACATTTTAACTATGACATCAATCGTGGTTTACTCTTTTGGAACTTGTCCAAAACCTGAGTTAATCTCCGGGATACTGGGTATTATCTCTGTCAATTTAAAACTGTGAAATAATGAAAAAAGAAATGAAAACCGGCAAAGTGCAAGTCAGGCAAGCGCACCGAGGGTTCCGTACAGTCACGAGATTTAATATGGTACCCACCTTAGGTCCAAAGTCAATCTGACATTTTATTTTTTATTTTTATTGCCGTCGACGGGCAAACAGGCAGACAGCCCAAAAGTTACAAATGATTTGACATCCCTAATGACATTGACGACTTCAAACATATTTTTCTTGAAATGGGTCCCAAATTAACGCTCGTGACCGTACCACCGCACAGTAGGTATCATAATATTTTGATTTGAATTCGATTTCGTATCGAATCTGCGCGAGCTAAACTCTTAGTATTTGTTGTTATTCTTCTGTGTTTGTACTATAATAAAAATCTATAATTGTACCTTTGACAAATAAGTTTCTATCTAAATATTACATTTTTGGGACAAGCTTTTGTTGCCGACTGTACTTTGTTTCACAGTCGTCATCTACTCTTCAAGACGATTCTAACAAACCTTAACACGACGGGTTCATCACGTGTAATTGTGTGTGTGTGCTATGACCACCCTGAGTCTCCATCATCAGACCAGCTCCATGGTACTATATTATTGTATTGTCATCGGAACTAAAGGCGTATGCAAATTTTTAGCTTCATCGGAAACCGGAAATATGAAGTTTAATTCGAGATGGAATGTCAGTTGCATACAATTTCCTAAAAATCTCGCATATAAACTATTGATCTCGACTGTCACTAGAATCGTACTCCGAACCCGTTTGATATTATCTTTGGTAAGTCACAGACAATTACTTATGTAGTCTGCCGCTAATAAGTTAAAAATATGATCTTAATTTTGTCTGATTTTATTTCATTTCCTTGCAACAGACTCTCGTTCGTAATTCTTTCTTTACCATCCTTAATACACAATTTACTGTGCTTTGTGTTACGCACGTTCGAATTTATATCAAGTAGCAACACTTTATTGCAAAAAAAATACTTTTCACAATTTTCCAAATATAAATCTTACTCAATGCGAAAGTTAAATGAATGTTCGTAACTCAATCACGTCAGATCGTCTGAACGGATGAAATTTGGCACCTTCTAGGAATAAATCACTGTTCCCGTGGGACGGAAAATTTACGAACTCAACACGGCGTCGCGGGCAGAAGGTATAAATAGAAGTTTTTTTTAAAACATGATGGTGCTCTTATCAAGTTATATCAGCATCTTGAAATTTGTTTTTAGGGTTCCCAGCCTTTTTAGGGTTCCGCAGTCAAACTAGGAACCCTTATAGTACTAGAAAGCTGTAATTTAGCCTGAATATACATATTAGCCACCCCAACAAAGTGGTAAATTAAAATGTAGAAAAAAAATGGTCTACCCCATAATGTGGGGTGTCGTTGTATATGACTATGCATCACTGGGTGCCCCTCACTCTCCCTGGGTTCCGTTAACACTCCGAACCCTCCCCCAGACGCGTAGGACCATAATGTGGGACCGTATCCATACCGTCCTACTAGGGGTTCAGGCGGGCGGCAAACTGCCTCCACCTTCGCCCCACGGGTTCCCAACCCAACGGAACCCTACTACCTACGCTATCCGTCCGTACATCCGCCTGACCCTGCGTCCGTCCTAACTTCAATTTGAAGTTAGGCTCGCGCAGATTCCATTCGAAACCGAATTCAAATCTATATATTTATATAAAAGGCAAACCTGGCTCACTGACTTATATATCAACGCACAGCCGAAACTACTGTACCTAGAAACTGGAAATCTGGTACAGGGGTTCCTTTCATGATGTAAGTGAGCACTAAGGAAGAATTTTCCGAAAGTCGACCCTCAACGTGAAGAAATAGGGGGAAATTAATTGTACGCGTCCGAATATAATTACCTATCCATACCTACGTACTGTTCGGGACGGAACCCTAGGTGCACGAGTTCGACTCACACTTCACTTTTTTATGGAACCCTAAAATAAATCTTCACCTCGTTCAGTTTTGAAATAAATCTGCCTTAACCAAAGCCAATAAAACCACATAGTTATTTCTGGCATGTTTGGAAAATAAGGATGTTTATCCAGCCAAGCTAAATTGAGATTATTTGAGATGTATTCTACCAGGGAAATAGTTTACGCCCGCGGTATCGCAAGCGAAACATTTTATTGCCATTTCCGCCCTCTTTAGAAAAAGCCGGACTCGCGCACGAACGGTTCCGAAAAAAACTATCCTATGTCCTTTCCCAGGATTCAAACTAACTAAAAAAAAAACATCAGGGGACAATGTCACACCAATTGACCAAACTAAGCTCAAGGCTTGTATTATGGGTGCTAGACAACGATATAAATACTTATATACAGAATTATATAGAAAACAACCATGACTCAGGAACAAATATTCGCGCTCATCACACAAATATCTGCCCTTACCGGGATTTGAACCCAGAGCTTGCTTCGTAGGCAGGGTCACTACCAACTAGGCCAGCGCGTCGTCAAACAAATTACACCTAAATCGGTTCAGCGGTTTAAGCGTGAAGAGGTAACAGACAGACAGACACATTTACGTACTATCAGACCATTGGAACCTTGACCCACCATAGAACTGTGTCACAGAGACGTTATGATTCAAGTCATAAGAAGTGTCAAACAAATTGTTTTATAATGTCACTGTGACACCGTTCTATGGTGGGTCAGGGTTCCATTGGGCTGATAGTATTTATAATATTAGTATGGATAATATAATGTTTGCAGCGCCATGCCACGCCCAAAACAAATTAATTTCACGGTGACTTCCTGTTCAACGATACGACTGATTTTAACTCATGTGAAGCTCCGGTGACACATACATACAAACATACCGTCACGCCTTCATTCCCAGAGTGGGGTAGGCAGAGCTACAGAATTACCAACAACTCTAACAACTTGTTGATAATTCTGTAACCACATTTTGCACAGGCTAAGATGTTTACCAGTGTATTAGTGACAGGTTGCAAGCCCATCGAATAACAGTACACTGCGTTTATTCCCTAGTCGCGGGTGTCGTAACACAATGCAAACTTAAAGTAACTTTTGATTCATAGTTCCAACTTTATATCAGACTAGCGACCCGCCCTCGCTTCGCTTCGGTTTATGTGACTTTTCTGTAACACCCGTATATAAACCAGAATCTATTATACATATAAACCTTCCTCTTGAATCACTCTATCTAATAAAAAAAACCCGCATCAAAATCCGTTGCGTAGTTTTAAAGATCTAAGCATACATAGGGACAGACAGCGGGAAGCGACTTTGTTTTATAATATGTAGTGATAACATGTTATTCATAAAATTATTTGGCAGTTGTGGTTAATGATTTATGTTACGCAAGGTCGTTAATAAAGTTCCAAGAATAAAATATCAAAGAAAAACAGTTCGCATGGCAGTAAAAAAGTAGTTAATTATTTTTAATTCCGCCATATTTTTATCCGATAGCACGATGCTAAAAGAAGGGTTATGAGCTTAAGAGTCTATGTATAATCTATGTATGTTATCATTATCAATAATTATTAATGGAAACAAAACCTCGATATAATAGTGACATCTTTCAGAGTTGATATCCCAATCAGTTTTCGTAAAAGCTAGCAAAATCCACCCTGATAAATAAACTAGCGATCCGCCCTCGCTTCGCTTCGGTTTATGTGAATTTTCTGTAACTCCCGTACATAAAACAGAATTTGTTATGCATAAAAACTTTCCTCTTGAGTCACTCTGTCTATTAAAAAAAACTACTTCAAAATCCGTTGCGTAGTTTTAAAGATCTAAGCATACATAGGGACAGACAGCGGGAAGCGACTTTGTTTTATACTATGTAGTGATCTAGCGATCCGCCCTCGCTTCGCTTCAGTTTATGTGAGTTTTCTGTAACTCTCGTACATAAAACAGAATTTGTTATACATACAAACGTTCCTCTTGAATCACTCTATCTGAAAACAAACTGCATCAAAATCCGTTCCGTCGTTTTAAAGATATAAGCATATATAGGGACAGACAGACAGCGTATAAATCGTATAAAACAAAGTCGCTTCCCGATGTCTGTTTGTCCCTATGTATGCTTAGATCTTTAAAACTACGCAACGGATTTTAGTGCGGTTTTTTTTAATACATACCTAGAGTAATTCAAGAGGAATGGTCTTTTGTATAATAAACTCTATTTTATGTACCTACGGGTGTTACAAAAAACTCACATAAACCGAAGCGAAGCGAGGGCGGGTCGCTAGTCAGAAATTAAATATCTACAGTTTCTTTTACTTCACACCCGTAATTTTGACTCGTTTTGATGCAGATACGTAAAGTATGTCATTTCTTTCGAAATCTTTTGAATAGATAGAGTTATTCAAGAGGAAGGTTTGTATGTATAATAAAATCTGTTTTATGTACACACATTCATCCTATCAAGGCGGATTTCAGCGGCCCGCTTTTTGTCAACCCCCCGCTCGCCACCGTTCGGATATCCGGAGGGATCTGAACATGCTCGCACTATTTCTCCGATCGTAGCAAGTGGAAAGAAGTGGTCTCTGTCTACCCCTCTGGGAAACAAGCGTGATTTAATTTATGTATGTTTTACGTACGAGTGTTACAGAAAACTCACATAAACCGAAGTGAAGCGAGGATGGGTCGCTAGTTATTTATATGTTTCATTGTCAAGGACTGAGGGGTACACTTACGTCATCGTGGCCACGGCTGTTTATTTTTGGTTTTACGACATCGAAGATAAAAACGTCTTTACTTTTAACTTTTAGATTTATGATGGTTTTTATTTGAAAGCATGTATATAGTCTAGGTATACAGGGTGGGAAGTTGTGATGGGGCATTAAGGACAGCTAAACTGTAATTCTATGGAACTTGCTAACTATGTAAACAAGCCGCCATACTAAAATTGACATTAGATGTCAATTTCAATACATTGTTTGTTTACATAGTTAGCCAGTTCCATAGAATTACAGTTTACCAGAACCCTTGCTGCCACGCGAAAATGATCTTAGGAGACCTCATCCAACTTTTTGCGTGATGACAATCGACATTCACAGATTTTTGATACATAATCTTTTGGATGTATTTTGTAAAATGTTAATTAAAGTAGGCACAGTCAGCAGCAAAAGTAACTACGCAGATAACATGCTCAAAATCTCTCTATATATATATTCTCTTGACAATAGAGTCGATTGCAGATAATTGTGATCTCTTCGGTTGCGTAGCTACTTCTGCTGTTGACTGTACCTACATATATAATGCAAGTATAGTTGCGTCATTTTTCATACATACATACATAAGCTCACGCCTTTATTCCCAGAGTGGGGCAGGCAGAGCTACAGAATTACTAACAACTTGAACTTGTTAATAATTCTGTAACCACATTTTGCACACTTAGGCTAAGATGTTTACCAGTGTATTAGTGACAGGTTGCAAGCCCATCGCCTAACAGTACTACAAGCCTTTACTCCCTTAGTCGTCTCTTACGACATCCACGGGAGGACATGGAGTGGCACTATTCTTACCCGGCAACCACGCGGCGTGGTGGCGGGCGCGTCATTTTTCCTCATTTTATAAACAAATTCGGTTAAATAGGAAACAGGAATATTTTCATTATATGCGCTTATTATTTGTTATTACATAACGGTTATTATTATATAATAATAATTGTTTTCCTCAATGTTTAAAATATACAAGGTTGTTTAGGTCAGGAAAATAAATATTTGTTTTAGCGTCCATTGAACTAAGGACGATACGCGAAAAAATCGTTTCCCTCTACTTCCCCTATTTAACACATTAAAGGGGTTCATTTCCAGAAACCCTTTCTTAGGGCACCCCTAGGATATTCAAGGAATATTCCTTTCTTTCAAATCCCTATGTCCAGCGGTTTCGGCTGTAGGTTGATCAGGCAGCCACTTTCTGCTTTTATATATTCGGACTAGCTGTCCTCCGCACCGGGTGTTTTTTTCATACAAACCTTATGAAATATACTTTACGTCCTATTATCAGACGTTCTGATACACACAAAATGTCATAAGAATCTGTCAAGCTGTTTCGGAGGAATATGGTTGCAAACACTGTGATACGAGAGACCACTGTGATTTTAATATATAAAAGAAGAACCTGACTGACTGACATATCAATGCACAGCCTAAACGGCTAAACGTAGGCACTTGAAATTTGGAAGGGACGTAGCTTAGGTACCGTAGAGGTGCACTAAGAAAGGAATTCCCGAAATTCCCACGGGAACCTGAAAAAAATGTTTTGCCCAACGAAGTGGACACGGGAACAGCTAGTAGAGTATATACAGTGTTACCAGCACCCTGGCTTTTTATAAAGTAGGTTAAAATAACGTATATCTGTAACGTAACTATGACATTAATTTAATTAATAAACAACTTTATATTATGCTTTGTTACCTTTCTAACATAATGTTAACTGCCAGCAATGTAAAGCACAGCAATTTGACAATTGACAAGTGTACATGACATTCAACGGCTACTTTGATTGTTATGATCTGCCCCGTACCACGACATGCCTTGTACCAAGCTACAGCGATACTGATAACGATGAACACGCAGCACATGCACTACATTAAAAATGGACAGTATCTAAGAAAATTCATTGTGAGGTTATTTTAATTATTTTTTAATTGATAATACTTGCAAACAATTGCTAAAGCAACATATACCTATTTATATACTTCCGTACGGCATAAGGCAAAACCATAGTTTTTGTTAAATGCGTTATTGTTGTTTTTCTGCACTCATTTCCTCACTGCGGTGAGGTAAAAAGTTGTTTTTCGTACAGGTATTAATTTATTTGGTTCGTACCGTCAAAGACTTTTTGGTACCTAACTTAGGTCCAAAGTCAATCTGACATTTTACATCAATAAGGTTGAGTTCTCTATTAGTTAGTCTTCGTAAATTTCATTTATGGGACTAGCTTTTGTAGCTGACTGTACTTTCTTTGCACAGTCGTCGTCTACTTAAAGGGGTTTTTTAATTATTATTATTTTTCACGCTTTTGAAACTTTTCCAAATTAGCAATATGACTATAGGTAGCAACGTCTCTTTAAAAACATGAAAGTAGTGGGATAATAAACAATAAATGAAAGGGGTGTTTGTTTATAACGTGTGTCTCTATGTCTATGTATCTGAGTGTCTATCTGTGGCACCGTAGCTCCCAGACGGATGAACCGATTTGGATGCGTTTCTTTTTATTTGAAAGCAGGATTTCTAGCGGTGGTTCTTAGCAAGATTTTATGTAAATTGGTTAAGCCGTTTAAGAGATATCAGCTCTTAAAATATATGGCGCCGTTAAATCGGGGGCTTTTAACCTCTTAATCCCCTATATCTCAAAAACAGCTAAACCGATTTTGATAAAACATGTCTAAGAACCACCGCCAAAAAAACTGCTTTCAAATGAAAAAAACCGCATCCAAATCGGCTCATCCCTTTAAGAGCTACGGTGCCACAAACAGATACACACACACACGTCAAACTTATAACAGCCTACTTTTTTAAAATCGTAATAATTGGACTAGGTGTAAGGGGAGAAAAACGTTATAGCATTTTGTATGGAAACTTTTAGATTCACAAACCTTTTAAGAAGTAAACATACAAGACTCTAATACTCGTGCTCATCACAAAAACATTTGCCCCGACCCGACCGGGAATCGAACCGAAGACCACTAGCTTCGTTAGGCAGTCACTACCGACTAGGATAACTGAGTCGTCAAAGGTGTGTATGAACCGATTTCAAACGAGGTGTAAGTCGGGATTTAATTAATTAATAATTGTATTTAGAAAAAACCGTGGAGTCCAATGGCGCAAGAATTTAATATAAAGGAGAATAAAAAAACATGGCTACCTCTTTACATAAATACTCACACGAAAACGTCTAAACACTTCTAATCTACCCCACTGTTTTGTTTTTTAAATAACCAGTTATTCTATTTCTATAAATGCTAATATACGACCTATTCAAAATCTAGTCACGAAACACGATTCTAGATATTTCAAACTATAACAATACAAAACTACTAAAAAAATGCAAATTGCTTAGTTACGGTGAAAATGACCGACAAAAAATTTCAAGAAATTACTTAATATAAATCTTTACCACTTCATAAATTACAGTGCACCGAAAAAAATTAAACAAGGGAGTACTTACTTGTTTAAACAATTGTAAATAAAAACACTAACAGTACGTTCAGAAACTGATTTTACACGCTCGACGAAGCAGCGCCGCGAACCGACTGATAAACTCAATGCCAATGGCAGTGTTGCCAGCGTTAGAGGCTAAAATACCCCGAAAACCGGTTCAGAAATCTGGAAATTCAATTATATTTGACCAGGTAACTGTCTGACGTTCAGGTTATGTGAACAAAATAAAAGATTTTGATGTAAAATTGAGATACATGAGCTAGTTTGAAATAATAATTTCACACAAATGCATAAATATACAGGAATAAATAATTTAATAATATTTTGCATTGTAAAATGTCAATAAAATCTTAGGATATTATTTCCAGGCCATTTTTTTTTGTGTGTATAATAAATATCGGGGGACATTGTAGTGCAAAACTAAGCTTTAGTCGCTCAACTATTTGAATAGAGATATCTTACCGCTACCCTTTAAATAGGTACCGACCAGGAGTTTCGTTGGCCATCTGTGGTCTTCATCATCAGTTCCACTTCACCAAAAGAAGCTTTCTGAATGCAAATGCTGGACATGTGACTAAAAATACGAAAATGGCTATATGTATGCCTGTAATATTTAGTATAGTAGTTTTATTGGTTACTAAATGTGTTATATTCTTCTTCTTGTACACTTGTTTACTCGTTGCACGACCGTTCACTCTTCTCAATCTCTCAAGGGTTAGCTGGAAGAGATCCCTTAAAGGGATAAGTTCGCCTTTGTACATATTTCTATATTAATTGTATTGTTATGGTTTTTCTTTTGTACAATAAAGTGTTTACATACATACATACATACATATTTGAGGAGTTCCCTCAATTCCTCATGGAAGCCCTCATCAGATTACGATTTGGTGATAATAGGACCATCTCGAAAGTATACTCTAGCAAACAAAAGACGGAGAAATTAGTGAACATACATTAAAAAAAAATACAGTGGAACGTATCCTTATTTTTTGAAGTCGGTTAAAAATCAAAAAGTATGCTTTTATCGAAGATAATTAAGCTCCACTTACCAAAAAGGCAAAGTAGAGTGAGACCGGCCATATTTGATTGATTGTTTAAAGGTCATTCAAGAAGGATGCTTTTTTTCGTAATAAATAAGTGAGGTTAGTTTTTTGAGCGTGTATATTTTTTATGTAGGTATTTTTTACCCATTAAATCGATTTCGATTAATCCTATGTTGTTAAGAAGGTCATACTGACTTCTAAATATAGTCGCTTAATAAAAAAATTATCTGAGCTATGTATGAAACTTATCATGGTGGAGTTCCAGTGACGTTTCTGATCTTCATCATCAGTTCCACCTTCCCAAATGATGCTTTTGGCATGATTTGCATGCCAAAAGCATATTTTTTTGATTTTTAAAAGGTCATTCAAGAAGGATGTATTTTTTGTAAAAAATAAGTGAGGTTGTATATTTTTTATGTAAGTATTTTTTACCCTTTAAATAAAAATATCAATGCTACGTATGAAACTTATCATTTCGGAATTCCAGTGGCATGTGGCGTTCCACTTTATCAAATGATGCTTTTGACATGCAAATGTGTATTTACAGAGTACCAGAAGCCTACATTTTTTGACCACCGTCAATTTCTTCTTAGGGTTCCGATGCCTAACTCGGAACCCTTATAGTTTCGCCATGTCTGCCTGTATGTCACACTCACTTTTTCTCATAAACTAACAAAGTTACAAAACAAACATTTTGTACACATATAGATATTTATACAGCGCATTAAAATCAATGATGAAATAAGAACGGAATAACATTTTTAGCGTAGGTACAGTCACGAGATTAAATAGGGTACCAAATTTAATCTTTTTAGGTCCAAAGTCAATCTGACATTCTATAACAATAAGGTTGAGTTACCTAAAAGTTACAAATGAATTGACATCTTTAATGACATTGACGACTTCGAGCATATTTTTCTTGAAATCGGTCCCAAATTAACGCTCGTGACCGTACCTCCGCTACGTGTAAATAAATCCTTAACAATAATGTTGATTGTTTTTTATTGATACAGGCGACCAAAGTGTTTATACCTACTTAAAATGATCTAAGACAGCACCAAATAACTTTAAATAGGAAATAAGTTCATCTTGTTGTTTTTAGAATTTATGTGCTTCTAGTAACGGTGTCGGAAGCCTACACTGAGCATGGGACATGATCTTGCACTTTTTTTTTCTGAAAAAGCATAAAGCATAAATTTAAATTTACCGAAAAGAAAATGGGAACTTGGGAAATTTATATGCTAGCAACACTACCAGACATTGAATTCTGCCTCACTTAATGTGAATAAAACAAAGATGGCGAAGATTAATGGAAAGAAGAATTCTATGCGAAAATGGATTCTAAATCGATCTTTAGTTTTCTATAAATAATCAATGAGAACAATCGGTTATGGAACCGTGACCCACTATAGATTATAGAACCGTATCACAGTGATGTGACATTAGAAATCAAATGGTTTGTTAGCATGTATAAATAGTTCTGATCAGGGTTCCGTACCCAAAGAGAGACCAACTGTCCCTATTAATATACTTTAAACTTTTTTTTTTAAGAATGTGAAGCAACAAAGGGTAGGTAGGGTAAAGTCACCAGTGGTCAGCCAGAGACCTGTAGTCGGCCTCTGCCTATACTTTGTATGAGTGGGAAGAGTACGAAAGATAATATTTCCCACTCTTCGCACTCGTACTACTGGTCTACGGCTGACGACTGGTGACTTTACCTTATTATTATTATTATTTGTTTATTTATTATGCATGCTTCGATGGTTCGGTCATTTGGAAAGGATGGATGAAAGAAGATTGTCGAAAGAGATATACAGATCTGTAGTGAGTGGACGGGTCGGAAGTGGCCGCCCTAGGCGTACTTTTTCGAGTCAAATCGGAGAAATACTGGAAAAGGGCCAAATCTTAAGTAGGTACTCGAAACCGACGTGCGTGCATGACTCGATGTATGAATGTGGAAGAAGTGAAAGAAATTTGTCAAGATCGTAGGAAGTGGAAAGAAGTGGTCTCTGCCTACCCCTCTGGGAAACAGGCGTGATTTAATGTATGTATGTATGTAATAAGTACAATTTGAATTAAAACTAACAATTAGGCATTGCCCCACAAAACTGAAGTAACAGTTTGAGTGTGGGAACGGCAGTCAAAAAAATCAGCTGGAGTTTCTTGCGGCGCTTCTTCTCCGCAACGATGGTCTTGTCCGAAGCGCTGGTAGACTCACCCTATATTACCGACGTGTAAAAGAGCCCTCATGTGGCCTATTTACTGAAAAAATATTTTGAATTTCGAATTTTGAGTTTTTGAATTTTGAATTTTTCTTTTTTCTTATGAATTGACTAGCTGTTCCCGTGTCCACTTCGTTGACCAAAAATTTTTTTTGAGTTAATAATTTTCCCGCTAATTCCCGTTCCCGTGGGAATTTCGGGAATCCCTTTCTTAGTGCACCTCTACGGTACCTGAGCTACGTCCCTTCCAAATTTCAAGTGCCTACGTTTAGCCATTTAGGCTGTGCGTTGATATGTCAGTCAGTCAGTCAGTTTCTCCTTTTATATATTTAGAAGATGTGTAAAAGAGCCCTCATGGCCTATTTACTGAATAAATATTTTGAATTTCGAATTTGGAATTTTTGAATTTTGAATTTTTATTTTTGATTTTTGTTGCTTTATATAATGCTAGATTAAGTAGTATCATTGTAACATGTTTAAAAAATGACCGACTGCTGAGTTTCTTGCGGCGTTTCTTCTCGGCAGTGGTCTCCTCTAGGGAAGCGCTGGTAGATTCATGACGTGTAAAAGTGCCCGTGCGGCCTACTTACTGAATAAATATCTTTTACGTAACACCTGGCCATAATGTGAGTTTTATCGCACGCTGCGCGCACGGTAAAACTCGCATTGTGGCCAGGTGAAGACGTAAAATTGTGTACTCATCACGGGCAATAAAAAAGAAAGCCCTCTATCGCATATTTACAACCCTCGCCTACGGCTCGGGTCTCAAAAACCTGCGATTTCGGGCTTTCTTTCTTTTACAGCCCTTGTTAAGTAATGTACTATTTCATCACACTTGCTCGTAAATAGTGTCCTAACATGCTAGAAAAATCGACCGTAAATCCAAAATAATACCCGCGGGCCTTTTTTTTACCATTACGTTACTTAAGTGCGTAATAGCTTTTTTTTTAAATATTATACGTGGACTCAAACTATCACAATACGTCAGGACCCCAATTCTTGTGCCATTCGATATGAAGTTTCATTCGAGATGAAATGTCAGTTGAATACTATTTCCTAACAATCTCGCATAATAAACTATTGATCTCATATGTCACTAGAATCGGACTCCGAACACGTTTGACATTATCTGTGGTAAGTCACAGACAATGATGTAGTCTGCCGCTAATAAGTTAAAAATATGATCTTTTGTCTGATTTTATTTCATTTCCTCGCAATTGTGATGAAAAACATTGTATGTTACACGGGTGGTAAAGGAAATACAAAGCTCGAGTCATTAAAGCCCTCAGCCTACGGCTTCGGGCTTCTAACAGACTCTCGTTTGTAATTCTTTCTTTACCACCCTTAATACACAATGTACTATTATCTATTATCTTTTTTTTCTTTTTTCTTATGAATTGATGATGAACGTCATGTTACCTTGTCAGTGAGGCCGGTGATGGCAGCGCTGATGGCGGGCACGCGCGCCTGTGAGCGTGCGTGCGCGCATGCCGCTACCAGCAGTAGTACTGCTACTGCAAGACGCATTCTGGAATAACAGAAACAAGTATAAGAACAAGCAAGTTAAAAAAAAAAACCCGACAGTTGCTGGCCAGCTTTAAATTACGATAAATTCTAAATGATCAATCGGGATACGGGATAGTAACCTAGATACCATAATAATTATAAAAACTATTGTAAGGGAAACAAAACCTGATTCGTGTGAAGCGGAAAATCGCAGACTTTACAAGGAAAAGATATATTATTCATTTAAAGGTGACGCACACTGCAAGCGATCTTCTTTGTATAGCTTACGGCATACAGTAAGAAAACAAGCACGTTCGTTGGATCCGAGACACTAGAGACTATGGCAACTCCGTGTGTGTTGCCAGATCTCCTGTCTTTACAGGAGAGCTCAAAGATGTAGGAAAACATAGATCCCGAGTAGCCAAATGTCAAGCGTACCACCTTTTTCTTCTGTGTACAACACAACTTGTAGCCCATACTCGTATTATTGATAAACCGCACATCACTGACTGTAAACTTACGCACACTAATGCAGAGTCACACACTAACACTTCTAAAGAAATACACTTTTGAAATTCAATCGAAAGCGGTCATATAAAAACGACTCATTTTAACGAAGGGCATTTGTATTGCGAAGAGGGCTTAAGCTGCGACCACACCGCTGCATAGAATACGGCGACGGTACGGAAACGCAGTGATGCGTCGTATCCCTGTCACTGCGATTCCGTACCGTCACCGTTTTTGTAGCATTGTTGTGGAGGGCATGCGTCAAAAATGGTACGGATACGACGTGTCACTGCGATTCCGTACCGTCACCGTATTTTAAGCAGCGGTGTGGGCGTAACTTTAATAATTATTGACGTCCAGCAAACCTACGAACTATCGTTTAGCGTCGAGCGTATTAAGTACGAGAGTGACGGATGCTTTATCCAAATCTTATCACGCGATAAACGCAACTGGTCTGGGCCCGCTGGTATGATGATAGTAGAATGAGGGTCTTACATTATAATGACGATTTATTGATACAAATACAAACGACTTAAGACTACGACGAGCGTACGCCGGATGTACAGTGGCGCCCTCATTACTTTTATTGGGTTTTCTAATTAACTAAAGAATTTCCTTGGACCCAAACAAAATGTGTTTGTAGCGCAAGTATAAACACAATTTATGGGATACGTAACAAACTTTAATTACAATTCACCTTCGAGTTATTAACTTAACGAAAAAAAGTGGCCACCTTTTCCCGTTAAGCTGACTACTCAAAGGGTACTTAATTGTTATTAAAGTTTGTTTGTTTGTTTGTGGAAATTCTTTAGTTAATTAGAAAACCCAATAAAAGTAATGAGGGCTCCACTGGACGCTCGTCGTTTGCTCGGCGCAGTCTTAAACCAGAGGCGCTATTGCCTTTTCTTTTATGGCATAGAGAAGACAAACGAGCACACAGGCCACCTGATGGTAAGTGGGAACTGTGACCCAGAGACATTCGCATTCACAAGACTGCAAATGCGTTGCCGACCCTGAGGACTAAGATGGAATGCCTCTATGCTAGTTATTTCACCGGCTGTCTTATCCCCAAACCGGAACACAGCAATGCGAACACTGCTGTTTGGCGGTAGCTTAATGGATAAGATGGTGGTAGCGATCTAGAAGGACCCTGCACAAGGTCCTACCACCCGCGAAAAAGGTCCAACTTAAGGTCCAACCCAGTTTTTTTTTTATCGAACGCTTGTCTGCATTCAAAATGAAAATAATCGTTCCACTTTGAAGTCGATTGCGATTGCGAGTGCCTTAAACAATAGGCCAGCTGGGAGCGATATAAAAATATATTTCAGGAAAAAATTACTTGGTTAAGAAAAAAAACTTACTCATTTCTTGTGGTTAATGGCTCACTATTTCAAGTCTAAACTCTAAGTGGTTTAAAACGTAATTACCTTATTGAACCACAATTATTAATTATTTCCTTATTGTTACTAATTACTTACATCTGAATCATTTTTATTTCAAAGACTGTGTGATTCATTGATGCGTTATATGTTTACTTTTGCACCAATTTGTAGATTTATAAAATAGCATTTTACACTGGTAATTATTACCCCCTTACCTACTTATAAACGTGGAATAAGATTGGAATAGTGTATGCCATGCTTTGTCCTTATATGTAATTGTGACATTTGCATCAGACTTTTGACTGTATTAAGACTGCGCCGAGCGTACGCCGGTTGTAAAGTGGTGCCCTCATTACTTTTATTGTGTTTTACAATAAACTAAAGTATTTTCTTGAAATTGGTCAGTAGGTTTATGTACTACAAATGAAAACACAACTTATACCTATATCACATAGTTTAATAACAATTCACCTTCGAGTTATCAACTTAACGGAAAAAAGTGGCCACCTTTTCCCGTTAAGCTAACTAGTCAAGGGATAGTTATTATTAAAGGTTACGTATTTCATAAATTGTGTTTTTACTTGCACTACAAAAACGGTTCGTCTGATTTTAAGGAAATTCTTTCGTTAATTAGAAAACACAATAATAGTAACAAGGGTGCTACTGGACGCTCGACGTTTGCTCGATGCAGTGTTAAGAAACTCCTTTGTTTTGTTCTTTTTAGGTTTTCTTACCCAAAGGGTGCCAACAGGCCCCTTTTTATCTTTCCGTCTGTCTGTCAGCGGGCTGTGTCTAATGACAGTTGACATTTTCACAGTGTGTGTTGTTTCTATTGACGTTATAACAGCAAATCGTTCATTGAATACAAAACGGACACAATCCAAAATGAGTCAGTGTTGTTTTTAAAATTAGAAGCTGTTGGAATACGATTTTTAATGGAAGAGCCAATTATTTTTGTAATGTGTCCGTTTTGTTAACAATGAGCGAAATAATTAGTTGAAAAGCAACTTGTTTAATATAACCTAATTTTTATTATCTTAACGATATCTATAGCAACTTATTATCGTCACGTTATCTATAGCATCGCATTACCAGTGTTCTACAGCCTTTAACCTATGCGTCTAACATACAGACAAGATAACCTTGGTTAACAATTCACATCAACACAGAACCAAATGCGCTTACGTCAGAATTGTATGTTACAATTTGAAACGTGTTGTGTTAGTTCTTAAGTCGTTTATGCAATCATGGATGAAGTAGATAGGATTTTGTGTTATATCGTTACGTATATGGCGAGCTAGGTTAAAGACTCGAGGCTGTTTTAAGTGGATTTAAGTGTTTGTTTATAAAGTTTTGTTTTGATACGTTGCAAAATAAATTATAGATTCTGGCTTATGAACGGGTGTTACAGAAAACTTACATAATCGGAAGCGAAGCGAGGGTGGCTTGAAAGTTTATATGTACAGAACCCAACTAAAATTTTAAGCATTTTAGAGCACTGTTATAATAAACTTCAAACTGAACATCAAATGACAAGTATGACGGGTCACTAACAGAACACCGGAATCGTAAAAAAACTGACTTGCAAAATGACCACATCGCTTGTAGCCTGTATCTCAAAACGCCCGAGTCGCAAAATGGCCACAATTGTTTTTTCATTTTATCATTGTCTAAGTACATTTGGAAAGGATGGATTAAAGAAGATTGACGAAAGAGATATACAGATCGAAAGTGAGTGGACGGGTCGGAAGGGGCCTCCCTATGCGTACTTTTTCGAGTCAAATCGGTGAAATACTGGAAAAGGGCCGAATCTTAAGTACCCGAAACCGACGTGCGTGCATGACTCGATGTATGAATGTGGAAGAAGCGAAAGAAATTTGTCAAGATCGTAGCAAGTGAAAAGAAGTGGTCTCTACCTACCCCTCTGGGAAACAGGCGTGATTTAATGTATGTATGTATAAGTACAGTCGACGGAGCCCCGCACGGCGGGGTCCCATTCTACGTAATTTGCCCTTCGGGCGTTTGAAGTAACCTAACGAACCTAACCTACCTAGTAACGCAAAGAAATTAGTCCTTTTGAGATGTAGGCTACAAGCGATGTGGTCATTTTGCGAAACTGAAATTTTGCGACCTAGTCATTCTACTAGCGACCGAGTAAGTAACAATGACAGTCACAATGACAAGGTTGTAAGTATGCTAACATTTTTATTGGGTGACTGTACATACATACATTAAATCACGCCTGTTTCCCAGACTTTTTATGTATTACAGATGTATCGCATAAGGAAGGAAAACCTTTACACAAACCTTATGGGAAGTGGACTTCAAGACTCTTGCAATGTGTCTATCTCAAGATCAAATAGTAGTAGTAGTAGTAGTAGTCATTTATTTCGTATTGGAAATTACATTATTATATGTTGCATAGTTATAATGAATTCACAATAAGATCGTCAGTAAGTATAAAAAATAAAAAGTAAAAAATCAAATAATGTCAATGTGTAAAAAAATAATAATACTTAATAATAATGGATCAAAATAAACCAGTACAAAAAAACATAATAAACCCGTTACTCTACAGAATATCACATTCGCAAAAGATCATACTAGCAAAACATCATATACGCATAACATCATACTAGCAAAACACGATATTCGCAAAACATGATATTTACAAATAGTCGGGTTTTGTTATAAAATCGTAGGTAAGCAAGGTAAAGCTCGAGCTCGAGCTGTGCGCGGACACACGGGTCGGAAAATTTATGCAATTTTTACAATAGGCTAAGTAAAGTTTTTGGACGATATGTATATTATATTTTTTATCGATAGTCGTCATCCTAAATATCAAGAAATTGCGGCTCTTTTATTTTTATTTCCTCTAATATTTTAGAAATATTTTTTTTAGTTATGAAGTTGACATTTGTACACTTCAATGACTGACTAGCTTGTTGCCTTCGTACTTAATGAAAAAGAAAAAAAACACTTCTATATCTGTCATTGTCAAACCAAATCAAAGTAAACAAACGATTCAATACAACGGCTATTTTCTGTTGCAGTTGGCTTGTGTTTCATGTGATCAGTGTTTTTAGAAATATTTTTAACGATCTCAGAACGAACTCTGGACTTTCGTTTTGCCGCTTTGCTTTAAGACCTTTGCACGATATTTGGTCTAAGATTTATTTTCGAACCCTTTGGCACTTCTTCTTGGACACCGATTTCTTCCTTTTTCGACGACTCTTGCTCTGCTTTTTGATAGCCACGAGAGCACTTTTGAATTGTACAATCCACGCAATGAATTCAGGCAATCCCACACGGACTGTGGAAATGGAGTATTACAAAGATTTACTTGAATTTACTTATTTGAATTAAACCGTTTGTTTACTTTGATTTGATTTGACGTTGACAGATATAGAAGTGACAGTTTTTTTTTCTATTTCATTAAATACGAAGGCAACAAGCTTGTCGGTCATTGAAGTGTACAAATGTCAACTTCATAACTAAAAAAAAGATTTCTAAAATATTAGAGGAAATAAAAGTAAAAGAGCCGCAGTTCTATGATCTTAAGGATGACGACTATCGAAAAAAAATATAATTTACATCTCTTCCAAAAACTTTACTTACCCAATTAAAACTTTGTAAAGTTTCTTCTACCCGTCGTCGTAAACTATTTTCGGAAAGAAAATCTACATTTTGGTTAAATTTTGGTTTGGATAAATAGATAACCCTAGATTTAAGACTGCGCCGAGCAAACGTCGAGCGTCCAGTGGCGCCCTCATTACTTTTTTGTGTTTTCTACTTAAGTAAAGAATTTCCTTGCATTCAGACAATACGTTTTTGTAGCGCAAGTAAAAACACAAGTTATTGGATACGTGAGACACTTTAATAACAATTACCCTTTGAGTAGTCAGCTTAACGGGAAAAGGTGGCCACTTTTTTCCGTTAAGTTGATAACTCGAAGGTGAATTGTTATTAAACTATGTGATATACCCTATAAGTTGTGTTTTCATTTGTAGTACAAAACCTACCTAGCAATGTCAAGAAAATACTTTAGTTTATTAGAAAACACAATAATAGTAAGGAGGGCGCCACTGTACATCCGGCGTACGCTCGGCGCAGTCTTAATGACTGAACCATTTCTGATAAGACCTAACTAGTTACGACCACGAACCTTTAAAAAAAACGCTTGTGAATTGATCCATCCGTTGGGAGCTATGACGCTGCAGACAGACACACTGATACACAAATACACACGTTAAATCAATAAAATCCCTCACTTCTTCTATTTTTAGGGTTCAGTACAAAAAATGAAAAACGGAAACTTATTGGATCACTCGTGGGTCTGTCTGTCTGTCCGTCCGTCTATCATAGAATTTGGTAGAAAGTTGTAATCCTATGACCCAAACACATGGGCAAAAAAAAAGTATAGCGGAATAATTATGAAATTTTAAAAAAGCTTTTCTAAGCTTACGAGGATATATTTACACTCAAATATATATAGGTAATTACTTTAAAAAAAAATAGTTTCTATCTTTTTCATGAAAGAAGACGATTGATAACTCCTTTCATCCCTTGGTTAATAATGTTCTATTTCTTCACGGAATTCGAAGCCAAAATCGATTCCCGATTTCTTCCAAATAATCAATTCTATGTCCTTGGAATCGCCCGAAAAACAACATTAAATTCAATTGATTTGAATTACTTGATCATTAATTCCATGTATACGTAATTAGTAATTACACTTCGTAAACAGTCTGCTTTCATCGTATTGTTTACCGAACTTTGGAAAGTCAAATAGAGGGCAATTTATTTTTTACTTCTAAAGCACTAATATAATTAGGTATTTCATACATAAAAACCGGGCAATTGGTAGTTGAACTGGTGTGAAGAGGGTTGCGTAGGCATACTCGTATAGGTTTTTTTTGTTGTTGAATGAATTCTTACAGGTTTTCCTGTAATCTAAAAACAATGGACTATATTTTGTATATTTTTCTAAATGGTATCGGGACAATTTGTTTGAAGAATATTGTCTTTTTTATTCAGCGACCACGGATTATTTTTACACTAGCGACCCGCCCTCGCTTCGCTTCGGTTTATTTGAGTTTTCTGTAACACCAGTACATAAAATAAAAAGAATTATACATATAAACCTTTCTCTTGAATCACTCTATCTTTTAAAAAAACCGCATCGAAATCCGTTGGGTAGTTTTAAAGATCTAAGCATACATAGGGACAGACAGCGGAAAGCGACTTTGTTTTATACTATGTAGTGATAGTTATTTTGTAGGAAATCGAAATACACATAGACACATATAATTGATGGTGTTTAATAATATTGGAGCCGAGATATTCCAGATTTAACCCTTAAATGCATGATGTAGGATGCATCCTACATAACAAAAACTCTAAAATATATACGAGGGCTGCTACTTAGGTAACCGGAATCCAGGATTCCAACATTTTTAAACGCTATCTGACCTCCATGGTAAAATTTGAACTTTTTTTAATACTGGCCGCTGTATATTTTTTTTCTTATGTACGCTAGTCTTTTGTTTTTGGCGGGTTTAAATTTTAATCTCGCTGCAAGAATGGAACTCACTCGTGAAAATATTCGTGCTATGATTTATTACGATTTTCGGCGTGGTTTAACGCAACAACAGTGCATAGATCAACTAACTTCGACTTTTGGTGATGAAGCTCCATCCAAAACTACTGTGTATCACTGGTTTAGTGAGTTCAATCGTGGACGTAGTATGCTCAGGGACGAAGTTAAGGATGGTCGCCCGAAATCGGTCGTTGTACCACAAAATATTGAAGCTGTGCGAAAACTTATAATGCATGACCGTCATGTTACGTATCGCGAGATAGAGGCGACTATAGGCATATGTATGACGAGCATTAATAAGATATTACATGAACACTTAGCTGTGAAAAAAATTTGTTCGCGTTGGATCCCGCACAACTTAACTAAGGATCAAAAAGAGGCTCGCGTCGAATGGTGCAAGGAAATGTTGAAAAAATATAACCGTGGTGACTCAAAAGCTGTTTATAATATCTACACAGGTGACGAATCCTGGATCTATGCGTATGATCCCGAAACTAAACAACAATCAACGGTGTGGGTGTTTCAAAATGAGCCGAACCCTACGAAAGTAACTCGTGCAAAAAGCACCTTGAAGCAAATGGTGGCCTGCTTTTTTGGTATTAATGGCCATGTGGCTACAGTGCCCCTAGAGAATCGTAAAACGGTTAATTCGGAGTGGTACACGACCATTTGTTTGCCGGAAGTATTTGAAAAAATACGGAAAAACAACCAGCGACGGAGAATCATTCTGCACCATGATAACGCCAGCTGTCATACATCACGTGAAACGACTCGATTTTTGGAAGGTCAAAATATAGAATTAACGGGTCATCCACCTTACAGCCCTGATTTGGCACCCAATGATTTCTATTTATTTCCAAATGTAAAGAATAAATTACGTGGTCAACGATTTTCGACCCGTGAAGATGCCGTCGACGCGTTCAGACAGCACGTTTTGGAGATACCTCAGTCAGAGTGGAAAAAGTGCTTTATAAATTGGTTTCAACGTATGCAAAAGTGCATCGATTATCACGGAGAATACTTCGAAAAACAATAAAACCATATTTAGCCATGTACGTTTGTTTATTTTTTCTATTCCGGTTACATAAGTAGCAGCCCTCGTACCTATAATCAGCACACTATTACGTGTAAAAGAAATTATAAGCGACAATTTTTTTTATCATGCATTTAAGGGTTAAGTGTTCAGTTTTTGGTACTAAAAGTAAGCCAAGTAAGTAGGGTAAGTAAGGTAAGTAAGTGTGGTTGCCGGCAGAATAGAATAGTACCACTCCATACCTTCCTGTGGAAGTCGTAAGAGACGACTAAGGGATTAAAGGCTTGAAGTATTTTTAGGCCATGGGCTTGCAACCTGTCACTAATATACACATGATATACATCTTAGCCTGTTTGTGCAAAATGTGGTTACAGAATTAACAACTGGCTGTTAAAGTTGTTGGTAATTCTGTAGCTCTGCCTACCCCACTCTGGGATGAAGGCGTGACGGTATGTATGTATATTTTTTGTTTTTTTTTTTATGGCATAGAGTAGACAAACGAGCACACAGGCCACCTGATGGTAAGTGGAAACTGTGACCCATAGACATTCGCATTCACTAGAATGCAATGCAATCTTAAGACTGCAAATGCGTTGCCAACCCTGAGGACTAAGATGGAATGCCTCTATGCTAGTCATTTCACCGGCTGTGTGTATGTATGTATGTAAAGTAAGCCTAGGTAAGAATATTAAATATCTCGTGTCCGATGCACTTAAGAGTTTTTTCTGCGTGGACGGAGTCGCGCACAACAGCTAGAAGTAGTTATAGTAGTAAATTAAATCAAGTTAACAAAATAACAGAATAGGAATTGCTGCATGAATCCGACTCAAACTTGACCGGTTTTTTAATGTTCCAACTTTCTAAAACTTAAACTTATCTACACACAAACATCATAAATTAATACATTCACAAAACCTGACTTTGTAGCTAGAGAAAGGTAAAAATAACGAATATAATCAAGCTTACATTTAAGTATCTATTCTCGTTACAAGAATATCTTCCTACCCCCAAATCAAGTTCAAATCATGGACTTGTACCTAAACTGGACTATGAGTACTAACTTTTTCTAGTCAATCAAAATTGAACCGTATTACGAAGTAAGACAGTTACAATAATTTATGTGATGATATAGGTTGAGGACGAGCGAGAGCAACCAACCCGAGGACGGTGTCCCCCTCACTCAAGTTGCTAATGTAAAAAAGGTATATTTGATGTACTTGGTCACCCTAGTTAAAACGAGATCCAATTCTCTAGTATGGTTTCTCTGTCGGTCACACTTTTTTATCGCAGTACTCAGTCCAGTTTAGGTACAAGTCCATGGTTCAAATATTGCCTTTAAGCTGCGTTTTCACCAGAGATGTGCGAGGTAGCTGAGCGGTGCGAGGATGCGTAGCGAGGAGGGATAACCTGATTTTTAAATAAGCGGGCGGGGTGCGGTGAGGCGGGAGCGGAGCCAGACGCCGCCTCGGAACACATCCCCCGCACACTCACTTCTTTTGTTTTCGCTCCGTTGAGCTGTTTCCACCAGAGCTAAGCTAAGCGAGGATAGGTAAATGAATTGTTTCTATTGGTTCATGACAAACATCCCTCGCAACTCATCCTCGCACATCTCTGGTGGAAACGCAGCCTTAAGAGCCCCATATACGGGTCGTTACGATCAATCTGAATCGATATCGATTGAAATTTTAATGTGATATTGCCACACACGAACAGTCAACAAAGCATCCTAGGCTACTATGGAACTATATCATAGTGACATGATTCAAATCGTAAGAGACTTCTTAAGAATTGAATGAGAACGTCACTTTGACATAGTTCCATGAATCAAATTGGTTGAGTGCACAGTCCATCGCTCGATTTCAGTTTGAAGGATCATAACGACGAATCGTACCGTATATTAATCATAATGATCACTCTAACTAGTCTAGTACTAACGATCGGAACTCATAATCATCTGAATTTATAACGCCGATATTAATGAAGCCTTACACTTTTCACAATTTCTTAAATATCTTACGTGTAATAAGGTTAGGTTAGGTTAGGTTTGATTTATAAAAATGCTCAAAAAGTAAGAGTTTAAAAAAAAAAAATGCATTATGAATTGCGATAATTATGACTTAAAAAGTATGAACAAAAGAGTATGAGGAAAAAAAATATGAAGAGTGATTATTATTATTATAGGAATAAAAAAATTATGTCAGGCAATATGGCCCCGGATCTTATATCTTTATTAATATTTAGCGACCCGCCTTCGCTTCGCTTCTGTTTAAGTCAGTTTTCTGTAACACCCGTACATAAACCAGACTTAATTAAACGCCGTGAAAAATTATCTAACTGATGGTAAAAAACGGCATCAAAATCCGTTGCGTGGTAGGAGTTAGCGGATATACGAAAAGACAAGCGAGGGAAACGCCTTTGTTTTATACTAAAGTAAATAAAATATTATTGTCCTTTCCCGACTTCTCATAATAAACAAAACAATAACCTATACTCCATACCAATTGACTTGATTTATTTGGTAAACAAATGTATAACCTCAAAATGCATAATTTTTGGCTATAACGGCCTTTTTTTTTACCTTTTTTTTTAATCTTTTTTTTTTGAGAGCTTGGTCGATAATCGATCATGCCGCTCCTTTTTTTACCTTTATTGCACAAATCAAAATACAAATGGCGAACTTAATGCCTAATGGCATTCTCTACCAGTCAACCAAATATATTCATACAGAAACTAACAAAAGTGGTGCACAGAAAAAGAAAGACAGAAAACAAAGCAAAGATAGTTACATAGAATTATAAAAAAAAAATGTACTGAATAAAGCAACTAGAGACCTCATGTTGCACAATTTTTTTTTTTGTATTAAGTAATTGGTTTATTTTATGACATAACTAGCGTCTCGCCCTCGCTTCGCTTTGGTTTATGTGACTTTTCTGTAACACCCGTACATAAACCAGAAACTATTATACATATAAATCTTCCTCTTAAATCGTTCTCTTTAATTTTATTCATATTTTTCTGCTGAATAAAGCAACTAGAGACCTCATTTTGAACAGCATTTTTCTAATTTTATCTTGGATGGGTTATTTTATGACAAAATAGTTATTTCAAGGTTATAAATGTGTTTAATAAATTAGACAAGTCTATTGGTATGGACTGTATGTCCATCTGAAATACCAAATATCCTTTACAATTGTTGAAACAATTCAAATATCTGCAGTGGTTATGAAGATTACCCTCCATTTACAAAACGTCCGCTCAATGTATAATACGCATCGCCAGCTACAGATCTGACCAAAGCATAACCAGAATGAGGAAGTGGGTCAAATTTAACTTGCAAGATTTGACTCCAACATACATATTTACATACATTGGAAGTTTGTAAAAAGGCAAGGGTTAGAATGAGATAACCAGTCGCAGGCGCCCCTTTATATCTGGCGCCCAGGGTATTTTAGCGCGTGAATTTTTAATTTAGCAGCCTTATACGTTCGATCCATGCTGCTAAATTGAAAATGCATGAGTTAAAATATGTTTTGTTCGCACTGACGGGACTACTTAAACTCGCCGCTTGGACATTCACTCACTACCCTGGACGGTGGCCCAACCGGGTGAATATTCGAGCGTTCCAACCGCCGTCATTATTCTCTTTAATACATTGACGAAAATAATGATAACTACCAGCAATTGTTGATGTCATAATCACCGGACCTGGGGGTAGTATCCATTCCATTTAAAAAAACAAGAAAGTTATTGAGTTTATATTGAATATTATGCGAAAACATTAATGACGGCGGTTGAAACGCCAAATATTCACCCAACCGCGCCCTACCCTAAAACCGCTACTGGTAATATTGACTAAATCACTGAACTAAATCATGACGTCAGCTTTTCTTAAGATTCCTCTACTTATAACATTAATAACTATTCTGATTAAGCAGGCCTTTGTTTAAAACTGCATCCGAACTAAGTCATCATTATGAAGGATCTTTTGAAAAAAAATGTTAAGGCCTTTAATTAAAACAGAACTTAATTGATTCCTTTGTGTAACACAACTTATCCATATAGTTTGGATGACTAACTTTCGTTACACAAAGGATGCGATCGTTATTTTCAAAAAGCCTATAATATTGTTGACCCTGAAAGCTAAGTTTAAAAAGACAGATGTACGGTCACGAGCGTTAATTTGGGACCAATTTCAAGAAAAATATGCTTGAAGTCGTCAATGTCATTAGTCATTAGAGATGTCAAGTCATTTGTTACTTTTAGGAAATGGACCTTATTGTTGTGGAATGTCAGATTGACTTTGGACCTAAGGTGGGTACCAAATTAAATCTCGTGACTGTACAGATACACACATAATATAGATACACAGATATGTTATTTCTGCGTTGGGGTCAATAAACCATGTCACCCAATAAACGGCACCATTAAAAGTGTCAAATAGATGTTGACAGCAAAAAGCAATGCGGAACGACATAATTCCGTTCTAAATTCAAAACTCCAAATCCTTTTTAAAAATAACAGTTAACACAAAATAAACAGTAATAACTTCCCTTTACTATTAATAAAAACAAAACGTAATCAAAGTCGTACTTACGTGAAGCTTATTTTGAATTAAGAACACTGTTCCACGCACGCGCTGTGCGGGTCGGCGCACAACTGATCTTATATAAGTGACGGTTGACTTCTTGAACCGGTGCGCGGTCACAGAAACATATAACAATCAGTAAGGCATGCCAGTTTATTTAAAGTACAGTCGTGGAATTTAACTCGTATACTGCCCGGCCGTTATAAAGTCAATCCTGACACCTGTCATTCGAGTACAAATTATAACCTCAAACCCAAGAATACTTAGGTTATAAATCGTACTGTGATGACAGATGTCAGGATTGATTTCGTAACGGCCGGGTACTATAGTCTACTTTGGACTATGCCAAAGTGACACTGTAAATAACATCATGAGAAGTCTCCTACGTTTTTATTCTTTACGTCATAATGACATAGTTTAAAATGGTCTAGGAATTAATTTCCTTTTTGTAAGTCTTCTAAAAATTAAACCTAGCTAGATCGACCCGTTTCCCAGATTCATATTATACAGGGTGGGGCCTGTAGGTATCTAAAGCAAAAAATTAAAACGTACATTCTACTCAAACTAGACAACTTTTGTTTAGCAACTATTTAAAATCATAAAGTTTTTAAATTGTTATTTTTTCAAACAAAGTAAATAGTATTTTCAATGTACTTAAACGCCGTCTAATTGACATCGCCTGTCAGTCTAGTCACTCTAAAGACATAATCAATTTCATAGTAACGTAATAAAAAACGTAATAAAATTAAAACTGCAAGTTTTTTTTCAAAGTCGTCAAACAAACGTTGCGTAGTTTGAGGAGAAGAATGTACATTTTTAATTTTTGGCTAGTTACAGGCTCCACCGTGTATAATCATCTTAAGGGCTTTAATTAAATCAAAACTTAATTGATTCCTTTGGGTAACGAAAGTTACCCGTACAGTTTGTATGACTAACTTTCGTTACACAAAGGATGCGATCGTGATTTCGTTTTCAATAAGCCATGAATTCTATACAATATTTTTGGAAACGACCCTTATATACAAGAATTGCTCGTTTAAACGTATTAGATAGATATACATTGTAGATAAAAATTACTGGACAGTAATGACTCATTTCACTTTACTAGCATTATCTAATAACCAAGAAATGCTAGCAAGTAGGCATTCAACTGGATTCTTAGAAGTTTGTATCGGATTTGTTATTTGTTTGAAATCAATCGATGGGCGGCGTGTGCGCACCTCAACAATTCTATTTGGCCTAGTGGTTGACTGGTTGATGGCATATCCTACTAATCCTACGAATATTATGCGAAACTTTGTGTGTGTTAAAATAGCTTAAAAGTAACAGTCAAATAATTAAAAACAACATTATGAACAACTGAAACGGTCAGTTATCCGATGTCAACATAAAAAAAAAATTGTCAAAGCAATATAAATTTTACAATTTAAGTTTCGTAATATTTTTCCCAACGGGCGTAGTATGTCTGCGTCTATATATGGTGTCAAATGTGGATAAAGCATCCATCACTCTCGTACTTTACGTGTTAGAAGATGACGGATGCCTTATCCAAACTTTGTCACGCGATAAACGCAGCCATATTAGATCCCCAAGGAGTATAATAGATCCTATCCTACTAATATTATAAATGCGAAAGTTTGTGTGTGTTTGTGTGTGTGTTTGTTACTTCTTCACGCTGCAACGGCTGGACTGATTTGGATGAAATTTGGAATGGGGATAGCTTATACACTGGATTAAAACATAGGCTACTTTTCATCCTGGAAGTTATAAAACTTCCCGAGGGAATACTACAGTAACTACTAGTAGGCATTAAAGCGTTAAGTTGGCCATTTGAAGTTTTTTTTTAACGTGCTATAAATATTAAATAATGCCGTGTATTTGGCATTTTTTTTTAATCTGAAAAGTATTTGGCACAACCTTATTTAGTACCTATAACATTGGTTCGACGAAGGTTGGCATCGTAAAAAATATATCTAGACTAATATTATAAAGCTGAAGAGTTTGTTTGTTTGTTTGCTTGAGCGCGCTTATCTCAGGAACTAATGGTCCGATTTGAAAAAATCTTTCAGTGTTAGATAGTTCATTTATCGAGGAAGGCTATATATCATACTCACATAATAGTTTAGTATAATTGGTAAATATCCGAATGATTGCTTGGTCGATTTTTAAATAGTAAGTATGTACTGATGAGACCGAATTTACACTTGTAATTTGCATTTTTTTTATCCAGATGGGAACAAAATACAGAGAAATAATAAAAACGTAAAATACTTAAATAAATTACCTAAAAATTCCAAATTAAAATCTTGTTTTTTATTTTTATTTATTTGGTATTTTTTTTTATGATTTTTCTCAACCGTTTGTTAAATTAATCAGCTTTGAAAAAAACACGAATTCCCTATCAAGGGACATATTTTTTATATTGTTCTGGTTTTTCTTTTGTGCAATAAAGTGTTTACATACCTCCAATTATTCCGAAAACAAATCTAGCAAACAAACGGGGGGTCGAGGAAAATGGTAAATAATAAATGTTAAACGCCATTATGACGTACGATTTATATTAACAATAACACAATCGCATAGATGAAATAAGACAACTTCATCTATGCGCGGCAGGCGTTCCATCTTAGGCCCGTATTAATAAACTCATCTTGGCTTAGATGCGCGTCACACGATACGTCAAGTAAACGTCAAACCATAGAACACTGTCATTTTTGACACATCTCGAGACGAGCATTAGAGTTGAGATTAGTTTATTAATACGGGCCTTAGTCCCAGGGTTTTTGCAACGCATTCTTAAGATTGCATTGTCTTGTGAATGCGAATGTCTATGGGTCACAGTTTCCACTTACCATCAGGTACGAGTAGCCTGTGTGCGCGTTTGTCTTCTCTATGCCATGAAAAAAAACCACGCTAGTTTATTTTATACCGGTATTTGTTATACATATAGTAGATTGTATAACTAGGGTCAAAAATAAGCCATAGTACCCCGAGATGGTTATTTTCCCGAGCAAAGCGAGGGAAAATTGTGCGAGGGGTACCTAATATGGCTTTTAGACCCGAGTTATACACTGTACTTTTCACTTCGATTGTGAGAAAATAAAAGAATTATATAAAAGTAAACACACCTTCACTGTTAGAATCAACTTGCTTTTCATTTTTCCATTGTGTAAAATTATTGTATGCCCTTAAATAGTTTTCATGATATTTCACGGACAAATTATTTTCACTCAGTTTTTTGGCCTTTTTCTCCATTATTGTATTCGGCGTAAGTTTCAATTCATTTTCATTTGACGACATCTTAAAATTAACAATGATTATCCACCCACAATGTATTCCGCGGCAAACTATTGTTTTAATTTTGGCGGCGTGTTTTTTTTTTAAACTACTTTGACACAGATACAAAATATAGACTAAACGGCGCTGACCGAGTGAGTATTTAGCGCTTTAAAGCGTAGCTCAAACGATTTATGATATTTTAGCAGTTGTAAAATAGGTACTAAAAAACACCTAATGTTTTGAGAAATGAATTCAGTTACCTGATTGGTCGATTTTAATATAGCTTTATTATGGTTGGTTGATATCAATTTTTTTTTTTTTAAGATTTGAATTAGTTAACGAGTGTACATAACGTTCCGACTGACAGTCGATGTGTATTGTGATTGGTGGATTTAATTTGGTGAAGTATTTTGATTGGTCAAATTAAGATGTTTTGTAAATGTATTTCATTCTATTTTCAATTTCATATTTTCCCTAGTGAAAAATTAAATATATAATATTATATTTTCCCTCGGTTGTACATGTATCACTTGAGTCTCGCTTGATGAGTCTATTTTGACAAACTTTTTGAGCATGAGAAGTGAAAAGAATGTTTTAAACTGATTCTCGTTATAGGAATGGTCTGAAATATATAACGTACGTATTCGTCTTAAATTAAAACTGAATGAGGCCAAAGCTAGTTAAGTACGGTCTCGGACTTCAACCGTTGAACCACCATAGAATCTTGTCTCATAAAACCAACGATTCATTACTTTGTAATTTCTATGTAGTCACTTGACGCTGTCATTATGATAAGGTCCTATGTTGGATCAACTTTTAAAGTTCTTGATGGTGGAGTGAAGAAGAAACGTGAGTACTTCCCTTTTTTGAGTTGTACCTAAGGCCATGTGACTCCGCTTATCCCTCGCATATTTTAATCTGTGTTTCAAGGGCACTAATCGACGGGCTCAGTAAAACCATAACAGCTGCTGTTTACTCACTTATTATTCTTATTAAGTATCGAGAAATGGCCCGCCATTTAATTTAATTGTATTTAATTGTACGATGACTCACGCCAGTTTTAATTACGTTATGACGTTTGTCCTTATGTCGATTAATTCGAACAGACAGGGTTAGAAATGGTGGACCCAATGTTTATATGCAATGGTAAATTGGTTCATTTGGTTGTGTTTACATCTTTCCCAATTTCAATTGGAACAGACTATAGGCAAGGTCAATACCAACTAGGATTCACAAAGTCAAAAGTAAGGATTGAATAGCATTAATCATTTCAAAAACCTTTGACTGTTGAGTTTCTTGCGGCACTACGGCAGTGGTCTCCTTTTACCTGCTCATGCTGTTTTTTTAAGTTTACTGTGGCTCTACAAGTTCAATAGGTCATCGAAATTATCAACTGCCGCCGCACTAAATTGTTTTTGCTTTAAACGTAATTACGACATGACCGACAAAGTACAAACGGTGAGGCGATACCAGACATTAAAGTTCCAGTTCCCAATCTTCATATCTACGTATTACTTGTAACTACATAATACAACCGCGTGGTTGCCGGGTTAGAATAGTGCCACTCCATGTCTGGATGTGGATGTCGTAAAAGACGACTAAGGGAATAGAGGCGTGTAGTACTGTTAGGCGATGGGCTTGCAACCTGTCACTAATACATTGTAATAAGCCTGTTGTGCACATTGTGGTTACAGAATTTTTAACAAGTTTTTAGGTGTTGGTAGTCCTGTAGCTCTGCCTACCCTACTCTGGGAATAAAGTCGCTTCCCACCGTCTGTCGCTCTGTAAAACGCTAAGATCTTTCAAACGACGCAACGGATTTTAGTATGGTTTTCATCAATAGATAGAGTGATTCAAGAGGAAGGTGTTTATGTACAATTATGGTTTGTGTAGGGTGACGGAACCAGTAATAGACAAGGACCAATGATACACACTTGATTCTTATTTTAAAGAAGATAAGGGTTATTCATTTGTTTTGCAACAATTAATTTAGGACCGTATGAAATTTGAATTACCTAAGAGTAAAGTGTCCATCACTGGTGCCTGTCAGCTAAAAGTGTCCGTCATTGGTGCGGGCAACCTACGGGTGTTACAAAAAAACTTACGAGTGGAAAATAATTGTCATTAGAAAATGTGTGTTTAGTTGATGTGACAGCACTGTACGAAACAAAATCTGGACGAATTAAATTATTCTTCGAATATTAATATTAATATTAATATTACACGCGTAATGGCAATAGTAACTATTCCTGAATATGTTCACTACCTATTCTTAAAATAATCGTGGGTAAAACGTAAAACCGGGCAAGAGCATGTCGGACCATGCTCAGTGTAGGGTTCCGAAGCCGTAACGACAAACACAAAAAACTATCTCAAAAATCAACATGTATGAAACAATTTTCTATTTAAAGTTATTTGGCGCTGTCTTAGATGATTTTTATTAGGTATAAACCCGTTAATCGCCTGTATCTCAGGAACTAATCATGTCTACTAAGCCGTGATAGTTTTCCTTTAAAATTCGTTATATGCGCTTTCGTTGAAGATTTTTTTCAGATTTTTAGTACTTGTAGTTTTGGCTGTAGGGGGGGGGGGACACTAGACTCTAACAAAAAATAGCACTTTAAAGCTTAATATTTCATAAACGGATCCCTTAATCAAAAAACTGTTCGCATAAACTCGCAATATTTTTGAAAGACCTATCCAACAACACCCCACACTATGGGGTAGGCAAGAAAAAAAAAAAGACATCCCCACGTTACGTGTAGGGGAGGTGCATTAAAAAAAAATATTTTTTAAAATTTTATTTTACCACTTTGTTGGCGTGACTAATATGTACATTCATGCCAAATTACAGCTTTCTAGTACTATGAGTCTCTGAGCTAGACTGGGGACGGACGGACGGACGGACGGACGGACGGACATGGCGAAACTATAAGGGTTCCTAGTTTGACTACGGAACCCTAAAAATTATTTACTCTCGATTAACTGGCGATTTATCATCACTACATTATCATCACTACATAGTATAAAACAAAGTCGCTTCCCGCTGTCTGTCCCTATGTATGCTTAGATCTTTAAAACTATGCAACGGATTTTGATGCGGTTTTCTTTAATAGATAGAGTGATTCAAGAGGAAGGTTTTCATGTATAATAAACTTTGTTTTATGTACGGGTGTTACCGAAAACTCACATAAACCGAAGCGAAGCGAAGGCGGGTCGCTAGTTCTATGAATAATGTTTACTCTCGTTTGGTCATATCCGCCTTAAATCCTAATTCTATCTTTAATCGATCTTAACTTCGATTACTATTCTTAATCTTAATTAGGAGTCCGCGTAATTGGTCCTACATAACACGACCGTCTACCCGGCAAACTTAAAAATGTAACATCCGACGAAACCTTTAAACATCAGCTGAGATTGTCTCAGCCTGAGAACACATTAATTGGATAATCTATTATACTTACTTCCTGGCCTACGTCTATATCGCGTGTCTGAAGGTGGGGTGCGTATCTGCTCACATACCTTTTTAAGTTCTATTATCGGAAGTCCGAAAATGTTTGTCATACCATTTTACATTATAATGATCACTCTTCATACTCTTCATAATTTTCTTTAGTACTAACGATCGGAACTCATAATCATCTGAATTCATAACGCCAATATTAATGAAGCCGTACACTTTTCACCATTTCTTATAGTACATTGTGTATTAAGGGTGGTAAAGAAAGAATTACAAACGAGAGTCTGTTAGAAGCCCGAAGCCGTAGGCTGAGGGCTTTAATGACTCGAGCTTTGTATTTCCTTTACCACCCGTGTAACATACAATGTTTTTCATCACAATTGCGAGGAAATGAAATAAAATCAGACAAAAGATCATATTTTTAACTTATTAGCGGCAGACTACATCATTGTCTGTGACTTACCACAGATAATGTCAAACGTGTTCGGAGTCCGATTCTAGTGACATATGAGATCAATAGTTTATTATGCGAGATTGTTAGGAAATAGTATTCAACTGACATTTCATCTCGAATGAAACTTCATATCGAATGGCACAAGAATTGGGGTCCTGACGTATTGTGATAGTTTGAGTCCACGTATAACATTTAAAAAAAAAGCTATTACGCACTTAAGTAACGTAATGGTAAAAAAAAGGCCCGTGGGTATTATTTTGGATTTACGGTCGATTTTTCTAGCATGTTAGGACACTATTTACGAGCAAGTGTGATGAAAAATATCTTACGTGTAATAAGGTTAGGTTAGGTTAGATTTATAAAAAATCTCAAAAAGTAACGATTCCTAAAAAAAATGCATTATGAATTGCGATAATTATGACTTAAAAAGTACCTATGAAGATAAAAGTATGAGGAAAAAAAATATGAAGAGTGATTATTATGAATACAAATCGGTAAGAAAACAAAAAATAGGAATAAGAATTTTATATGAGTCAATATGGACCCCTGAAGGTGACGGATGCCTTGTCCAAACTTTGTCACGCGATTAACGCAGCCTCATTAGGGCCCCAGGATGAATATTATAAAACTTAAATTGTTTTTCATCACACTTGCTCGTAAATAGTGTCCTAACATACTAGAAAAATCGACCGTAAATCCAAAATAATTCCCACAGGGCCTTTTTTTACCATTACGTTACTAAAGTGCGTAATAGCTTTTTTTTTAAATATTATACGTGGACTCAAACTATCACAATACGTCAGGACCCCAATTCTTGTGCCATTCGATATGAAGTTTCATTCGAGATGAAATGTCAGTTGAATACTATTTCCTAACAATCTCGCATAATAAACTATTGATCTCATATGTCACTAGAATCGGACTCCGAACACGTTTGACATTATCTGTGGTAAGTCACAGACAATGATGTACCTAGTCTGCCGCTAATAAGTTAAAAATATAATATTTTGTCGGATTTTATTTCATTTCTTTTCATTGTGATCAAAAACATTGAATGTTACACGGGTGGTAAAGGAAATACAAAGCTCGAGTCATTAAAGCCTATTCTAACAGACTCTCGTTTGTAATTCTTTCTTTACCACCCTTAATACGAAATGTACTATTATTATTGTTTTGACATAATTTTTTTTGTAGGTATGTTGACATCGGATAACTGACCGTTTTAGTTGATTTTAGAGAAGCGCCGAATACTGGTTTCACCGAATAGCCGAATACCGAATACTATTCGGTTTAACCTTTACCTAACCGGATATTCGGCCGAATTATTCGGTTTACCAATTCATCGTTTTGAGGCGTAAACAGGATCTGTCTAACGGTGTATTCCCCGTGGTCCACCTATGTTGGTCCACCTATATGGATTACGGAGAGTAAACTGGTCAAAATCAATAGGTAGGTTTAGGTTATGTTAGTTCTTCAGAGGGCCCGAAGGGCCAAAACAATGTAGAAGTAGGAGCTCCGCGACAGCGGAGCTCCGTCGACTTGCTAAGGTCCGCTAAAATACCCAGGTGGACTAACATGGGTGGACCACGGGGAATAGAGGGATCTAACATGTACGCTACGTGTCGCTGCTGGCTAGGTGACGAGCGAGCCGTACCTCACCGCCCGCCACCCGCGCACACTGCGCTGTCACTATGCTTGAAAACATCGCAAGATTGCTTTTTTTATTAGCTTCTTCTTCTTAGCGTGTCGACAGCATGTCATATAATATGAGCTGACCAATATTCCGCCACGCGAACGGCATTGCTAGTGGCGTCATACTAAACATTATTATTAGCTTTATCCAACACATTCTTCATAGGATTCCTTTGACGACGCGCTGGCCTAGTGGGTAGTGACCCTGCTTACGAAGCTAGTGGTCCTGGGTTCGAATCCCGGTAAGGGCAGATATTTGTGTGATGAGCGCGAATATTTGTTCCTGAGTCATGGATGTTTTCTATGTATTTAAGTATATATTTCTCTATATAAGTATTTATATCGTTGTCTAGTACCCATAGTACAAGCCTAGAGCTTAGTTTGGGACTAGTTCAATTGGTGTGACATTGTCCCCTTATATTTATTATTTATTTATTAATATAACATAAACGTGTTGTGTAGCCAAGAAAATAAAAATACTCGAACCAAATATATTCGGCACCAAACCCGGATAATTCGGCCGAATACAAATAGTGAAAAAGATGCCGAGTACGCCGAATACCGAATACCAAACGAATATTCGGCGCATCTTTATTCATAATGTTGTTTTTAATTATATGACTGTTAAAAGTAACAGTTATTTTAATATCAGTATTAATACAGTCACTAGCTGTTATCCGCGACTTCGTCTGCGCATATTTCGTTTATGGCTATTCCCTCAGGAACTGTTCAATTATTCAGTATAAAAAGTATCTTGTACCCTTTCCCAGAACTAAAGCTATCTCCACTCCATACCAAATTTCAACGAAATCAGTTCCAATGTGAAAGCATAACAAAAGGACAGACATGGTTAACTTGTACCTTTATTGTTATGTTTTTATCTATATAGTTCTCAGCAATTCATATTATGAGGAAATGTCATATATACAAACAACACGTAGGTAAACATATTCTAAGAAATATCTTATGCATTATAATAACAAAATGGCTTATGTTATCAGTGGTGACCTTAGGGTCAGTAATCTGGGTAGTAGTGATTCTGTAAACAACGCCGGTCGTGCGGACTGTCGAGTGATATCCAAGCGGCGAGATTAAGTAGTCCCGTCAGTGCGAACAAAACACATTGTAGCGCGTGCATTTTCAATTTAGCAGCACGATGGGTCGGACGTATAAGGCTTTTTAAGGCGTTTAAGGTTTTTTTTTTTTTTTGTTTTTAAAGGGCAGTAGTAATATAGGAAATAAAAAATATCCCGTGTAACTACCAGAGCAGTTAGTGGTAACACGGGCAAAAAAAAATACCCTTGTTACTAGGTACTAGTAGTAAGATGGGTAGTAACACGGGTAACGAAGTACGATAACATTTCAAAAGCAATACTGTTGTATCGCGTAGAATTAAGACCCAGGCTATCGGTGCAGGCAACTAATACTTAAAACGTTATTGCTATTGTTATTACATCGGTTATTGTATGAATGTGGGAGAAGCGAAATAAATTTGTCAAGATCGTAGCAAGTGGAAAGAAGTGGTCTCTGCCTACCCCTCTGGGAAACAGGAGTGATTTAATGTATGTATGTATATGATACAGTAAATGTTAGGCAGAAAAAAAAAACATAGATCATCGTCAATAAGCAGTTTATTTCTTAGAAAAACGCGTAAAAAGAGTGTTATTTTCTTAAAACATATTTTCCGGATTTATCTGAACCACGGTTAAAATTTTTCTAATAAAAATTAGGACAGCACCATATACAAATTAAATATAATCTTTGGCAATTTGAAATGGTTTCAGATCTGCAGTTACTACCAATCCGGAAAATGAACCTTAAATGCTGCTGGCTCAGCGCCCTCTGGTATCTTGGTCACGCAAACCTAAAAAAAAATACAAATTTAAAATCTGATGACAGTGATTTTTAGGGCACCGTACCTAAAAAGGAAAAAAACGGAACCCTTATAGGATCAAGTTGTTGCCCGTCTCTGTCTGTCTGTTAGTACCCTCAATCTCCGAAACGCGTGGAGGTATCTACCTAGTTGAATTTAAAACCATATACTCAATCAAGTCTAGTCTCTTGAAGCTGTGCAAAAATTCATACTTTAAAATTATAAAAAAATACGGCCGTTTATGCCGTAAAAATCCAGGATCAATCTTGTTTGAAGGTCAAGGTCATAATTGATAAAGGTCAAGGTCATCATTGATCAAGGTCAAGGTCAAATTATCGAGTACTTACCCATAAAGGACAGTTTTGAAGCTTGAGGTACTCTTGGGCTCTGATGATGGCTTCGGACTTTTCCTGGAACAGTTTCCGATAAATTAAAACCAAACTTACGGTTCACAAGATAAAGCTCTTTAAATTTAGGACGGACGAACGGACAGACAGCGTTGGCATATTAAAAGGGGTTATGTTGGACTCCCTTCAAGATGTGAAATCTTTGACACATCATAAATTAATAAATCCCGTCTAAGGGGTGAGTGGAGACACGACCTAAAATAAATCATAACTTGTTATAAATAAGAACAAGTATTAAATGGACAACAACGTTACGTCTATTGGAAATAATTTAAGTTTTATAATTGGTAACAATATGCTTCATTTTAGGTTGTGTCCCTACTCACCCCGTTTTACGGTAAGTATGCGTAAGTAATAGTACATTGTGTATTCAGGGTGGTAAAGAAAGAATTACAAACGAGAGTCTGTTAGAGAGGCTTTAATGACTCGAGCTTTGTATTTCCTTTACCACCCGTGCAACATACAATGTTTTTCATCACAATTGCGAGGAAATAAATAAAATCAGACAAACGATCATATTTATATTATAACTTATTAGTGGCGGACTACATCATTGTCTGTAACTTACCACAGATAATGTCAAACGTGTTCGGAGTCCGATTCTAGTGACAGTCAAGATTAAGTTTAAATGCGAGATTTTTTTTTTATGCATCTGACATTTTTCATTTCGGATGAAACTTCATATGGAATGGCACAAGAATTGGGGTCCTGGCGTATTGTGATAGTTTGAGTCCACGCATAATATTTAAAAAAAAAGCTAATACGCACGATAGGGCGTAATGGTAAAAAAAGGGCCCCGGGTATTATTTTGGATTTACGGTCGACTTTTCTAGCATATTAGGACACTATTTACGAGAAAGTGTGGTGAAAAGGGATTTTATAAGACTACTGGGACACGCGTGGTTGGTATTGACAAGTTTGTCCATTTTGTTTAATATTAAGTATTAATTATTGCTCACTTTCTTGTTCGATTTCTTGCCAACCCACACATAGACTCCGCTAGTACCGGCATCTAATATGTAGCATTCCTGTGAAATATAATACAAATGTTAGAAAAACTAAAACCCGACTATACACTAGTATACAGTAGATACGATTAATTCCACTTAGACACTAAGTTTGTGTGTGTGTGTGTGTGTATGTTTGTTACTCCTTCACGCTGCAACGGCTGGACGGTTTTGGATGAAATTTGGAATGGAGATAGCTTATACACTGGAATAACACATATGCTACTTTAAAAAAACAAAGGAAAGTTTAAGTTCCCGAGGGAATAACGATAATCGAAATCTACACGGACGAAGTCGCGGGCAGAAGTTAGTTTATAATAATATTCAGAAATTTACATATACTAATTTAATATTTGTGTTTTTTGTAATGTGATGTAATAATTAAATCAAGCCACATCTGTATTATTCATAGGTCTACTGTAAAAAATATCATTGTGGTCTACATTACTGTTTTAGACTGTTAAGTGCACACTATGATATCATGAATATGCAGCAATGTGTCTCGTGTCATTTGCACTCCCGATCTCTCCCTATGAATGTCGAGAATTACCGAGTGGCAAAGTCGTATTATACGATTAATTCGGGTCCATATTGGCTCATATAAAATTGGTCTTTCGATTTTTTATACAAATAACGATTTGTGACTACACTCATCATTAATCCGAAAAATTTTGCTCATACTTTTTTGTTCATACTTTTTTAAGTCATAATCATCGCACCTCATAATGTATTGTGCCTAAAAACTGTTACTTTTTTTTTTTTTTTTTTAAATCTAACCTAACCTAACCTAATTTTATCTACACTAAGATATTTAGGAAATTCTGAAAGTGTACGGTTCCATGAATATTGACGTTATAAGTTCAGATGATTATAAGTTCCGATCATTAGTATTAACAAAAATATGAAGAGTATGAAGAGTGATCATTAGGTTGTAAAATTATATGAGACACATTTTCGGAGTTCCAATAATCTAGTTTGCAATTTTATATGAACTTTGGCGCACCCGATTAATTGCCTTGCTAAATTACACGACAGATGATTCATCAACGAATTAATTAAATAATATTACCATGGCATTAAGCTGGCTTTTTTTAACAGGCTTCTCTGTAATCTTCATGTCTCCTGAAGCGTCGGATATTTCAAACAGCTTCGCCTTCTTTGTGACCTTTTCATATTCCTGTGAACATCAAACAATAATCAGCAATGATCGGGGTTTTGGATGCAATTCGCGGGATTTCGAGTCGTAATCATAGTATGGATGTGACTATAATCCCGCGATATTTTTTCAATAATAATAACGTTTGTTTCAAACGTTGACCTGTAATTTCGATTAATATCATGTAAAATAAAATAGAATAATTATCCTCCAACATCAATACAAATATATTAACTAAAAATATATTAAGGAAACCCAATGTAAAAAGCCAAATGGATTACATAAATAAATATTTTAGCATAATCGAGATCGCCTTAGTCAAACTACAGGAACGAGATACGTCAATCATCGATGCCATAGAAATCTTTGATCAAGTCCGGACCGGATCCCCTTGACTGCCATACACATTGTTGGTCATAATGTATTGTTAGTCATACTTTTTTTTGTCATAACTTCTTTCAGGCTGAAGTTACAGTTTTTAATTAACGTTTGTCGTGTAGATTAGTTAGGTTAGGTTAGGTTAGTTTTATAAAAAACCTGAAAAAATAACCGTGTCCTGAGAAAAATGCATTATGACTTGAAACACATTATGACTAAAAATAATTATGGCAGTCAATAGAGACCCGGGTTTTAGATGTTAAACGAAATAGGTTAACATTAGGGAACATTGAAAAAATAACGGTTTGTTATTTTAATTTTCTAGAGACCAAAAGTAATTATGATTGCAATAAATGATTAAGTATTGAGTATTGAATTAAAAATAATATGCTAAATATTTGAAATAAATGATCTTATTAAAATGTATAATCAATATGTAATCTAATAATATGACGGAAAAACTATCCTTTATCAAACCACACGAAAGCCCGGAATCCCGCGGCATATCCATACTAGCATAATGATTGAGGTCATTCACCCCAAGTCGCATCCAAAACCCCGATCACTGATAATCAGTAAAATAGATTAAACCCTTGATATATAATGGCGAGCGTTATCTTATCGTATCTTACAGATGGCCCTTTCGGGTCCCCTTAAGAATCTTTTGTGCAATTATTTTAAGTCAAATGGCCCTTTCACGCCATTAGTTTTGACTCAAGATTCAAGATTCATACATTTATTGATAAAATGGTACATTTTACACGTCATATCATTATTATTATTTAGATACAATTAATTATTATAATATATTTTTTGCTTAGTTTGGTATAGGTACATTATTAGTAACATTATAATTGGGTCAGGTTCATTAGACTTTCTGTTTAAGTTGTGTGGGTCAATGATTTGACGTTTTCAAAAAATTCGTCAATTGTGTAACACGCCATCTCCAGCAAAATGTTTTTAAATTTTATTCTTAAATATTCACTGGTTACATTTTTAATATTAGTCGGAAGAGCGTTATATAGCTTAGGGCCTACTACGTCGAGTGATTACTATACAAAATGTAACTTTCGAACCTATTTTAAACTTTTTGTGGCCACTTTTTAGACGTGATTTATCATTGTCTGTTTAAACCAGGCTCTTGTGTAAAATTTGAAAATGAGGGAATAGAATGACCGAATGATTGTAATAAAATGGATTCCACCCTTCAATTGGCTAAGTAAAGTTTTTGGAAGATATGTATATTATATTTTTTTTCGATAGTCGTCATCCTAATGATCAAGAAACTGCGGCTCTTTCATTTTTATTTCCTCTGATATTTTAGAAATATTTTTTTTTGTTATGAAGTTGACATTTGTAAACTTTAATGACCGACAAGCTTGTTGCCTTCGTACTTAATGAAATAGAAAAAAAAACTGTCACTTCTATATCTGTCAACGTCAAGTCAAATCAAAGTAAACAAACGGTTCAATTCAAATAAGTAAATTCAAGTAAATCTTTGTAATACTCCATTTCCAAAGTCCGTGTGGGATTGCCGAATTCATTGCGTGGATTGTACAATTCAAAGGGGCTCTCTTGGCTATCAAAAAGCAGAGCAAGAGTCATCGTGATTCTGTTATTTATTTTATGATCTTATTGTAACGTATTCTAGCAAATAAACATTTCTATTTCATTTCTATTTCTGAACAAAATCGGTGTCCAAGAAGAAGTGCCAAAGGGGTCGAAAATAAATTGTGGACCAAATATTGTGCAAAGGTTGCTCTACAAAGCGGCAAAATGAAAGCACGGAGTTCGTTCTGAGATCGTTAAAAATATTTTTAAAAACACTGGTCACATGAAACTCACGCAAACAGAAAAGAGCCGTTGAATTGAATCGTTTGTTTACTTTGATTTGACTTGACAATGACAGATGTAGAAGTGTTTTTTTTTCTATTTCATTAAGTACGAAGGCACAACAAGCTTGTCGGTCATTAAAGTTTACAAATGTCAACTTCATAACTAAAAAAAATACTTCTAAAATATCAGAGGAAATAAAAGTAAAAGAGCCGCAGTTTCTTGATCATTAGGATGACGACTATCGAAAAAAAATATAATATACATATCTTCCAAAAACTTTACTTAGCCAATTGACAAAAATGCAAAAGTCGTGAAATCAAACCCTATTAAATTTGAAATCAGCATGAAAACACGTAACAAAAAAAAATAAAAAAGTGAGCTGTAAAGTACAAGTACTTATCGCTGCTTAAATGCAAAAGCGCCACAAAACGAAAACAGATATAGTTTGATTTAAAACTTTAAGTACGAGTATATATAGCATTCCGAATTTAAATGCAACACAAACACATTTTGATTTGTGGCCCTTTTGCATTTAAGCAACGTTATGTGCAATATTAGATATGTTGAAACCTCATTTTACTGGCCATCAGATAATGTGTTCTTGATGACATTCCTTTGTAATTGTGACAGACATCTACTCAAAAAAAATGTAACATAAGGTTCTAAGAATATTTGTTTTATTAGGTTATGGGAAAATTACGAATATTTCCTAAATTTCCTTCTATTTTGGAACCAGTTTTCTTTTTACATTTTAATTTGTGTTTCTAATGCGCTATAAGTTTTTGCGAGAGCTCCATCAGGACAAAAAGGTCAACGTTCTCTACGTACCCTCTAAAGAACAAGTAGCGGATACGTTTACGAAAGCCCTGCCAAAAGAAGGCTTTCTCAGAGCACGATCTTCACTAGGTATGGTGAATATGGCTGATCTGATGTAGGGGGAGTGTTGAAACCTCATTTTACTGGCCATCAGATAATGTGTTCTTGATGACATTCCTTTGTAATTGTGACAGACATCTACTCAAAAAAAATATAACATAAGGTTCTAAGAATATTTGTTTTATTAAGATACACTGCCAATGTAAGGGTTAAAGGAACATCATATTTTCAAATAAATCAAATTTTTTTCATTAAGTCTTCCCAAAGTTACCCCGATCATCAGCTACCCCCACTAAAGTGTCCAGTAGTGTAGTATCCGTATCCGTACCTCGTCATCCCCTCCTTCTGTTTCGGGGGGCACGGAATTCTTGTCTCCGGAGCCCAGGGCTTCGAAGAACTTGTTCAGGTCATCATCAGAGGAATACGGGTCTGCGAAAAGAGATAGGTGTGTATCAATAGCGACCCTTTCGCTTCGCTTCGGTTTATGCGAGTTTCCTGCATCACCCGTATATAAACCAGAATTTATTTTACTAGCCATAAAAATGTAAGGGATTACATTAAGATACAGGTATATTAACATACAGGGCAACGAGAGACACAGGTTTCTCACATATTGTAGAAAACTGTACACATCATTAAGCATTAAAACACCCTTCTATTAATGTCTCTCATGCTCAGAGATCGGAATATGGGTGTCATTACTATCAATAATGTGGACATGACTCCAAAGATTTTAATGAAACAAATTAAATTACATTAATTGATTACCTACTTATCCAAAAAATATTTTGATCCTTTGCAAGTAATAAATAAATAATTGAAAGACGTGAGGAGTGGCCGTTGATATGAATCTACTTAAGTTTTGCTCCATTAACATCCGTGGATTGCGAATGGAGCTTTTCACCTCATAAGTTTATTTTAACCGTGAAAAGGAATAAACTAACGACGGAAAAAATACAAAAAATACTGTTATTTGCTTTAATAAGTCGGTTATTTATTTTTCACTTCTCATGCTCAAAAAGTTTGTCAAATTAGACTTATCAAGCGAGACTCAAGTGATACATGTACAACCGAGGGAAAATATAATTTATATATTTTCACTAGGGAAAATATGAAATTGAAAATAGAATGATTTACATTTACAAATCATCTTAATTTGACCAATCAAAATACTTCACCAAATTAAATCCACCAATCACAATACACATCGACTGTCAGTCGGAACGTTAGGTTCTTTTTGGTACGTACACTCGTTAACTAATTCAAATCTTTAAAAAAAAATGTATTTGATATCAACCAACCATAATAAAGCTATATTAAAATCGACCAATCAGGTAACAGAATTCATTTCTCAAAACATTAGGTGTTTTTTAGTACCTATTTTACAATTGCTAAAATATCATAAATCGTTTGAGCTACGCTTTAAAGCGCTAAATACTCACTCGGTCAGCGCCGTTTAGTCTATATTTTGTATCTGTGTCAAAGTAGTTTAAAAAAAAACACGCCGCCAAATTAAAACAATATTTTGCCGCGGAATACATTGTGGGTGGATAATCATTGTTAATTTTAAGATGTCTTCAAATGAAAATGAATTGCAACTTACGCCGAATACAATAATGGAGAAAAGGGCCAAAAAACTTTCACTCAGCACACGTTCAATTTGCCTGGAAAAGCTTCGTCAATAAATATAAAAAATTGTACAAATTCTACATTTAATTTTTCTTAAAATATATTTTTTTTACTTTTGTATTATTCTTTTATTTTCTCACAATCGAAGTGAAAAGTAGAGTGTATAACTCGGGTCTAAAAGCCATATTAGGTACCCCTCGCACAATTTTCCCTCGCTTTGCTCGGGAAAATAACCATCTCGGGGTACTATGTCTTATTTTTGACCCTAGTTATACAATCTACTATATTACTGTCCTGTCAGGGATCAATATTATTTTAGGGTAAGTAATAAATTAATGTAATTTGATTTGTTTTATTAAAATCTTTGGAGTCATGTCCACATTATTGCGAGTAATGACGCCCATTTGTCCGATCCCTGCTCATGATGCACCAGTCACATAAACTACTATTAAAGGACGTGCACACCTAAAAATAGTACGACACCCTAAAAATCCAAGATGGCGTCTCACCAATGATCTCAATATGCCCCCTCCCGTTGTGATCCTGGTCACGCAACTGGTGCGCCACATTTATGGCCTTCATGCGTTCCTGATTCTTGGCTGCTTTGCCGACGAACACGAAGATATCGTTGTCCTTGTCTAGGATAAAGCAGTCACCGTGGTTCATGTTCTTCACGTTGGCTTCTATCTGTACAATTTATTGATTTATTTATTTCGTTCCTATTAGATCGATAAAAAAAACCCCTATAAGTAGAACGGGGCTGCTGCTGGGCTGTTTCAGAGATATCTCTAACCAGCCCAACCGATTTTTATAGATCCTATCTAAGAACACACATCATAAATACGTCATAGAGAAAATTATAGATAAGACAAAGTGGATCCGGTCACCTACGGCCACTTCCTTGGACGGCCACCACCCAAATTCCTTGTTCGTCCATTTCCCAGTTTGTCCATTTCCCAGTTTGTCCATTTCCCAGTTTGTCCATTTCCCAGTTTGTCCATTTCCCTATTTGTCCATTTCCCAGTTCGTCCATTTCCCAGTTCGTCCATTTCCCCGAACGACCACTGGTCAGTTACGGCCTCTTCCTTGGTCGGCCACCACCCAAATTCCTTGTTCGTCCATTTCCCCAAACGACCATTTCCTTGGACGGCCACCACCCAAATTCCTTGTTCATCCATTTCCCCAAACGACCACTCTACGACCACAGCTGTCCGTCCGTCCGTTCGTCCGTCCGTCTGTCTGTCTGTCTGTCTGTCTGTCTGTCTGTCCTTTATTTATCATAATGACGACGGAACCCTACATTGAGCATGGACTGACATGCTCTTGCCCGGTTTTTTTGGTTTTTACCGTGCCTGGTTAACTAACTAACTATCTTTTTAACTTTATATAACTGGGTACTTATTTACTTTCTTTGCCCTTGACTGTAAGTACCTAGCTAAATAAACTAATGGTTAAAATTCGAAAATCTAGTAAAAAATGAAATACATGTGGTTCTGATTTAACAATAGGTAACGATTTTTAACCATTAGTCCAGTTAACTAGTCTTATCAAAAAATCGGCCCTTGCTTTAGGTATTCAATGGTTACTCGCCAGGCCGCTGAATCCAACAAAGAGTAAAACATTACCACCTTCTCGCATTGGTTGCGTGATAACTGGCCACTTATAGATTATCTACTGCTCTTGAATAAAATTATATGTTCTAATATTTTTCATTGTGTCAATAGCAATTTGACGGTGGTAAAACATATTATTTGAGAATAACATACAAAAACCCGTAAAAATACGCACAAAATTAAAATGGACGAACTGTATTTCACTTCAAGCCGGAAAGGTAAACCTGTAGCATTATATAAAGGTTTTAAGTATAATTTACGTACGGGTAAGAAGAATCAAAATGGCACGACGCTGTGGCGATGTTCTGATAGAAATAATTGCTATGCGTCAATCACTATCGACGCTAAAGGCAAAAATGTATTACGTGAAAATAAACAACATCAGTGCAGATCAAATGTTGTCAAAAAAGAGATAGAGTTGCTGTTAGATGCATGTAAGAAAGAAGTTTGTACCAATTTTACTTCCGTGCAAAAAATTTATGAAAGTAACGTAGAAATGTTAATAAACAGATAAGGAAGACGATTCGCAAAACACGTTCCCCTATTTTCTTCCATAAAAAACGGTCTGTATGCTGCCAGGAAAAGGTTTTTAAAAACAGATGCATTGAGTTTTAGGAAATTGGAAGACGTACATATAACTGGTACAATAGCTGAAGATTTTTTGGTTCTTGCAGATGGACAACATGACAAGATTTAAAAATTTTCTACTCCAATTTGTAAAGATCTGATAAAAAATCTTGATGGATCATATTACGCAGACGGCACGTTCCATGCCGCCCCACATCCTTTCTACCAGTTATTCGCACTACACCTAGACAATGAATCGACTGACAATATAATTAATATCATTCCTGTTGTAGGTATATGGCTTATTGCCAAACAAAGAACAGAAGACATATTCTCGATTTTTTCATTTATTGAAAGAAAAACTTATCTCATATATATCGTCCGATCCGTTCTGTTGACTGTTACAATAGGAACCTTGTTGAAGTTGAGAGGAACTTGTATTTCCAGTTGTGTTTCTTATTGCCTTTTTTTATTTTAGTAATAATAAATTGAATGAATAATAACAAACAAACCTTTTTTTTCATGTCTCTGGCTTTAAGCTTTAAATTACAGTCGTGATCATAGGCAGGCGTTGACCCACATGCTTGTTTATCGCTCGTTTGCCGGCCTCTGATATATGTAAAAAAACTTTGTTGAAGTGATGTGGCCGTTTGAGGAAGTGGCCGTTCAGAGAACTGGCCTTTAATTGGAAGTGGCCATTCGAAACATGTGGCCGTAACAGCTAACATGAAAGCGATGTGGCCATTTGAGGAATTGGCCGTTCGGAGAACTGGCCATTAATGGGAAGTGGTCGTTCAGAGAACTGGCCTATCATGGGAAGTGGTCGTCCAGAGAACTGGCCTATCATGGGAAGTGGCCGTTCAGAGAACTGGCCTTATCTGGGAAGTGGCCGACAAAGTTAGTTAAACAAATTTAATTTGGAACAAGCGCAGTCGTAAATCGATTTAACACACATCACCTTATCTGTTTATATTATTATATATATATTATTATATTTATTTAAGCATGAATATATGCTTATTAGTCATCTGTATTTACTAATATTTATATATTATACACCCGTATCTTGTATATATTTTATTGAAACAGATTTTTTCAACGCTTTTTTCTTCGCACCGACCTTAGTTTTCTTTTCTGTTTTGCCTACTGGTTGACTGGTAGAGAATCCCACTGAGCATTAAGTCCGCCATTTGTACTTTATTGTATTTAGTGCAAAGAAGTTTAAATAAATAAATAAATACGTCATAGAGAAAATTATAGATAAGACAAAGTTAGTTTAAAGTATTTTCCTACTCCTGTACTTTTATCTGTCATTTAATAGTCACGAACACTAATATAAGAACATACATAATATGTCCGCAGAATAATCCAGAGAAAAGTCTATCTTGTCTATGCCCCAAAACAGCACTTGTGCGTTTTTGAGATAAAACGATACGGCCAGCTGCCAAAGCTTAGCGTTGCACAATCGATTTAATCATATTTTAACGATTATGAAATAGGGACTATAAATCACCTAATGTTTTGAGAAATGATTTCAGTTACCTGATTGGTCGATTTTAAAATAGCTTTATTCTGGTTGGTTGATACGAAATACAAAGTTTTTTTAAAAGATTTAAATTAGTTAAAGAGAAACACGTACCTAAAAGAACCTATCGTTCCGTTTGACAGTCGATGTGTATTGTGATTGGTGGATTTAATTTGGTGAAGTATTCTGATTGGTCAAATTAAAATGTTTTGGAATTGTAAATATAGTAGTTTATGCAATAGTTGTATAAGAGAGGTCAAAATATATGAGTGGCGTGAGTTACGATGTGAGCCGAAGGCGAACATCGTAAAGGAAAGCGCCACGAGTGTTTTTTGACTTAGTTATACACCGTTGCATACAATACTTTTTCTACGACTAGGTTTCAAATGAAATGCAAAATTAAGCGAAAAAACTTACAAACGAACGAACGAAGTAAAGAACAACAAACGAGCGGGAAACAAGAAAATGACAAAATATGTGTCTATGGTTTAGGTACTTTGTTTTTAAATTGACGGAATGGAAAAAAGAATTATTTACAATTCCAAAACATTTTAATTTGACCAATCAGAATACTTCACTAAATTAAATCCACCAATCACAATACACATCGACTGTCAAACGGAACGATAGGTTCTTTTAGGTACGTGTTTCTCTTTAACTAATTTAAATCTTTTAAAAAAACTTTGTAATTCGTATCAACCAATCAGAATACAGCTATTTTAAAATCGACCAATCAGATAACTGAAATCATTTCTCAAAACATTAGGTGTTTTATAGTCCCTATTTCACAATCGTTAAAATATGATTAACAGGCTACACTGCCTACACTTAGTAATCTGTGGCGTATCGTTAGGGCGACTTTACGACACCGAGAGCTGTTATGGGGAATAGAGTTATAGACTTTTCTGAAGTCATATTATCTATGTTCTTATAATTGTGTTCGTGACTATGCAAAAGACTAATAAAAGTACAGGAGTAGAAAAAATCTATTTTCCATTCCGTCAATTTAAAAACAAAGTAAACCATAGACAAATATTTTGTCATTTTCTTGTTTCCCGCTCGTTTGTTGTTCTTTACTTCGTTCGTTCGTTTGTAAGTTTTTTCGCTTAGTTTTGCATTTCATTTGAAACCTAGTCGTAGAAAAAGTATTGTATGCAACGGTGTATAACTAAGTCAAAAAACACTCGTGGCGCTTACCTTTACGATGTTCGCCTTCGGCTCACATCGTAACTCACGCCACTCCTATTTTTTGACCTCTCTTATACAACTATTGCATAAACTACTATTAAGAGAGCTATGATGTGTGGTTGGAAAGATAAAGATATTTATGTAATACCAAAGGCACACTAAGTAAACTTACTATTATTTAAGTAAAGTTACGGTTATTTAATTGTATTATCTTAGCGAACACAATCTTAAAAGTAAAGATTATAGCTAAGACTGCTTTAGTTCTTAAGGCTTTAAGAAATACAGTTTTTTAAAACCTGCGCTAGAATCTAAATTGATTCATCAGTTTAAGAGCTACGGTGCCACAGACAAACAAACACACACACACACACACACACTCATTGCGGGTAAACTTATATCACCCTTCTTTTTGCGTCGGAGTTAAATGCGGATTGCTTCAGCGCCTACAATTTTACCAACCTGTGTCACTCGAACATTCTTTCTGCCCTTGATCTGAAACAGGCGTTTTTCTGCGCCTGCGTTGATGGTGACGTGACTGAAACCAGACGCGTGCCCGCCGTCTACATACAAGATGGCTGAAAAAAAAATGGTTGCCTGCAAAGTCGGTCTTCGGGCGATAATTTTACTTGATAACGTCATGAATAGACACCGGATTTTTGTGGCAATGACGTCACAATAGGGTAGTTTGGGGCGTAAATGGAACGGTGTTAATAAGAACAATTTGTTAATAAATATCTTTTTTAACTGAATTATTTGTATTAACTAGGTATTCACGACAAAAAATATTATTATTACCGCAAGTCATTTCGAACAACTTTTGATCTGTTTGGATACGGATGGTCAGTTAACGAAAGAACAACGTCGATAAATTTAGCTATTGAAATAGTATTTTTCGTAATCGTGTTATAATAGAGAGCTTTTTAGTCGAGTACCGTGTTTAGGCCACGAAGCTTGCTGAGTGGCCTAAGTAAGGTACGAGATTAAAAAGCTTAATTATGACACTATTGTGAACAATACTTTTTGTACGAGTTCATTAAAATTAATAATGTAAGTCATTAATACGAGTATATAAGAAAACTAAAAGTAGATTTTTGACAGATGATGCGACGCTGCTACGTTCCGAAACGACACAGATTGGCAATTTTGTATCGGATCGAGGCTCCTTAAACAAGGACACATATATGGAAATCCGAAGTTCTATTTTCAAATTTTTTTCGGTGTCTAGAGCGTATCGAAATAGTTATTTTGGTTGTCTAGAGCGTATCGAAATAGTTATTTCGGTTGTTTCGGAAGTAACATCTAGACTATTCAACGATGAAAAGAGTGACGTTACAGTATTCTCTATGAAATCGTAATACACACATTTTAATCGACGAGTACAAAAATAGACTTATAGATAATTTATATCGTGGATGCCTGATAATAAATTTTAATTCCGTAGAACACCAATATTACCCTATTAATTAACACCGTTCCATTTACTCCCCAAATTACTCTATTGTGACGTCATTGCCACAAAGATCCGGGGTCTAGTCATGAATTCATGATAAAACACACTCAAGCCGAATGCTTAGGCCGATCGTGCCTCTCTATCGCTTGTTCCGTGCTCTCGCTTATACGCTCGGCTCAGGCGGAATGTGACAATGAAGGCTGTATTAATAAACTCATCTTTTTTTTTTTTTTTTGCCCCGCGGCGACTTCTTCAGCTACTACCGCCGGGCTATGGCGTTTCCACGAATCAGTGATTTCGCCAGTGTCAAGTGTATATAAGTATAAATCAATATAGCAATAAAATACAATCCAATGTTCTCTGGGAAGATTGGGGGCAACGTTGTTCGGTAGTTTGTAGGACAGAGGTCAAGATAGTTTTAACCTATGTACCACTTCGAGTCCACTTGTAACGAGAAGAAAGATGCCAGATACGCGAAATAAGTCCAAGTTTTCAATCACTGTGCAACACAATGGCATAAAAAGTACAAATCACTATCAGAAAAGAACTTTGAACATCTAAATACACAAAAAAATAAAACTAAAACATATTACACATCCGCCATCTTTTAACGTTGCAAATGGCCTCCTAAACTCATCTTGGCTGAGAGGCCCGTCACAAGATACGTCAAAGTAAACGTCAAACCACAGAACACTGACATTTTTGACGCATCTCAAGATGAGCATTAGAGTTGAGATAAGTTTATTAACACGGCCCTGAGTCATGCATTTTCGTGAGTGCAGCCGGCGTTCATCGATTTGTAAGACATTCACATCACGTCAAAAACAATAGACTTCAAAAAAGAATGAGGTTCTCTACTGGGATTTTTTTGTGTAACTTACTCTATTTCTTCGCCAACTGTCAACAGATTTTTAGACTTCCGAAGTCAAACTATTTTAAAGTCAGTTTTCCATTTAGTTGGATTGGTCGGTTGGACGGTTTGGTCGCATATTGACCAATAAATGTTGGAAAAATAACGCAAAAGGACCTAAACGCGTCATGACCAATAAGCAAAATGGCCCATACGCGAATTGACCAATCTCTAATTCGCATATTGACCAATCTTCTTATTACGCATATTGACCAATCTTATTATTACGCATATTGACCAATCTTCTTATTACGCATATTGACCAATCTTCATAATACGCATATTGACCTAAGTATATCAATGACGCAAAATGGCCCATACGCGAATTGACCAATCTTTAATTCGCATATTGACCAATCTTCATAATACGCACGCCTGGGAATCACTAACACATACACTTAATTGTGATGCTATGAATAAGTTTAAGAAATACTTCGAAAGGGAGTGGATGGGGATATTTTCACCAGAACTTATAAGTGTGGCAAATACAGTTTACCGCACTAACAACATTGTGGAGGGCTGGCATCACCGCCTTAATGTGAGGATGGGAAGAAACCCTACTTTGTATAATTGCATTCATAAATTAAAAAAAGAAGCCAACTTCCACTGTCAAAGAATAATAAAAAGCTTGTATGATGGCGGCAGACGTAAAAAACGCAGCAACAAGATCATTGACTTCGATGTGAAATATAAAAAACTATTAAGAGATTTCACAAAAAATAAAATTACTGCTCTTGATTTTCTACGAAAGATTGTTTTTGTTAAATTGTTGGAATAAGTTACAATATAAGAAGTTCGTTTCGTCCACTTTCATAACTAAGATTTTATAACTGGTTATGAATAAGGATTTTTATTCACTGTTTCATAACCAGTTATTAAACAAGACTTTTTTTCCATTTTCATAACCAGAACCTAGATACCACTCTTATTTCAAATCAATTGGAGAGTGTCGACGGAGCTGCGTGAAAAAGAGACAGTTACATTGACTTTAAAAGCTTATAGAATGAGATAGCATATTTAATACAGTTTCCTTTCCAAAATATCAAATTAGAAATTACATTAAAATTTCGTTAAGTTGGAAAGTCCGTCTACTCTGTACAAGGCAAGTCCGTCATATGCCGGATTTCCCTTGAATCAGAGGTTACCGACTGTTTTTACGACTTAAATATTATTAAGATTTCATAAGGTTACTATATACCTAATGTAGATAAATTAATTCTTTCGACATTGCACATGATGTTTGTGTTTATTAACAATTTTAATCTCGAAACTAGTAAGGAAATGTGTTCCTCACCCTCAGCACTATGTGATGGAAAATAAAATTTAATAAACCTATTAAATAAATATATATTTAAATATTAGCCCCAAACTAAGCAAAAAATGTACTTACTATCAGTGCTAAGTGACGACATACACAAACTTATAAAGGTAGATAAATACATACATATATACATAGAAAACACCTATGAGCCCATGACTCAGGAAGAAATATCTGTGTAGATCACACAAACAAATGCCCTTACCGGGATTCGAACCCATGATCATCGGCTTCATATTCTATATTATATTATTATATCTATTTACACATTTTATTAGTATACTTTTCATTCCTTTTGAATTTTAAAATATGGTTGTGTGTCGTACGTCATATTTTCTTGACATCAAAATATCTAATTATTTGAACGTTCATACATTTACATCCTATGCTTGTACTTGAAAACCAAAGTATGTAAAAAAAAAAAAAGATAAAAGACATTTATTCAGTAAGTAGGCCGTTCTGGCACTTTTACACGTCAAGAATCTACCAGCGCTTCGCAAGAGACACTGCTGAGAAGAAACGCCGCAAGAAACTCAGCAGTCAGTCATTTTTTAAACATATTAATTACAATGGTACTACTTAATCTAGCATTATATAAAGCAATAAATATTAAATTCAATATAATATCCAATAACATAAGTAGATCAGCAGGAAAACATGCCAAAAAATCTTACGTGAGAGATAAAGGAAGAAAAAGGAGAAATAAAAAACAAGAAAAAAAACTAAAACCCACCTACTCATAATGTTTATAACTTATAACACGGTGCAAGATGACCACATAAAAGTTTCGATATGTTTTCCTACATCAACGGTGTCCCCTAGACAAGATAAAGCTTTTGCAATTGATCAAATTATTAATGACTATGCTTCGGGTTTAGACCATGCATTTTTGTCTGTTAGATAGTCCTCGACCCTATAATACGCTTTAGACATTAACGACTTTTTCAAGTAATTTTTAAGTGCTGGAAAGGGTAACTTTAAAACTACGTCAGGTAATTTATTATAGAAATGAATGCATTGACCAACAAATGATTTATATACTTTACGGACGCGGAATTTACGAATAGCGATTTTATTTTTATTTCTAGTATTTAAATTATGTACATCAGAATTCTTGGTGAAAGAATCTAAATTCTTAATAACATAAATAATATTTTCATAAATAAATTGAGACGCTACAGTTAAGATATTAATTTCTTTAAAAAGTTCTCTTAAGGAGTCACGGGAATTTAAGTTGTAAATAGAACGAATGGCCCGTTTTTGTAAAACAAATATAGTTTGAATGTCAGCAGCCTTACCCCAAACCAAAATACCGTACGACATGACACTATGGAAATAACTATAATAAACTAAGCGAGCTGTCTCAACATTGGTTAATTGTCTAATTTTCCTAACGGCGTAAGCTGCCGAGCTTAGTTTACCTGCCAGTACCGCTATATGGGGACTCCATTGCAAATTTTTATCTATTGTTATGCCTAGAAAAACTGCCTTATCTACCATTTGCAAACACTCGTCATTTAGAAAAATTCTAGAATCTACCGGTTTAACGTTAGGCAAAGAGAATCTAACACATTTAGTTTTCTTAGCATTTAGTAGCAAATTGTTGGAAGTAAACCATTTAAGTACTTTAACTAGGGTGGCGTTTATCCTACTGTAGTCTACAGTTTGTCTTTCTACCTTGAAAATTAGTGAAGTATCGTCAGCGAAAAGTACAATATCACAAAGTTTATCTACTGTTGGTGGCAAGTCATTTATATACACCAAAAATAAAAAGGGACCTAAAATAGAGCCTTGTGGCACACCTATTTTCACTGTAGCTCCAACAGATTGAGTTTTGTTTACAACAACTGTTTGAGTTCTATCACGTAGATAAGAAGACATAAGACTTAAAGCTTTATTGGCCAATCCATAATGTTCTAATTTTAAAATAAGGGTCGTATGATCCACGCAATCAAAAGCTTTAGAAAGATCACAAAATATTCCTACTGCATCGCAAGATTTCTCCCAACTGTTATATATATATTTAATGAGCACAGAAGCCGCATCAATAGTGGATCGTCCTCTGGTGAAGCCGAACTGGTTACTGTTAAGCAGTTTATTTCTATTGAAGTGACCTAACATATCATTTAACATTAACTTCTCAAAGACTTTACTTAATACTGGTAGTATGGAAATGGGACGGAAGTTTGTTAAATCACTCATCTCGCCCGATTTTAAAAGAGGTATGACTTTACTATTTTTCATGAGATCTGGAAAGATCCCCTCCGATATGCAATTATTATAAATTAATGCTAGATGGGGTGCAATTACATCTATGATATGAAAGAGTACTTTAACTGATGTGCCCCACAAATCCTCGGTCTTTTTTAAACTAAGCGATTTAAATACCTTGACTATTGAAACTGAACTTACCGGGCTGAATTCAAAGTTTATATTACATTTACTGACATTAGTGCAAAGTAATGATTGAGCTTTAACCGCGGATGATTTAAGATATTTCGTAGTATTTATGGCTATGTTGGAAAAATAATCTTCAAATGCTATGGCCACGTCTTTATTTGACGTGATTAGTTTGTCACCTGTGTTTAGGGTGATTTTATTATCGCGAGTTTTTGATTTTCCCGTTTCTCTATTTATAATATTCCATACGGTTTTTACTTTATTATCAGATGATTTGAGTTTAAGGCTAAGAAAATTTGCCTTAGCAGTTAAACAAACTTGCTTAAAGGTCCTCGAATAATTCTTAACATAATTTAGGAAGTCAGCGTTCTTATTGTCCTCCCTCTCTTTATATAGGTCATAAAGTCTATTTCTACTTTTATGAATGCCTGCAGTAGCCCATTCACTAAACTTGGTTTTCGACCCAGAAATAGTTTTAATTTTAAAATTGTTATTAAATTGATGCAGAATTAAGCCAAACAAGTCTTTATAAATACTATTACATTCATTATGTAACAAAGGTAACACTGAGATATTACTCCGAACTTTATTTTTGAATAATTCCAAACGATTACTAGTTAAAGGTCGGTATGTTATTGTCTGAGGTTTTTGATAAAAATCATTTACAAAAGATGCCCTCTGACCACTATGGTCCGAATTAAAACAATTAAATATTTCTTTATCCAAACATTCGCAATTACAAAAAATATTATCTAAGCAGGTTGCACTACTAATACCTATCCGTGTGGGTTCGAAGAACAGATTACCTAAATTAAAAGATTTAAATAAACTAAGTAACCTAGTAGTACTATTTGACTTTTCGAGTAAGTTAATATTAAAATCTCCACAAACTACAACATGCTTCAGGCCACTACATGCTAACTTTAACACATGTTCCATAGTAGATTCAAATGTGCTAAAATCAGCCAATGGTGGCCTGTAAACACATATTATTATATAAATGTCTAGTTCGACGCAAGAAATTTCTACAATCCTTTCTATTGATAGCTTAACAATATCCTTTCTTTCTTTGGATTTAAGAGTACTTTTAACTATTATTAAAGAGCCACCATGAATGGCACATTTTCTAGCAAAATAACTAACTAATTCAAAATTTATAAAATCAAAAATTAATTGGTCTTGTCGAAGCCAATGTTCAGTAATACACATAATTTGTACGTTTTCATTGTCTAAGAATAACCCTATTTCTAGTTCTTTGCTGGAAAAACCTTGAATATTTTGATGAATTAAATTTATACTCAAGGGTGTTTCCGCTGTCCTATAATTCAGTTTAAATCATGTGGCAAGGTGTTATTGTCAATATTGGCCTGCTGGGGCTGGGTACTACTATATCTATTTGGTTCAATATTAAAAGCTAATAGGTCCACCAAGTTCAAGAGAGATTTCCTTGGCAAATGAATTTTCCCTGACGTTAGTGTGAGGCGTTTAATAAATTTGTTAAAATCAAAGAAATGATATTTTTTATTGCAGCATATAGCATTATACATCATAGAATTAAGGTGAGCTATTTTATTATTATGACTATATGGCATACTGTGTGAGTATGGTAGCGCACACAATATTATTTTACCTATGCCCCTACCTTCAATTATATTAAGTGTTGACATTAATTTATCAACACTGGACTTATCCACACTAAGACTATTACCTACCAAAATTACCAAAGTGGTGGTCTTGTCAAAACTTCCTTTTAAAAGTAAATCACTTAATTGCATTAAAGTTGAATTATGGTAACAGTAATTTGTAACCTTTTGTTTTAATTTATTATTTAACAGTAAACCTAGTCCAGATCCAAGTTGGTCGGAATAAACAATAGTTTTAGTCCTACCTAAAATTTGTCTAGGGGACTCCTTAGAAGTATCAAGAGCCATATCTGGCTGAATCACAAGAGTTGGTGAAGCTTGTAATCTATCACAATTACCATAACCACTGTTAATTAGAGAGTTAAAACGCTCTTCATTTAATCTACTTTCTTCTACCAATTGAGTGAAAGCCTGAATATGCTCCTTGACTTCTTTCTGAGTGGTTACATACTTTAAAGAAGTAACTTCAAGCTGGTCCTTTAACTTAGTTATCTCAGCATCGAGTTTCTGAGTATTTAAATCATGTATGTACTGTAGTCCTCGGTTGTTCTTAACCCGCAGCCGTACGTTGTACCTACGTAGTTTATCATTGTTTTGCTTCAAGCTTTTTAAGGATTCGAATCCGAACATATAAGCACCCATAGTACCTATGGCTGATATCATTACTAGACGGACTTACCTTGAACTACAGGGGAAGTCCGTCTACTCGCCGAATTTAAAAAAAATACCATATTTTTAGCTTAACATGTGATTAAAATGATCTGTCACTATAGCTTAACTATTATTAATGAAATTTTTCATCGTATGCGATTACAAGCGTTAACGTAGGTCCATAATTAGCGCAGCTAGATCACTCCGAAGTCAAAAAAAAAGTATGCCGGACTTCCCCACAGTGACCTTACATCATAAAAAATAAACAGACAACAGTAAATATCCTATATAATAAGGCAATTTTAACTGACTAAAACACGTAAAAGTATAGTTCTAATATATTGTATTGTCGTTTGAAAAGAGAAAAGCGAGATGAGAAATAGCCAAAACGTCATAAGTACAAGTATAAACACGGCATAACGCTTCAATTTACAACTTGTAGCCCTTTGCCCAGGCCTTCATGCGTTTTTTTTATAATAGCTCTTTTGGCAAAACAGTTTATCGCATATATTATATTAATTATATTCATTAATAATTATTTGACTATTCGGCTATGTAGAAGGAATAAATACTCATAAATTACAAAAACCACCAACACTTGAAAACAATAAATAATAGGTGATTTGTAGCATGAAACATAAAAACCTTTAAACGCGTTTTTCTCAAAACTAGGGTTTTTGACTTGCAGCGTTCTGCCGTTGGACGGCAGTCGGGTGTTCCCACTTTTTGTCACACTATTACAAAATCGGATTTTGGCGTGTTGGTCATTTGGCGTGTTGGTCATTTCGCGTGTAGGTCATTTGGCGTGTTGGTCATTTCGCGTGTTGGTCATTTCGCGGTTGGTCATTTTGCGTATTCATGATGATATTTAAATTAGTCATTATGCGTATTGGTCAATGTGCGTCTAAAGGGATTGGACGGTTAGGCTAAGATGGTTGACCCAATATCTAAATTATTTAGTTAGTTTTATTGTAATAGGGTTTACTACCTATATCTATACTAATATTATAAAGCTGAAGAGTTTGTTTGTTTGTTTCTTGGTTTGAACGCGCTAATTCAGGAACAACAGGTCCGATTTCAAAAATTATTTCACTGTTAGATAGCCCATTTATCGAGGAAGGCTATAAGTTATATATCATACTCATATAAAACGAAGCGAAGCGAGGGCGGGTCGTATAACATAAATACAATAAACATACCTATATACCTACTTTAAGAACATTATGCAGACTTAGCTTATGGCTGAGATACGCGTCATACTCGTGGACGAGTGCTGTTTGTGGGGTCCGGTCTGTTCACGTTTGCAAGGACTTGTATTTAAATAAATTATTCTAGTTAGGGATTATTTGATGTAGAGACCTCGTCGTGTTGTTCTCATAGTTTTTTTTATATCAAGTTTAAGGTTAGGTTTAGGTTTATTTTTGGTAGTTTTAAGAATTTATTATTTATTACTTTATTACATAATGTAACTTACTTTACTTAATGTAACTTAGTTTTAAGTACTATGTTTTTATGATTGAAAAAATGACCGTCTGCTGGAGTTTCTTGCGGCGCTTCTTCTCCGCAATGATGGTCTTGTCCGAAGCGCTGGTAGACTCACCCTATATTACCGACGTGTAAAAGAGCCCTCATGTGGCCTATTTATTGAATAAATATTTTGAATTTTGAATTTGTTCTTTCTTAATCCTGTATAATTATTATGAAACAAGTGTTTTTTTTTTATGGCATTGAGAAGACAAACGAGCACACAGGCCACCTGATGGTAAGTGGAAACTGTGACCCATAGACATTCGCATTCACAAGACTGCAATGCAATCCTAAGACTGCAAATGCGTTGCCAACCCTGAGGACTAAGATGGAATGCCTCTATGCTAGTCATTTCACCGGCTGTCTTATCCCCAAACCGGAACACAACAATGCGAACACTGCTGTTTGGCGGTAGGTTAATGGATAAGACACATACACTTGAAAGACCGTTAGTTTTCATCACGCGATAAACCAACTTACATGGTTGGAAGTAGCCCAGGAACCGCTCGCTCTCGTGCTCCTGCACCTCCCGGTGCTGGGTAGCTGCTCCGTGGAAGCGGCAGTCGTCCAAGTTGATGGACAAAATGGCCGCCGTGCCCGACTCGTCCTGAGACGTGGAGGAACCCAACCAGAAGTGGATGTTGTGCGAGAGGGAAGATGGGGTTCCCGACGTCTGGAAGGGAATGGAAGGAAGACATTAATCGCTTTACAGAAAAATCCACTAGATGGCATAGGTACATAATATGTTAAAGCTGGCCTGTTTCCCAGAGAGGTAGGTAAAGACCACTTCTTTCCACAAGAACTTTCTTTATAAATAGATAATATAGGTACATACATACATTAAATCACACCTGTTTCCCAGAGGGGTAGGCAGAGACCACTTCTTTCCATTTGCTACGATCTTGACAAATTTCTTTCGCGTCTTCCACATTCATACATCGAGTCATGCACGCACGTCGGTTTCGGGTACTTAAAATTCGGCCCTTTTCCAGTATTTCTCCGATTTGACTCGATAAAGTAGGTACGGCTAGGGCAGCCCCTTCCGACCCGTCCACTCACTATAGATATATAACAAGTCTAACAAAAAGCAAGCTTTAAAAAAACCTGACAGTTGCTAACCAACTTAAAATAATTATAAATCCTTAATAAATTTTTAAAATGAAAAATGACGAAAGAAACTTATAACAATTTTTAAATACCTATTCAATTAGGTATACCAAATTTGTCATTGTTCGTCGACTTTTCCTTTTTCACAATATGGCGTCTGGTTTCCGCCTTTTGATTACTGTCATAATTATCTTTAGTGACACTCACAGGCCAGATAATATGTACATATACAAAAACACACAGATACACATACACACGGGTAGGTACACATGTTAAGACTGCACCGAGTAAACGCCGAGCGTCCAGTGGCGCCCTCATTACTATTATTGTGTTTTCTAATTAACTAAAAAAAATCCTTAAAATGAGACGATACGTTGTTGTAGTGCAAGTAAAAACACAGTTTATGGGATACGTAACAAACTTTAATAACAATTACCTTTTGAGTAGTCAGCTTAACGGGAAAAGGTGGCCACTTTTTTCCGTGAAGTTTATAACTCGAAGGTGAATTGTTATTAAACTATATGATATACCCTATAAGTTGTGTTTTCATTTGTAGTACAAAAACGTTTGTTCCAATTTCAAGAAAACACTTAAGTTTTTTTTTTTTTTTTTTTTTTTATATCAGTGGGAGGCATACGAGCATGTAGGTTACCTGATGGGAAGTAAACACCACCGCCCTAACACCATCAGCTCAAGAAGAGTTGTCGGTGCGTTGCCGGCCAATAAGGGAGATGTAAGCTCTATTATTTATTAGAAAACACAATTAAAGTAATGAGGGCGCCACTGTACATCCGGCGTACGCTCGGCACAGTCTTAATGATAAAAATACCTCTCTATTTACGTTGGGGTTTAAAATATACGTACCTTTAGTACAATGTAGGAATCTCCTGTAAAGAATTTTCCATACTGACTCTCTTTTACAGGGACCGGTTGAAAATCCTGAAAAAAACAATTCACAACTTAGTTGGTAAGAACTTGTGACGTTTACGGGGTTAAAAAATGAAATTTGTTTGATTTTAGCAAATGGAGAGACATAAGCGCGGGTCCGGCTCGCTCTTGACCGTTTTTTTATTTATAACCAAAATATACTAATAAGTAATCTACCTACATATTTGTCTAATTAGTGTGTTTTTTCCATTAATCATTGTCATTAATTTAGCAAAATGAAAACCATATTTTGTTTCCATAAGTGTTATCACGTTTTAATTAATTAATCGCATTCAAACGTTTTCGATCATTAGTTTGTTAGGATAATAATGAATAAAAACATAAATGAATTTAAATATTAACTGGTGATAATTTGTATCAACAGAATTTGCATCAAAAGTTACCTCTATCCTCCACACTTCAAGTCCCACCTTCGCTCCACATTTTTCAAAAGCTGGATGTGCTTCTGGCATCTTCTAGAATAAAGAGAAAAAATTAAAGAACTTAATTCAAATCTGTACTTAAGTATAAAATCTATTTTCTACATATGAAACTTTAATATTGCACTGTGCTTTGTGCTTGCAATAACTACATATATTTCAGGGATTTATATTTTTCATGCAACAGCAGCCTGTTGAAAAAATCCTAGCCACTGTTCCCTCCTTGACTCTTCATATTTTTTGGCTAACTAAGTACTTATGCTTTTTACCCGACTGCCGAAGTAGGAGGGTAGGTAATGTGTTTAAGTACAAAACAGGGAAAGCGATTGAAAAAAAATTAAAAATATTTTAAACATATTTGTAACCATGTAATTTATTATCACCCTCGGTACAGATGTAGTGAATAATCCTTTCCCATCGTTTTTTGTCGGATTAGTTCGTATTTATCTAGCTTTCTCAAGTAGCTTCAGTACCCATCAATAAGCCAACTGAGAAAGCATGATAAATACGAAGTTATCCGACCAAAAACGATTGGAAAGGATTATTCACTGTGGCGCCAACAACGCCACAGCGTCAGACAGCGGAACTAAAGTGGTCTAAATCGCGCTAGCGAAATTTCTTCAGTCAGTTGATATATGTAGCACTTCCAACTTCATCCCAATGGAGTTCGGTCCCCAGGCATAACACCCGCCTGGAAAGATATCTCTCTATTGTCCTCTCTTACTACATTCACTACATCTGTATTTGTTTCGTATGTGTGTTACTGTGTGAATTTAATGTTTGATGAATTTTTATAATTATAATTCTCGCTTGTCTGGATTCGAACCCCTGACGTCTCGGCGACTGAATCATACAGTCCAAACTACCATTGACTCATAACGCCGACGCCCGACGACGAATTACCATCCGGTGCTCAAGTTATCCTCAACTTGGTATTAACCCGTGGAATACCCAATGAGACGTCATGCCAATTACAATCAGATTATACATATATGAGTCACAGATAAAGCAGTACCTAATAGGGTGACGCGACGGCACCAGTAATGGACACTTCACTCTTAATTCAAATTTCAAACGGTACTAAATTGACTGGTGCAAAACTAATGAATAACCCTTATCTTCTGTAAAATAAGAATCAAGTGTACATAATTGGTGCCTTGTTCATTACTGGTTCCACTACCCTACTAGGTGCTTCTGTACCTTTAACATAGACATTAATATACTAGCGTAATAGACACAGTGACTGTGCAAGCGAGAATGCAATCGCTTACGGCACGAATACGAGTGCAAAAGAGATAGCGAAAGAAAAATCAGTTGAAACATTTTTGACATATCGTAGTCACATAGGGTCACACTGGCGATGGCGTAATTCAGTATGTATGTCATTCCTCGAAGAATCGTATTATAATGAATAGCGACCCGCCCTCGCTCCGCTTCGGTTTATGGAGTACTAGCGACCCGCCCTCGTTTCGCTTCGGTTTATGTGAGTTTTCTGTAACACCCGTTGATAAAACAGAGATTATTATACATAAAAACCTTTCTCTTGAATAACTCTATCTATTAAAACAACCGCATTAAAATCCGTTGCGTATTTTTAAAGATATAAGCATACATAGGGACAGACAGCTGGAAGTGACTTTGTTTTATACTATGTAGTGATGTGATGATATATATAGCCTTCCCCGATAAATGGGCTATCTAACACTGAAATAGTAGATTGATAACCAAGGGTTGAAAGTGACACATTTCACCCGAGATATTTCTGGCGCTCGAACAAAGTGAGAGCGCCAATAGTTCGAGGGGAAATGGGTCATTTCACCCGAGTTAGACACTCTACTTTTCATTTCGACTATGAGGAAAGAGATGGAATATAATATTCGTGACATAATAAAGGTCTAATTTTTTGTTTCGAACGGATGTTCGGCGTTCAACCTCCAGTGTATATAAGCTCCTTGGTCGTGACCAACTCGATTAAACTTTTCTAAGGTTGGCAGTATGTATATTTTGTAGATGGCCATGCCGTGACGTGAAAAAAAAGTGTCACACTATACAGGCAAAGGCATGGCGGGCAGCAGAATAGAGGATTAATTTTAAATGTTGATTTTCTGCAATTGCGAAAAAAATAGACCAGTCGTAAAATGATTTTAATATGAGAGATCGTAATAAATACGTCGTTTAACGTATAGCCGAGTTTAAATTTATGAAAAGGTTTTATTTAATATTATGACGTAGCTCAATTATCATAGAATCCGTGGCCAATCGTAACTAATATAAAAAAAGTACTTTCCACTCTAGGGGTGAAAACGCAATTTTCCACCCGGCTATCTCCCCATTCAAATTAAACTTTCAAAACGGGAGAGATGAAAAAAAAAATCAAATCAGACCAGTTACTGCTCTGATTTGAATATCAGGAACTACTGTAGTTCCTGATATTAGCGCGTTCAAGCAAACAAACAAACTCTTCAGCTTTATAATATTATAGTATAGATAAAATGACAGGACATTACGACGTTAAAGACATTAAGACGGTGATATTTAGGTGACGCGAGAAACAGGAGTATATTCGTCTACGAGTATTACGCTACTACACTCAAGAGCAAAAATAAAGGGTCAGAGTGCGTTTTTCATACAAACGAGGGTATTTCGAAGCCTTGGTTTCTAGCCAGGGGTATTTTTTAGTGAGGTTTAATGGTGGATACTCCAAGGTTCAATAAAGGAGGTCAAAAGTTCTTAAGATACCTAACTGATCGCACAATCAGTTGACACCACAGCGAGATAGTTTGGGTCAGCATTTGGATTTCCTTACATTTTATTGTCATTTAAGATGTTTTTCTGAACATGCACAATTAATAATAATAATAATAATAATAATGTCAGGGGACTATGTCACACCAATTGACCTAGTCCCAAACTAAGCTCTAGGCTTGTACTATGGGTACTAGACAACGATATAAATACTTATATTGAGAAATATATACTTAAATACATAGAAAACATCCATGACTCAGGAACAAATATTTACGCTCATTACACAAACATCTGCCCTTACCGGGATTCGAACCCAGGACCTCTAGCTTCGTAGGCAGGGTCACTACCAACTAGGCCAGCGCGTCACACAATTCCGGCAATTCCGGCGTTAACCGCAGATTCAATCAGTTGGGTGTCATAGGCACTCTGGAAGTCCTGTATCGATGCTCGGGGTATCCATCATCAGATTTCACTACAAGCATCCCGTGGCGAGGAACCAAGGCTTCGAAATAGCCTCGTTTGTATGAAAAACGCACTCTGACCCGTTATTGTTGCTCCTGAGTGTATAATAATGTCTATGACCTTTACATGCTAAGAAACAAAGTCGCATTCCGCTTAAGTCTCCTAAACCACGCAAAAGATTTGGATGCGGTTTTAATAGATAGATTAATTCAAGAGGAAGGGTTTTATCTATACTTCTATACTAATATTATAAAGTTGAAGAGTTTGTTTGTTTGATTGCTTGAACGCGCTAATCTCAGGAACAGCTGGTCCGATTTGAAAAAAAATTTAGTGTTAGATAGCCCATTTATCGAGGAAGGCTATAGGCTATATATCATACTCACATAATCCGAAGCGAAGCGAGGGCGGGTCGCTAATGTATATGAAATTTTTATTTATGTATGAAAACTCACATGAACTTTAAAGAACTACCCGTTTCTATTTAAAAGTGATAAAAAATAACGAAACATACCTTGACACAAACAAAATTCCGACACAAAGTAAACTCCCGAGATAGTGGTCACAACTATACGACGACAGCGTACAAATGTAAATAGTGACGAGAGCGATCGGAGCGACTCACAAGCGATGTGTCCAATGCCAAGGTCAATATGATAATGAACCGTTCACCAAAATACGCGTCACTAATTGGGAAATGCCTTCAATTTTTGCCCACATCGCACTGCTAGATCAAAACAGAAGTAACTCTAAATACAGATGTATTCTAAAATCAACTTTAATACCACTGCTATGAACTTGAAACCAAACTAGTAAGGATTTTGAGTTGATACTGTTTTGAACAGTGCGACATGCTGCATGGAGCTGAAATGCGAATGTTGAGATGGACGTGTGGTGTGACAAGGATGGATAGGATAAGAAACGAGTATGTGAGAGGAAGTTTGAAAGTACAGTGATAGAAAAACTGTGAAAAAAGTGCGAGTGGGCCTCACGCACTGAGGCTTTAGGATTTTTGGTATCCCTATTTAAATTAAATTAATATTTTGAAGAAATTTAGTACAAAGATAGTTTGAACCCCGGAGAAAGACGTTGGCATATTTTTGTCCCTGGAAATTGAACAGTTCCCAAAGGCGTGTTGGGATTCACATAAGGGTGAATTGCAAAAACATTGTACTATCAGACCATTGGAACCTTGACCCACCATAGAACTGTGTCACAGAGACGTTATGATTCAAGTCATAAGAAGTGTCAAACAAATTGTTTTATAATGTCACTGTAACACCGTTCTATGGTGGGTCAGGGTTCCATTGGGCTGATAGTACATATTTAAGGACTTAATTGAGACAACGTAACTTTCTTCCATTGTCTTTCCTTTGTGTAACGAAAGTTATCCATATGATTATATGACTAATCTTCGTTACACAAAGGAAAAAGTTAAGGATGGTGAAGGATTTTCTAATTGAGCCCTTAACTATGTACAATATTTTTGCAATTCACCCTTATGTGAATCCCAACACGCCTTTGGGAACTGTTCAATTTCCAGGGACAAAAATATGCCAACGTCTTTCTCCGGGGTTCAAACTATCTTTGTACTAAATTTCTTCAAAATATTAATTTAGGTTGCTTTCACCTTTATAATATACTAGCTTCTGCCCGCGACGCCGTCCGCGTGGAACTCGTTTATATCGTAGCTCCATACAAATTTTAACCCCCCATTTCACCGCCTTAGGGGATGAAATTTGGAAAAAAAACTATCCTATGTCCTTCCCCTGGATTCAAACTATCTTGGCACCAAATTTCACCTAAATCGATTCAGCGGTTGAAGCGTGAAGAGATAACAGACAGACAACAGACACACTTTCGATTTTATACTATTAGTATGGATAGACGTTGCCCGCGACTCCAAAAAAAAAAAAAAAACATAGCCTATGTTACTCAGGGGTAATGTAGCAATCTAACGGTGAAAGAATTTTTGAAATCGGTCCATTCGTTTTTCAATTCATTCGTTACCATACAAAAATAAAAATATTTCCTCATTACAATATTAGTGTCGATTACCTAACCTACTAACTACTGCCCTAAATTAACCAGGATGTAAAGGTAGCCTATGTGTTAAGACTGCGCCGAGCAAACGCCGAGCGTCCAGTGGCGCCCTCATTACTATTATTGGGTTTTCTAATTAACTAACGAATTTCCTTGGAACCAAACAAAATGTGTTTGTAGCGCAAGTATAAACACAATTTATGGGATACGTAACAAACTTTAATAACAATTACCGTTTGAGTAGTCAGCTTAAAGGGAAAAGGTGGCCATTATTTTTCGTTAAGTTAATAACTCGAAGGTGAATTGTTATTAAACTATATGATATACCCTATAAGTTGTGTTTTCATTTGTAGTACAAACACATTTCGTCCAATTTCAAGAAAAAACTTTAGTTTATTAGAAAACACAATAAAAGTAATGAGGGCGCCACTGTACATCCGGCGTACCCTCGGCGTAGTCTTAATCCAAAGTATAAGCTATCTCCATTCCAAATTTCACCCAAATCCGTCAAGCCATTGCAGCGTGAAGGAGTAACAAACAAACACACAATTTTTTGCATTTATAATAATAAGGTAACAGCACCAATGTGGCCACTTTTAGCTGACAGCCACCAGTAATGGACACTTCACTCTTAATTCAATTTGCATACGGTCCTAAATTGATTGTAGCAAAACCAATGAACGTACCCCCATTTGACCCGTGGCACGGAAAACAAAAGAGGAGAGGAGTTAAGACGTCATATTATTGTTTTTGTATGGGAAACAAAAAATGTTCTGAAACCTATCGTGTGTGGTATCTAATGTAAGGGCTTACTTAGCCGATTCTAAAATTATATGACATCATTATATTTCAGTTTAACACTTGTTTAAAAAAAATACAATAAAAATAACACTTTGGGCTAGTGTACATTATTGGTGTCTTGTCCATTACTGGTTCTATAACCCTAGTGAGATTACTCTAGATAATAGGAACCTTTACCTTAATGTAACAGCCTGCCCGGCAAACCACTATTCACTGACTAAAGCTAAAAAAACTAAAATTAAAACGTACTGTTATCACATCATAATGTAAGTAGGCACTTAACTGACGCGATAAGGACACAAATGGTACATGTTTGAATGCGATGGTACTTAATCAAATATTTATGGAATTTACAACATTTTTATGTAAATGGGTCAATCAAAGTTTTGTTGTAGCTCGTTGCCATGGCGACGTCGCCTGCGGCGAGCAAACGTCGAGCGTCCAGTTCCAGTGGCGCCCTCATTACTATTATTGAGTTACCTAATAACTAAAAAAAAAACTTGCAATCAGACGATACGCTTTTGTATCGCAAGTAAAAACACAATTTATGGGATACGTAACAAACTTTTCATCACACTTGCTCGTAAATAGTGTCGTAACATGCTAGAAAAATCGTCCGTAAATCCAAAATAATACCCGCGGGCCTTTTTTTACCATTACGCTTCTAACGTACGTAATAGCTTTTTTTTTAAATATTACACGTGGACTCAAACTATCACAATACGTCAGGACCCCACTCCTTGTGCCATTCGATATGAAGTTTCATTCACGAGGTGAAATGTCAGTAGCATACAATTTCCTAAAAATCTCGCATATAAACTATTGATCTCGACTGTCACTAGAATCGGACTCCGAACCCGTTTGACATTAGCTGTGGTAAGTCACAGACAATGATGTAGTCTGCCGAGACATATCCTATAATCTGTGGTCTGCCGCTAATGAGTTAAAAATATGATCTTTTGTCTGATTTTATTTCATTTCCTCGCAATTGTGATGAAAAACATTGTATGTTACACGGGTGGTAAAATAAATACAAATCTCGAGTCATTAAAGCCCTCAGCCTTCGGCTTCGGGCTTCTAACAGACTCTCGTTTGTAATTCTTTCTTTACCACCCTTAATACACAATGTACTATTAATAACAATTACCCTTTGAGTAGTTAGCTTAACGGGAAAAGGTGGCCACTTTTTTCCGTTAAGTTGATAACTCAAAGGTGAATTGTTATTAAACTATGTGATATACCCTATAAGTTGTGTTTTCATTTGTTGTACAAAAACACACCGTCCAATTTTAAGAAAATGCTTTAGTTTATTAGAAAACTCAATAATAGCAATGAGGGCGCCACTGTACATCCGGCGTACGCTCGGCCACCAGAGCTGTGCGAGTCAGCTGTATTGCGAGAAACAATCCACCAATAGTATAGTAAGGCTGGTAACGCAAAGTAATCCTATTGGTGGATTTTTCCTCGCAACACAGTTCACTCGCTAAAACTATGATTTTTAAAGGATACAAAGTCCACTGAAAATCAATTATACTGACAATTACAAACCCATTATTTTATGGCTTCTCTCCTGAGTGTGCTAGAAGTATATATTATTTACATTTCTAAGAAACTCTACCACTGTTGTTGGTGGCTTACGGGACATAATAACAACAACAAAAACGTGATTCACTCAAATCTATACTACATCTATACTAATATTATAAAGCTGAAGAGTTTGTTTGTTTGTTCGCTTGAAATCTCAGGAACTACTGGTCCGACTTGAAAAAATATTTCAGTGTTAGATAGCCCATTTACCGAGGGTGATGATATCATACTCAGATAAACCGAAGCGAAGCGAGGGCGGGTCCAACATCGGAATGTTAGGTACTTGCCTGCATCCAAATATTTGGAGTGCAGTATCATACAATAGGGAAAATGCATGGATTTTTAAATTGCATTTCTCAACAAAATATACCGTAAAAGAGATCACCAAAAGTGAAATTAAAATTAAAATCTTAAATGAATAAACAGCGATTAGACAGAGAGATCTTATATGCACTATGACGTCATAAAACAGGTTGGTTCTTATATAAATCAATTTGTCTTGTGAGTGTCAGTAAAGAACATGCAGCCTTTTCACGTTCGATGACCCCCAGAACCCCTGCTGCCTAATTGGGAATGCACGCGCTAAAATGTGTTTTGTACGCTCTGACGGGACTACTTAAACTTGCCGGTTCACCGCGTTCACTGGTTCACTCATTCGATCAACCGAACGTCTTTTTTAAAAGAATTACACCTGGCCAACGTATTGTGAGAGAATATAGCGAGATATCATCACTACATAGTACAAAACAAAGTCGCTTCCCGCTGTCTGTTTGTCCCTACGTATGCTTAAATCTTTCAAACTTCGCAACGGATTTTGATGCGGTTTTTTTTAACAGATAGAGTGATTCAAGAGGAAGGTTATTATGTATAATAAACTCTGTTTTATGTACGGGTGTTACAGAAAACTCACATAAACCGAAGCGAAGCGAGGGCGGGTCGCTAGTTAAGTATAATAACAGTTAATAGTACTTACAAGGACTTTTATCTTGAACACGAGTGCTAGCGACGACGGCGAGTTATTCACTATTCATTTGTGTTCATTTTAAACTGCTCATTTTTTTAATGACATTTTTCCTTATTTATTATAATTTTTTATTGCGTAGATTTGCATGGTGACGGCTTTCTGATGAAAAAGAATGGAGCTGACATTTTTGTGACGGAGTCTATGGTCTATAATTATAATATGGTCTGTAGCTGCACAAAAGAGGTTATAATCAATGTTCAGAAAAACGCCCGTCATTCCAAAAACTAAACACTGTTCCTTACAGTAGAGACTTCCTTGTGTTCAATCAAATGTAATCATTTTATTATTTAATACATTTTACTATACCGTGAGTGGAAGGGTCGGAAGGGGCCGACCTAGGCGTACGTTTTCGAATCAAAACAGAGAAATACTGGAAAAAAAAAACCCGAAGCCGACGTGCGTGCATGACTCGATGTATGAATGTGGAAGAAGCGAAAGAGATTTGTCAGGATCGTAGCAAGTGGAAAGAAGTGGTCTCTGCCTACCCCTCTGCGAAACAGGCGTGATTTATCGTACTATACCATAATTCATTTACATTCAAGTGCATGAAGTAATGAATGACACACAAGTGAATATTGAAAATGAAAACATTTGCAAATCAAAAAGAAGGCCATTTTCCAAATTTTCTCTCGTGGATGGATAATGATAAAGTTCATCAATCTACAGTTGTCATTGGCACATACTTAATGATTGAGCTTGGTTTACCATGGAACATGGGTTAACTTTCTTCGAAATCTCTTTTTGATTCGCGAAATATATTTACCAATATCCACTTCTGTATCATTTGTTCATTTCATGTCGTTAATAAATTATGGTATTAGGTACATACTTAAACTCAAGCCTTCATTCCCAGACAGGGGTAGGAGCTACAATATTAACAACGACTCAAAAAATAAAACTGCAACCAGCATCAGGTTGCAAGCCCATCACCTAACAGGTACCTTTTATGACATCCACGGTAAGACATGGAGTGGCACCACTCTAACCCGGCAACCACACATACATACATACATTAAATCACGCCTGTTTCCCAGAGGGGTAGGCAGAGACCACTTCTTTCCACTTGCCACGATCTTGACAAATATCTTTCGCTTCTTCCACATTCATACATCGAGTCATGCACGCACGTCGGTTTCGGGTACTTAAGATTCGGCCCTTTTCCAGTATTATCCGGCAACCACACGGGATGGAATAATATTTTATTAATAATCAGGAAGTCTCTACTGCAAGGAACAGGGTTTAGAATTAAAATTACTAGCGTTTTTTCCAAGCCTTGGCTATAATTGTTTATAAAGTAGTCTTTAAAACCAGTTTATCTGGTTTGGTCTCGTTACCAAGTTAACATTTATTTTACGTAAGTCTTTTGTGCTTAGTAGAGGACGCCCGCGATTTCCTACGCGTAGAATTAGTTTCCCGTTACTCCCTCTATTTTTACCTCTTATCTTATCTTATCTTATCTTACAGATGGATCTTTTGTGCAATTACACACTCAGTTGTTCGAATGTGCTTTTCTTTCACCGTAAGAGCATCGGGTAATGCACTTAAGTTAGAAAAACTCATTGGACCATCCAATGAGTTTTTCTAACTTAAGTGCATACCGCGGGGGTTCGAACTCGGTACTTTATCATCACGAGTCGACCCTTTAAGCCACGAGGCCACCGACGCTCTTGTTTTTTAACTTGCCTTTATCCCGAAATTGCTGTGACAGACCTACAGTACAGACACTAAAGTCTCACCATAGGGGTTCCTTTCTTACCATTTTGGTACGGAACCCTAAAAAAATAACCCTAAAGCTGTATCCACATGTTTGGTGCTTGCCACAAACACTGCGGGACACAACTATACGTTAGAGTGAGCATATATTTCCATCTCACTTTGACGTGTAGTTGCATCCTGCAGTGTTTGTGGCTATGTAGATACGACATAAGAATAAAGTAACGTCCCTATGTTTAAGGCTATCGCCAAATTACATTTGTTACGCATTGCTATTTAAAATAGTCAGGAAATTGGCCATAGAACTTGCCCGCATCATAATACATATATACAGTGTGTAAATGGTATACGGGCGTTTATTAAAACTGGACATAGATTAAGACTCTACTAATCATTAACAGAAATAATTATTTTGATTACGCTAACGTATACACCGTTATTAATTTTTGAACATACTATCGACCCGCAATGTACATCGAAGTCCATCTGTCAGGTAAGTACGTAATGTTTAATTAATTGCATTTTTCGTTATACATTGCGTGTTAAATTATTTTGTATGGTTTTTTTTTTAAATTTAATTTTAACAAAAGCCGCCTAAATGTGCTCAGTAGGGGTTATACTAACCACAGTTAAAAGGAACGCCCGTATACCATTTACACAGTGTATAACGGTATAACATGTTAGTAAAAAAAAAAAGCGGCCAAGTGCGAGTCGGACTCGCGCATGTAGGGTTCCGTATCACTATACATCTAAATAAATGTATTTCTTTATTCTTTATTATATTGGAGTGGATTGAATGAAAGGTAAAATGCGGTTTACGAATTATAACGTATTAAAAAAAAACTAATTATTAGATCTCGTTCAAACCAATTTTCGGTGGAAGTTTGCATGGTAATGTACATCATATATTATTTTTACATTTATCATTCCCTTATTTTAGAAGTTACGGGGGGGGGGACACACATTTTTCCACTTTGGAAGCGTCTCTCGCGCAAATTATTCAGATTAGAAAAAAATTATATTAGAAACCTCAATATCATTTTTGAAGAGCTATCCATAGATACCCCACACGTATGGGTTAGATCAAAAAAAAATATTTGAGTTTCAGTCTAAGTATGGGGAACCCCAAAAATTTGGACCGCCAAACAGCAGTGTTCGCATTGTTGTGTTCCGGTTTGGGGATAAGACAGCCGGTGAAATGACTAGCATAGAGGCATTCCATCTTAGCCTCAGGGTTGGGCAACGCATTTGCAGTCTTAGGATTGCATTGCAGTCTTGTGATTGCGAATGTCTATGGGTCACAGTTTCCACTTACCATCAGGTGGCCTGTGTGCTCGTTTGTCTACTCGATGCCATAAAAAAAAAAAAAAAAAAAAAAAAAATTTATTGCTTTTTTTCTATTTTTGTATGAAAATCTTAAAGCGGTTCACCGAATACATCTACTTACAAAGTTTCCACAGTATAGCTCTTATAGTTACGGAAAAAAGTGGCTGTGACATACGGACGGACAGACGGACGGACGGACGGACGGACAGACATGACGAATCCATAAGGGTTCCGTTTTTTGCCATTCGGCTACGGAACCCTAAAAACGTAACTAGCTGCTCGTAAGCGGCTTTGCCCCACTGCAAATTTCCTTTTCTTACATATAAACCTTGTCCTGACAATAAAGAACGCAACAAAAAAGAAATCAGCCAAATCGGTTCAGCCGTTCTCGAGTTTTGCGCTTGGCAACACATTTAGTGATTCATTTTTTTTTATAACAACTAGCTGTTGCGCGCGACTCCGTCCACGCAGAAAAATAAAACGTAGCCTATGTCACTCAGGGTGAATGTAGCTTTCCAATGGTGAAAGAATTTTTGAAATCGACACAGTAGTTTTTGAGACACACCAAAATACAAAAATATAAATATTTCTTTATAAATATAAATATTTTTGCGGGTGGTAGGACCTTGTGCAGGGTCCGTCCGGATCGCTACCACCGTCTTATCCATTAACCTACCGCCAAACAGCAGTGTTCGCATTGTTGTGTTCCGGTTTGGGGATAAGACAGCCGGTGAAATGACTAGCATAGAGGCATTCTATCTTAGTCCTCAGGGTTGGCAACGCATTTGCAGTCTTAGGATTGCTCTATGGGTCACAGTTTCCACTTACCATCAGGTGGCCTGTGTGCTCGTTTGTCATCTCTATTCCATAAAAAAAAATAAAAAAATAAAAAATATACAGGGTGTCTCATTCAAATCGGTCAGTATGGGAAAGTCTGAAACTATAAGACATACGAAGATTTGTTCTTAGGAACCATGTCACCGATTTTGATAAAAAGAAAAACTGCATTCATACATTTGAAAAAAAAAACTGTACCCAGCTAGGGAATCGAACCTGGTAGTTTTGAAAAAATAAACTTACACTATTTCTATTCAGATATCGATTGTGTAGGTCTTAAGCAGTAAATGTTTCTAAGAAACATGATGTTTAAAATGAATAAAATGCATTGTTTTCACATACTTACTTTAATTTATCATAGTAGGTGTTCGAAGTGACCACGTTTTTTTTCAATACAATATTCAACACGTTTAGGTAAAAACAATTTTACATGCCTGAACTTGTTGAATATTGTAACGGTGGTCACTTCGAACATCTATTAAAATAAATTAAAATTATGTGAAAACAATGCATTTTCTGGATTTTAGACATCATGATTGTTTCTTAGAAACATTTACTGCTTAATTTACCTACACAATCGATATCTGAATAGAAATAGTGTACGTTTATTTTTTCAAAACAACCAGGTTCGATTCCCTAGATGGGTACAGCTTTTTTTCAAATGTATGAATGCAGTTTTTCTTTTTATCAAAATCGGTGACATGGTTCCTAAGAACAAATCTTCGTATGTCTTATAGTTTCAGACTTTCCCATACTGACCGATTTGAATGAGACACCCTGTATATATATATATATATATATATATATATATATATATATATTAGTGTACATGGAAAAGTGGTCTAGACGAATAGGGGGTTGAAAAATGAAAGTGGTTTTATTATAGGCTATAATTAAACCACTTTATATACTATAGCAAGTAGGGTGTCATAAATATGAAAGGTCTTAATCTGCACGATTCAAATAGTTTTACACGACTGCCCAAAAAAGGAGTGTAATGTTTTCAGGGTTCATGTATGTATGTATCTTACGGTTCTTTATTCCACCTTAACTTCTAAACGCCTGATGCGATTTAAATGTGTGTGGTATCGTTAGAATCCTATCACTATCCCGGGTGACATAGGATACCTAAACTGTTAAAATTGAAATAACAACAATGGCAAAATGTGATTTTTTTACGTCAACAATGCTATAATTATTATTATAGAACTGTTATTACCATGGCAACGCTCATTATATAATGGTTTTCACGCTTCGGTTACGCTACAGATCGTATTCTGATTCCATTCACGATATCAATATTATCGGTTTATAGTACGTGACCAGAAAAACTACTATTTATAGCAATCCTATTGATAACTTACTCAATGTTATAATGTAAAAAAAATACCTTTGCTTTACATGTATAGGTACATGTATATGTATACAATATTTTTTTTAATTTTAATTTACTTGGAAATTATGCGTTATTGGACTACATGTTATATCACATTATATACTACAAATTGGCTCTAGAATCGATGGTTAAAGTTTGTCGGATTCCTCGTTCCCACGGTGTATAACTATGAAAAAGTTATAGCTTTGTAGCTTTTAAGTTAAACTGCGGACAGATGTACATGGCGAAACTACAAGGGTTTCTTAAATAAGGATGTAGGGATGTAAGGTTGTAGGGTTGTAAAGAATACTCAATAATAAATTGCATGTACTTACTATAATTTCAAATTCTACCATTCACTCTACATAATCACATTTTTACCACATAAATACAAAATGTTATAAAAAATTTGCACGACTGGATTGATACACTTACTAAAAAAAACCGGACTAAGTATGAAATAAAACTACTGATGTCTTTAATTGTTCGCGTCAATCGCATTTTATCCCGTTAAACAATCATTTTTTTAATTGCCATTAAATCATGATCTAGTAACAAATTGGAAAATTTACGAAAATTTTACGAATACACAAAAAAAATTGAGTACGATAAAATGAGACGTCAAAACAGTCTCACAAAAATATCTAAGCAACTTTATTATAAGTGTAAATAGAATTTTAATTCGAAAGATCTTCACAAAATGCTCGTTGACTAATGGTCATAGAAATAAGCGTTTAAAACTTTGGCCACGCTAGGTATTGATTAGGGAATTCAATTAAACCGGTTACTGCCTGTTTTTATATGAAAATAACCGATTAAAACCGGTTACAACCAGTTATTTGCATTCCCTAGTTTTGATATAGACGCTCTATGTTAAAAGCTTTTATGTAACTTACAATGTATGTATGTATGATGTAAGGGTCAAATCTTGCAAGTTAAATTTGACCCATTTGACCCACGTCCCGGTTTCTGATGAAGCTGAATATTTGCATACGCCTTTCATTCTGATGACAATAAAGTAATATAGTACCATCGAACTGGTTTGATGATGGAGACTCAGGGTGGCCATAAGAACTCCTAAATTACACATGATAAACCCGTCGTGTTAGGGCTTGTTACAATCGTCTTGACAAGTAGATGACGACTGTGCAAAAAAAAATACAGTCGGCAATAAAAGCTTGTCCCAAAAATCCGCTTTAAGAACCAAGCAGGCCAAAAGAGAGCTAGTGTATTTTTTAAATAAACGTTATTTCTAGACCAAACAAACTAGACAAAAAACTATATCTACAACAAAATCTTCAAGTTAATAAAATAAATTTCCGCGTCTAAAATCTAAGATGGAATATAATAATATCTATAAGAGCTAAACTATTCAAAATCCAAGAAACAAAAAAGAGTCGTCGTTATTTAAACTAAGATATTGAGATTAAAATACAATGATTATATATGTCTATAACACCAGTTCTTATAACTTATTATAACCATCTCTATTTGACGTTGTCTAAGTGATAACTCAATCTGTAGAAATTCTAATAATATTTAAATTTGAATATGTTGTTACTATAAAAACTAAAACAAACACCCAATTTCGTCAAAGGGATTTTTTTTGAGTGTATGTATGTTTGTCTATTTATGTGGCACGCTCTGCAGCCTAAACGGCTCGCTGGATTTTATATGAGGTTATGAGAGGGGGGTTGTTTTTTTTTGCCACCTTGAAGATATGTGATTGATACATAGTTTTGACATCAAATACGTTAAATAAAGACATATTTAGTATCACTTAGGACATGTCAAATAGAGTCTTAATGTACTAAAGTTACACATAATTTATGATCCACAGTAAATAATTACATTTGAATGAATAATACCGATTATCATATACGTAGTACTATATCGCAAATGAAAAATATAAGAAAAAGATATATTGTATGTTGAATATGGTATGTGATCATTATCGGCCATGCAAACCGGTTAATCGGCTAACCGGTTTTTTTTAACCGGAACAGGTAAACTGCCGAACCGAAAGTAATTCAAAATGCAACGAAATATAATTATTACTTATAGGGGAAGTTTATCTTACGAACACCGTTAAAATTATTTTTAATCGGTTTTTATTTTATTAAATAGAACTGATATTTATTGTAAAAAAACTTTTACAGTAACCAGTTGAGCAAAAGTAATGCTTTGTGCCTTTCTTAATCAAGACACTTAAGTACTGTATATATTTTAAAATTAAAACTGTAATTGCATTCTTTAGTTATTATGTACTTACAGTGCAAGAGGTCTTAAAGTCTTTTGGTTTCGAGTCAGGTCAGAGAGCGTGTGAGAGCGAGCGAGAGAGAAGTACGAAACCGAAGGTCGTTTTTTGACCTTTTGCACTGTACGTAAAATATTATTTCTAGCTGGTGTGGGCGACTCCATCCGCATGGAAGTCATTCATCGTTATTCCCTCGGAAACTACCCAATTTCCCGGGATAAAAAGTGTCCCTTGCCGTTCCTCATTTTCACATTAATAATAATTAGTATGGATAATCGCAATTAACATTCATGGTGCGCTTTTTAACCCCTCTTACAAAAGGAGGGGTGGTATAAGTTTAACGGGTGTATCTGTGCCACGGTTTGAAAAAAACTTCTTTTTACTAGATAAGTTTTAAACTAGTTTTAATGAAAATTGGTTCAGCCGCATGGCCTCCACAATCCCCAGGTTTGCACATGAGGACATAATACTAAACATAAAAGGCACCCTATAGTTAATGTGATAAGGTTGAAATTACAATGTCTTACAACATTTATGGGACCGGATTTTAACTATTATTTGTTTAATCTCTATTGCACAAGAAAACACAAATAACGGAGTTTTCGTGGCATTTTTGAGCTGTCAGTTCGACTTTCACATTTTCATACAACTTTCCTTCTTAATAAGAATAAATAAAAAATCTGATTTGAAAAACCTTGCTTGCGTGTTGTTTTGAAAACACCATATTTTTACAACGTAGGTACCATACATTGAAGCATAGAACCACATTTAAATGAAGGATAAAAAAAAATCGTTTTTAGAATATTTTACTTGACCTTTAAATTTGTACACGAAGCTATATGAAATTAATAAAATAGTACTTTAAATTAAACGTTACTTTAAAATAAAAATGGGGTATTTTTTGTATTCTTACTAAAAAAATAACTATGAATATGTAGGTGTGTGTAGCAGAGTTCTTATATAAAATAGTCGACAGTATATTTCGGTACATCTGGCAAATTTAGTTAGACACTAGCGAAGGATTTTCTTATCATAAAACTTGACATCGGCTACCAAAACAGTTAAAACCTAAACGATCGTTTATCAAAGGTAATAAATAAAGTTTTGAGCGTATCTCCACAGCCATGTATATCTAAAACATCATATTTTATTGAAAAATATACCATTAACAATGGCCATGGACCAAACAGTTCACTTACCGTCCCCTATTAACGAACGTGACAACGACAGGTGACACATGACATTTAAATTTACATGGCATTGTTTTTTTCTCTCATGGAGAACAAAACGACCGCAGAGGCCTGCTGATGGTTAGTGGGATCTGTGACCCATAGACATTCTCAGTACTATTATCTTAAGACTGCAATCCTAAGACTGCAAAATGCCAAGCCTGAGGACTAAGATGGAATGCCTCTATGTATTTCACTGGTTGTTCTATCCCCATACCGGAAGACAACAATTCGAATGTGCTTGGCGGTAGGTTAAAGGACAAGATGGAAGAAGGATAGGCTTAATATGAAGCCCAGTGATAAAAAACCCGAATCGTCACCTATCACCTGTCATTTGTTAGGCTTGAGAAATGGGGGCAAGTTCTTTGCACGTTGGCTACTTGTCTTGTCATATAAGTGAAATGACGTATTTGTTTTGATTCAGTCAATGGCTGTGGAGGAATATAATCTACACACGAATAAATTATCTCAATGCTTTCTTGGTACTACGTATAAGTTAAAGGTGTCTTTGGGTAATGCTACACACGCAGGCTTCTGCCTTAGATCTTCAAGGTTCTCCGCCCCAATGTCAAACTCTTGCATGATATTCGCAAACATGACGAAACTCATAGTTGTTACTAGAGTTTGACCTATACACGTTCTCTTTCCAATGCTGAAAGGAAGAAAATGGGGGATGTTCTTCTTTACTGACACCACTTCTTTTTCCGTCTCTCTTGTTTTATCAATGGGTCCTGTTCTCTCGCTGTCAGATTCCATGCCAGAATCGCACTGGGAACTTCTTCTGACACGGATTGTACTGCGTTCCAAGAATCTAGACGGATCAAATTTCTCAGGCTCGTTCCAATATTTCTCAGATGTGTTCAACTCGTAATTGTTGATGAAAACTACAGTACCTTTCTCGACTCCAAAGCCAGCTACTTCGGCATTTTCTGTGGCCACATGAGGTACTATAGGGGACGATGCATACCTGAGAACTTCTAGGATAGTAGCTTCAGTGTAGGGCAGACTGCTTCTATCTAAAAGACTGATAGCACGTTTTCCCTTAGTCAGACCTTCAATTTCTGACCTGATCTTCTTTCCTACTTCATGATCTCTAGCAACAGCAGCCAGGCACAGCATGACCAAGTTACCAACAGATGAATGTCCTCCCAAGAAGTCTTCCAGCATGAAAATAATTGTGTTTCTGTCTACTGTAGGGTCATCATGCAATACCCTTAGAAGACCGTCAAGGAAATCCTTTTCTGGTGCTTCAGTATCTAAATTAGATTCCCTTTGCTCTACGATTCTAGACAAAATGAAGGAGCGGATCTCCTGAGACCAGTTAGAAAGTTTATCCATATGTTTCTTGTAGAACGGTGAAAGCCAGGGGAGAAAGTCGACTGCATATCCTTGATTGATTTCCCAAAAGATCTCATCAAAATGGTCGACGATCTTTCGGAATTCCACGTCGTTTTCATCGAAACGGACGTTGCACATGTAATGCGAGAACATGTTCATAGCTGTGGACATTAACAGCGGTTTTAGATTGATGGCGGATTCTGTGGATCTAGAGATCTGCTTCAGGGTCTGGACCAGCTCGATGGCTTCGAAAGTAGCGACGCTACCGATTCGGGCGAAGTTGTCTGTGTGCTGTTTTGGACCGCAATGGCGGCGGGCCAGGTTTCGTCTCCGCAGTTGCAGGTTGGACCAATCGCAGAGCGCCAAAGCTGTTGGCAAGGAAATAACAGTGTTGTTATAATATTTTATCTAACTCTAAACTTTGTCGCTTCTGATACGATTGTGATTGTCGTGCATAAGCGTTTTGATTATATACGAGCTTATCAAGGCGTTACCTACATCAAGTAAAGTTTTTGCTGACAGTTTTAATCGACGTAACTAATACTCGTTTCATAACTATTTCATTAATTTATTCTCATATTATATACATACATAAACTCATGCCTTTATTCCCAGAGCGGGGAAGGCCAGAGCTACAAAATTTCTATCAACTCTAAAAACTTGATGATAATTCTATATAATATTAACCAATAGAAGGCGCATGCGGTCACGTCGAGCGGCCTTGCGCACTTTAGTTTAGATTCTATTGGTTAATATTGGCACAGCTCCGCTCCGCTCCGCTCATCTCCGCCTCAGTGGAGCCGCAGCCTTAGGCTAAGATGTTTACCAGTGTATTAGTGACAGGTTGCAAGCCCATCGCCTAACAGTACTAAAAGCCTTTATTCCCTTAGTCGTCTCTTACGACTTCCACGAGAAGACATGGAGCGACACTAATCTAACCCGGCAACCACACCTTTTTTTTCAAATAAATTTAAATTTCGCACATTTGTACCTTAAATCTATACTTACAATCCTAACAGGTACCGCAAATGCGATACAATGCCTACATAAGGACGCTTGCGCAATTTGATAGTCAAACTAAATTTAACCCTCCATATTAAGAAATAAGATCACTACTTGCATGCATTGCAAGATTTTAATAAAAAAAAAAATGAGTAGTAAAAATCTTACACCAATTACATTTGTTTTAATATGTAGATGATGACTATTGATGACTGTACAACAAAATATAAAGTCGGCAAAAAAATGTTTTTCTTAACCAAACTTATTAAGAGAAACGTACGCAACAAAATATAGAGATGTCGGCAGTAAAAATGCTAATAAGCATTTTACTGTAAAAGTAAAAATAATTGTTTTATTGATGAGCTGGCCAAACAGAGCGTGTCCACGGAAAAAATAAGATTTATAGCCTAGCTTGTTACGCAAAAGAAAAAGAAAATGAAAAGTGTTCATTTATGGCACGTTCCGTTTCATTCTATCGCTTTTTACGGTTAAAAAGTTACAACAGCCATAATTGAGGTAGTATTTCTTTTACAATAATTTTGAGTGGCCGTGTGGTTGCCGGGTTAGAATAGTGCCACTCCATGTCTTCCTGTGGAAGTCGTAAGAGGCGACTAAGGGAATAAAGGCTTGTAGTAGGTACTGTTAGGCGATGGGCTTGCAAACTGTACTAAACATCTTAGCCTGATTGTGCAAAATGTGGTTACAGAATTTACAACAAGTTTTTAGAGTTGTTGGTAATTCTGTAGCTCTGCCTACCCCACTCTGCCCCCTCATGCGTATGTTAAAGATAAGATAAAAGATAAAAGACATTTATTCAGTAAGTAGGCCGTTCTGGCACTTTTACACGTCAAGAATCTACCAGCGCTTCGCAAGAGACACTGCTGAGAAGAAACGCCGCAAGAAACTCAGCAGTCAGTCATTTTTTAAACATATTAATTACAATGGTACTACTTAATCTAGCATTATATAAAGCAATAAATATTAAATTCAATATAATATCCAATAACATAAGTAGATCAGCAGGAAAACATGCCAAAAAATCTTACGTGAGAGATAAAGGAAGAAAAAGGAGAAATAAAAAACAAGAAAAAAAACTAAAACCCACCTACTCATAATGTTTATAACTTATAACACGGTGCAAGATGACCACATAAAAGTTTCGATATGTTTTCCTACATCAACGGTGTCCCCTAGACAAGATAAAGCTTTTGCAATTGATCAAATTATTAATGACTATGCTTCGGGTTTAGACCATGCATTTTTGTCTGTTAGATAGTCCTCGACCCTATAATACGCTTTAGACATTAACGACTTTTTCAAGTAATTTTTAAGTGCTGGAAAGGGTAACTTTAAAACTACGTCAGGTAATTTATTATAGAAATGAATGCATTGACCAACAAATGATTTATATACTTTACGAACGCGGAATTTACGAATAGCGATTTTATTTTTATTTCTAGTATTTAAATTATGTACATCAGAATTCTTGGTGAAAGAATCTAAATTCTTAATAACATAAATAATATTTTCATAAATAAATTGAGACGCTACAGTTAAGATATTAATTTCTTTAAAAAGTTCTCTTAAGGAGTCACGGGAATTTAAGTTGTAAATAGAACGAATGGCCCGTTTTTGTAAAACAAATATAGTTTGAATGTCAGCAGCCTTACCCCAAACCAAAATACCGTACGACATGACACTATGGAAATAACTATAATAAACTAAGCGAGCTGTCTCAACATTGGTTAATTGTCTAATTTTCCTAACGGCGTAAGCTGCCGAGCTTCGTTTACCTGCCAGTACCGCTATATGGGGACTCCATTGCAAATTTTTATCTATTGTTATGCCTAGAAAAACTGCCTTATCTACCATTTGCAAACACTCGTCATTTAGAAAAATTCTAGAATCTACCGGTTTAACGTTAGGCAAAGAGAATCTAACACATTTAGTTTTCTTAGCATTTAGTAGCAAATTGTTGGAAGTAAACCAATTAAGTACTTTAACTAGGGTGGCGTTTATCCTACTGTAGTCTACAGTTTGTCTTTCTACCTTGAAAATTAGTGAAGTATCGTCAGCGAAAAGTACAATATCACAAAGTTTATCTACTGTTGGTGGCAAGTCATTTATATACACCAAAAATAAAAAGGGACCTAAAATAGAGCCTTGTGGCACACCTATTTTCACTGTAGCTCCAACAGATTGAGTTTTGTTTACAACAACTGTTTGAGTTCTATCACGTAGATAAGAAGACATAAGACTTAAAGCTTTATTGGCCAATCCATAATGTTCTAATTTTAAAATAAGGGTCGTATGATCCACGCAATCAAAAGCTTTAGAAAGATCACAAAATATTCCTACTGCATCGCAAGATTTCTCCCAACTGTTATATATATATTTAATGAGCACAGAAGCCGCATCAATAGTGGATCGTCCTCTGGTGAAGCCGAACTGGTTACTGTTAAGCAGTTTATTTCTATTGAAGTGACCTAACATATCATTTAACATTAACTTCTCAAAGACTTTACTTAATACTGGTAGTATGGAAATGGGACGGAAGTTTGTTAAATCACTCATCTCGCCCGATTTTAAAAGAGGTATGACTTTACTATTTTTCATGAGATCTGGAAAGATCCCCTCCGATATGCAATTATTATAAATTAATGCTAGATGGGGTGCAATTACATCTATGATATGAAAGAGTACTTTAACTGATGTGCCCCACAAATCCTCGGTCTTTTTTAAACTAAGCGATTTAAATACCTTGACTATTGAAACTGAACTTACCAGGCTGAATTCAAAGTTTATATTACATTTACTGACATTAGTGCAAAGTAATGATTGAGCTTTAACCGCGGATGATTTAAGATATTTCGTAGTATTTATGGCTATGTTGGAAAAATAATCTTCAAATGCTATGGCCACGTCTTTATTTGACGTGATTAGTTTGTCACCTGTGTTTAGGGTGATTTTATTATCGCGAGTTTTTGATTTTCCCGTTTCTCTATTTATAATATTCCATACGGTTTTTACTTTATTATCAGATGATTTGAGTTTAAGGCTAAGAAAATTTGCCTTAGCAGTTAAACAAACTTGCTTAAAGGTCCTCGAATAATTCTTAACATAATTTAGGAAGTCAGCGTTCTTATTGTCCTCCCTCTCTTTATATAGGTCATAAAGTCTATTTCTACTTTTATGAATGCCTGCAGTAGCCCATTCACTAAACTTGGTTTTCGACCCAGAAATAGTTTTAATTTTAAAATTGTTATTAAATTGATGCAGAATTAAGCCAAACAAGTCTTTATAAATACTATTACATTCATTATGTAACAAAGGTAACACTGAGATATTACTCTGAACTTTATTTTTGAATAATTCCAAACGATTACTAGTTAAAGGTCGGTATGTTATTGTCTGAGGTTTTTGATAAAAATCATTTACTAAAGATGCCCTCTGACCACTATGGTCCGAATTAAAACAATTAAATATTTCTTTATCCAAACATTCGCAATTACAAAAAATATTATCTAAGCAGGTTGCACTACTAATACCTATCCGTGTGGGTTCGAAGAACAGATTACCTAAATTAAAAGATTTAAATAAACTAAGTAACCTAGTAGTACTATTTGACTTTTCGAGTAAGTTAATATTAAAATCTCCACAAACTACAACATGCTTCAGGCCACTACATGCTAACTTTAACACATGTTCCATAGTAGATTCAAATGTGCTAAAATCAGCCAATGGTGGCCTGTAAACACATATTATTATATAAATGTCTAGTTCGACGCAAGAAATTTCTACAATCCTTTCTATTGATAGCTTAACAATATCCTTTCTTTCTTTGGATTTAAGAGTACTTTTAACTATTATTAAAGAGCCACCATGAATGGCACATTTTCTAGCAAAATAACTAACTAATTCAAAATTTATAAAATCAAAAATTAATTGGTCTTGTCGAAGCCAATGTTCAGTAATACACATAATTTGTACGTTTTCATTGTCTAAGAATAACCCTATTTCTAGTTCTTTGCTGGAAAAACCTTGAATATTTTGATGAATTAAATTTATACTCAAGGGTGTTTCCGCTGTCCTATAATTCAGTTTAAATCATGTGGCAAGGTGTTATTGTCAATATTGGCCTGCTGGGGCTGGGTACTACTATATCTATTTGGTTCAATATTAAAAGCTAATAGGTCCACCAAGTTCAAGAGAGATTTCCTTGGCAAATGAATTTTCCCTGACGTTAGTGTGAGGCGTTTAATAAATTTGTTAAAATCAAAGAAATGATATTTTTTATTGCAGCATATAGCATTATGTATGCATGTACATATTTAATAATTCTGAAATCTTTATTAAGTACACCCTGCCATCTTGGTTTTTTTTTAGTATGTAACTACATTAATAATAAGACTGTGACGAAGCAAAACGTCAAAGTTTTTAATTGTATTGAGAAATTATTATTTTATTAAGGAAAATAACAAAGTAAAAAAATAAACTCGAATGTATCCCTTTAAGGGATCTCTTACAGTTAACCATTGAGTGATTGAGAAATAAATAAAAACAGAATGGACGATAAAAATAAAAATAGCAAACAAATACGTGGGATTTCATAGTTGTATAATTCTAATTAAATACATTACTAAATAAATAAATAAATATAATAAAAGTATGAAAAGAAGATAGGACATACAGTCATAAATAAGAAACAGAAGTCTAACTGCTTTAGCCTAGATTTTAGTGAAGCAACACATTAAGACTGCCTTATATCAGTATATTATTTTTAACTAGCTGTTGCGCGCGACTCTGTCCACGCAGAAAAATAAAACACAGCCTATGTTACTCAGGGTGAATGTAGCTTTCCAATGGTGAAAGAATTTTTGAAATCGGCATACTTATTAGTTTTTGAGTTTGTTCATTACAAACATACACACACTCAAAAATACAAAAACACAAATCTTTGCTCTTTGTAATACGAGTATTAGTGTAGCTTCAGAAACTTAGATACTTTATTTTATTGTTACTCCGAATTAGGGAACGCAATTTAACCGGTTATTAACCGTTTTAGTATGAAAATAACCGGTTAAAACCGGTTAAAACTGGTTAAACCCGGTTTTAACCGGTTATTTGCATTACCTACTCCGAATCCACCATAATGGGATTAGTGTGCGACCAACTGATAATTGTTTCCATTTGTAACATATAACTTTGAATATATATTTTATTTATTTATTTGAAATTGTGTTTTACTTTCAAGTTCAGTAGGTACATTGCTACAACGCGCATGTTAGTTTTCGGTGAAACCCGTACATAAACTAGAATTTAATAAACATAAAAACATTCCTTTTCAATCACTCTATTTATTGATAAAAACCGCATTAAAATCAGTTGCGTGGTTTGAAAGATCTAAGCGTACATACAGACAGACGGCGGGAAGCGACTTTGTTTTATACTTAGTATAAAGAAGAATTAAATACAAATATTGCTCTTTTAATAGTAAGTAGGTACACATAGATGTGGCAAGATTTGTTCCTCACCTTATATACACGGTATGTAAAAAATATTTTTTGAAACTAACTTTTAATTGAAATGAATTGTCACCCTACTAATTGTTTAGTCTATGAGTAAGTGGCGTAATATCTGTCAAATTTCCCGCCAAAGCGATGGCACTTGACGTATCTACTTCACTTCAATAAATTAATGTAGGATGTCCATGTATCCAGTGGTGATTGGTTTTAACAATATCATTAACTTAAATAAATTAAACAGTGAGTTAATTGTTTGAGACATCAACCATTAAATTAAATTTTTGTTGCTTATTAATAATTTTCAACTCCTGATCACCGATAAAAAATCACCGTGTATAACTAACTAACAAGAACCTTTGAAATCTCAACCGTTGCTACCCAAATAAATGCTCATTCCAAATGAAAAAGAATGAAATAAACCTGATTTTTAAATACCTATTCAATGATACCCCATTTGTCATAGCTTGTCTTTTTTTTCTGGCGTCTGGTTGCCGCCATTTTTTTTTCTGTGCCGCCACTTTCATCTCTTTAGTGAAACAAGATTAAAACAAATCGATTGACATAACATAACCATCATCAAAATCGGTCCTACAAGTGAACAAACATATATACATGACATGTAGCTATCTTTCTATTAAGTATATAAAACTTTTTAAGTATTAAAACTTATTCTTTTCTTCCTGCTTATTATGTATATTTATTTATTATAATGAAGATTATAAATTACCTTTAGTGTTGTATTCGTTGTATATTAATTGTTTCTCAATCGCTCAAAGGTTGACTGAAGGAGATCCCTTAAAGGTATAAGTTCGCCTTTGTACTTTGTTATATTTTTGTCTATTTTATAATTGTTCTCTTGTTTGTATAAAAAAGTGTTTACTTACATACATACATAAAAGGCAAACCTGACTCACTGACTTATATCAACGCACAGCCGAAACTACTGTACCTAGAAACTTGAAATTTGGTACAAGGGTTCCTTTCATGATGTAAGTGAGCGCTAAGAAAGGATTTTTGGAAATTCATCCTCTAAGGGGTTCAAATCAGGGATTGAAAACCGGTTTATTTTCCGTAGCGGTTAAAGCCACACTATTAGAGCCTAACCCATAATAAAGGTTACGCTCACAGGGAGCGAAATGCATTTACCGGTTAGAGAGCGCTCCTTCCGTGTGAGCCGAGACAAGGGTGAATGACGGAAGCGCTCTCTAACCGGTTATAATCGGTAAATGCATTTCGCTCCCTGTGAGCGTAACCAATTCGTTGGAACGTAACCCAAATAATTAACCGGTTTAACCTAAATAAATACCGGTTTATTTGTAACCGGTTACAATCCCTGGTTCAAATAGAGAAGAGAGGGTAATTTATTCTACGAACAAAGACTCAGGCGTCCTCTAGTGTATATAAATACAGGATGGAAAGTTGAGATAGGGCATTAAGGGCAATTACCAGAACCCTTGCTGCCAAGCTAAACTGATCTTAGGAGACCTCACCCAACTTTTTGAGTGATGACAATCGACATTCACAGATTCTTGATAAAAGGTACAGTCAGCGAGAAAATCGTCAGAAAGTAGTAAGTGTTCTCAGTTATTACCCTACTAAATGTATGGAAAACGTTTTCTTTGATTTGTGAGTGTTCTAGTACTCTAACCTCAGTTGGTCTCAAATAATGTTTTAATCCCTATGAGAAATGGGATCGATTGGCATTAAAAAAAAATACTAATTTCTGACGATTTTCCCGCTGACTGTACCTTTTATCAAAAATCTGTGAATGTCAATTGTCATCACTCAAAAAGTTGGGTGAGGTCTCCTAAGATCATTTTCGCGTGGCAGCAAGGGCGTGGCGTGGCGTTCTGGTAGCTGCCCTTAATGCCCCATCTCAACTTTCCACCCTGTATAGGGTGATAGCTGTCCCGTGTCCACTTCGTTGGGCAAAACATTTTTTTTGAGTTAATAATTTTCCCGCTAATTCCCGTTCCCGTGGGAATTTCGGGAATTCCTTTCTTAGTGCACCTGTACGGTACCTAAGCTACGTCCCTTCCAAATTGCAAGTGCCTACGTTTAGCCGTTTAGGCTGTGCGTTGATATGTCAGTCAGTCAGTCAGTTTCTCCTTTTATATATTTAGATAATGATAACACACAAAAGTAAGTTACGAGTAGCAACGAGGAGTTATTCTAAGCCCTATCCGGCTTTTTACCTGTTTTCCAAGCAAGATCTAGATTCGCTTTTCTTTTGTTTATGTTGAAGCTCCAACGGCCTATTAATGCTTCGACCGAGGCGCATATTAACATAGACTCAAGCGCATTGCTTTTGTTTCAATATGGGTTCAGTATGGCCGTCGTTGGGTGTTTCTCTTTCTTTTGAACTGATTAATTTTGCGTAACAAACTTACTATTCGAATTTTTCCGCATTTTCTTGTTCACCGGTCAAAAAGCTTTAAAAAAGGTGATGTACAGTGAACGGATCTTATATTTTATACGGTTTTTCAAACTTAAGACTGCGCCGAGCGTACGCCGGGTGTACAGTGGCGCCCTCATTACTATTATTGAGTTTTCTAATAAACTAAAATATTTTCTTGAAATTCGTCGGTAGGTTTTTGTACTACAAATGAAAACATAACTTAAAGGGTAGGTATAATACTCGTATATCGCATAGTTTAATACCAATTCACCTTCGAGTTATCAACTTAACGGAAAAAAGTGGCCACCTTTTCCCGTTAAGCTGACTACTCAAAGGGTAATTGTTATAATTTTTTGTTACGTATCCACTAAATTGTGTTTTTAATTGCGCTACAAAAACGTAACGTCTGATTGCAAGAAAATTCTTTAGTTAATTAGAAAACACAATAATAGTAATGAGGGCGCCACTGGACGCTCGACGTTTGCTCGATGCAGTCGCAATTTTGTAAGAACTTCAAACAATACATTTTCAAACCCCTATAAAATGAAAGATTCCAAACACACGTAAAACTTACAGCACCCCTCTTTTTATCCGACTGCCGAAGGAGAAGGTTGATGTGCTTATCGGCCTATATTGTAGTACCTGGATGACCTGGGTATTCTTTTTTGGTAACTTTTCTCAAAATGAAACCTAGGTATGGATTAATTGCCTCCGAAATATATATTTACAACAATTGCTCGATATATCGATAAGATATTTACATGTATAGTATATGTGTGTTCCTTTGTGTTCTAGAAATTAAACGGGTCGGCAGATTGTGATGATTCTTTATGTCAATCTATGTGTCTTAATCTTGTCAATGTCACTAAAAATATGACAGTAATCAATATTGAAAGAAAAAGTCATCGAACTTTGACAAGTGGGGTATCATTGAATAGGTATTTAAAAATCATCTTTCGCTTAGTTGTTTAGTTGGTTAGCAAGGGTTTTTACAAGCTTTCATTTAACTTGCAATGTATGTACGTACGGGACAAATCTTGCAAATTAAATTTGAGCAACTTCCCGTTAACGGAATGGGCTGAAATTTGGACCACATAATGTAAACCCGATGACAATGCAATATTATGGTATCTAAGAGCTGATCTGATGATGGAATCGGAAGGTGGCGACAGGATCTCCTATTGTTAGGACTCAATAGTTTGATCTCGATAAAATTACAGTCCGCAACAAAAGCTTATTCCACAAATTATTTAAAACTTGTTTTTTGTAACACTTAAAAATTTGTACCATAAACCTAGTGTCTCCCAAGGAACCCCATAGAGTAAGTTATGTGCATTCGCTATTAAGTGTTGGTGCAATGTTCATATAAATCTTTAACGCTCCGCTGCACCGATGCTTCTCGTTTGTCGAATGATAGTGAATTAAAAATAGGTATGATTTAATACGAGACCTAGTTTTTTACTGGAGTACCAAGAAAACAGAAAGCAAGTGGAAATATCCTTTGTAGGGATCAGTTCGCTGTACAATTAGTGATTGTTAATTCTTTTGTTTTTTATTTTAGTTCAATTAAGTACACAAAAAACACATCGAATAACACAAAAAACTCTCTGAAAATCAAGATGTCATCATCATACCTTCACGCTTTCATTATCAGAGTGGGGTGGGCAGAGCTACAGTATTACTAACAAGTCTAAAAAAATGTTGGTTATTCTATAACCACATTTAAATTGTATTATAACACTGCGCCGAGCGTACGCCGGATGTACATACAGTGGCGCCCTCATTCCTATTATTGTGTTTTCTAATAAACTACAGTATTTTCTTAAAAATTGTCGGTAGGTTTTTGTACTACAAATGAAAACACAACTTATAGGGTATAAATAACAAACTTTAATAACAATTCACCTTTGAGTTATTAACTGGAAAAAAGTGGCCACCTTTTCCCGTTAAGCTGACTACTCAAAGGGTAATTGTTATTAAAGTTTGTTACGTATCCCATAAATTGTGTTTTTACTTGCGCTACAAAAACGTATCGTCTGATTGCAAGGAAATTCTTTAGTTAATTAGAAAACACAATAGGTAATAGTCACGAGGGCGCCACTGGACGCTCGACGATTGCTCGGTGCAGTCTTAATTTTCTATTGAAAGTTAATTGGTGCAGTCTTAGATGATTTTTGTTCGTAGGTTGAACTTTAGTTGCCTGTATCTCAGTAACTAACAAAGTCTACTTACAGTTTTTCTGTTCTAAGAGGGCCGATTTGACAACTGTCACAGCCGTACAAAATGTATCCTCAAACACATATTTTGTACTAAGATGACAGCTGTCATCATAAATCGGGCCTCTTAAAACAACGGCAAAGCGTTAGTCGTGATAGTTTTCATTTTAAATTCGTTATGTATAGGTATGTCTTTACATATACATATATAAAGTCTTTCTTTTTCCCAGAGTGGGGTGGGGTGGGGTGGGCCTTTATGCATATGTAAATTACACATACACATAAACTCACGCCTTTATTCCCAGAGTGGGGTAGGCAGAGCTACAGAATTTCCAACAACTATAAAAACTTTTTGATAATTCTGTAACCACATTTTGCACACTTAGGCGAAGATGTTTACCAGTGTATTAGTGACAGGTTGCAAGCCCATCGCCTCACAGTACAACACGCCTTTATTACCTTAGTCGGCTTTTACGACATCCACGGGAAGACTTGGCACTATTCTAATCCGGCAACCACACGGGGAAATTACAGGTGGGAAGAAATGGACTTTTTTTATCCCTGAAATAGGACAGTTCCCAAAGGAAACAGCGATAAATTATATCGACCCGGGCGGAGTTGCAGGCAAAAGTGCTGGATAAAGTAGTTAAATGCCCATGACCTAATTAAAAAAAAACGTAAGCAACATGCAGACTTTCTCACATGTCGGAATAACAAACTAAATGGCGGGAAACTCGACCCATTTCCTATATTGTCAGCATATCAAATAACACAAAGCGGAAGTTGGCGGTTTGTAACGAATAATGAAATGAAACATATTTAGCAGATTTTGAATTAAAAAAAAAACCGGTCAAGTGTGAGTAAGACTTGCGCACTGAGGGGTCCGGACTGTCGCATATAGTACGTATATTTTTATATGAATGTTATGCGTTTACCAAATAAAAAAATACCGCCCAACTCCAAATACTAAAAATCTAGAAAATATCTTGAATACGCCACATTGACTAACATTTGAGCGATTGAAAAGTAAATAATTGTTTATTAGGGTTCCATACCGTAGCCTAGGGACCGTGTCCGTCCGTCCGTCCGTCTTAACTTTAAATTGCTGCATCTTTGGAACCGTAACAGATTGCGGGTTGTATTTGTTTTCAGAATGTGCAGTATTAAAACGGGTTTACTAACAAAAAATAGTACTTAATTAAGAAACGAGATACAAGATTTTTTAACGATTTTTTTATTGTGTCCTAAAAACGGTAAAACATACAAGCGTCAAACTTGATATACTTATATAACAAATCCTGAAGAAAATAACCAATACTAAATCATAGTCAAGTGTGAGAAGGGGTAGCGCTGAATCGATTAAAAATCGAATTCAAAACGAAAAAAAAAATTGTACCTAAGTGCGGGACGGAACCCTCGTTGTGCGAGTCCGTCTCGCACTTGACCGGTTTTCTATCTATTTGTGGTTATTAGAATGTATGTAGGTCACATTAAGGCAGGCTAAGTGAATTAGTTTGATTTTTGTAAACGTGTGCATTTGGCATTTGACACAATTATTTTGTGCTTAGTCGTATCTCAATAGCATCGTAATAAGTATCAAATTGTACAAACAAGTGCCAAGTTCATACATGACATGCGTAATGAAGGACGCAGGTTACTGTTGACCTGGAATTGAGTGTAAACGTTAATAAGTTTCTGTCAAAAAAATCATTTTTTGGGACCAGCTTTTGTTGTCGGCTGTACTTTTTTTGCACAGTCGTCATCTACTTGTCAAGACGATTTCAACAAGCCCCAACACGACGGGTTTATCATGTGTAATTTAGGAGTTCCTATGGCCACTCTGAGTCTCCATCATGAAACCAGCTCGATGATACTAAATTATTGTATTGTCATCAGAACTAAAGGCGTATGCAAATTTTCAGCTTCATCGGAGATCGGGAAGTGGGTCGAATTTAACTTGCAAGATTTGACCTTTACATACATACATACAGTTAACCATCGGCAGAAACCATGCTGATAATTGAAAATGCACGCACTAAAATATGTTTTGTTCGCACTGACGGGACTACTTAAACTCGCCGCTTGGACATTCACTTGTTCGTCCGTCCGACCGTCGATGTTCAGAGAATCACTACCCTGCTCAAGTAAGCGACTTCTATCGGGACAGAGTCGCGTGCAACAGCTTATTATTATTTATTTATTTAATGGCGTCTACATAATAACGTAATTTTGCCAATGTCAAGTAAGTATATATAAGCAACGTTGTACGGTGAATCCAGTCCTGTCGTCGAAGTCTTGCAGTCATAGTCGTTATGACCCTTGAAGATGGCGAGCAACCACTTCTATGGCTTGGTGTGATCTTGACCGCTAACTCATTTGGAACCATCTTTTCACTGTTATTTTATTCAATGCAAGTTCTTCATCAATGTTACAAGTTGTCCCACAAAACTGCCCTGGATTTGCGAATCAAAATCAACGATAAAATATTTTACAAAAAAATAAATAATTGGACAGATGTTTTCAGAATGACAGCCAGTCATAGACCCCCGTGAAACAGCTACTTATTCAATTAGTATAAGACACTTTGTGTCACCTTGAATAACAGATACAAGACCTAAGTTTTGAACTATGATCTGTAATGTCTGGTATCTCTTAAAAGAGATAATGCCTATCTAGGTATCAAGTTACCTTTAGGCGCTTAGTTTCAAGTCTATAACCAACTTATAAACGGCCCGGTTTCGGTTTCACTTCACCTGAGTGCGTATGAATTAAGTTACAGGCGATTTGTTATTCTTAATAAACTTGATTGTTTCACTTAGGCTAAAATGTTTACCAGTGTATTAGTGACAGGTTGCAAACCCATCACCTAACAGTACTACTCGTACACGCCTTTATTACCTTAGTCGGCATTAACGACATCCACGGAAAGACACGGAGTGGCACTATTCTAATCCGCCAAAATGAAACCTAACCTAATTCTGAGTGTGCAAAATGTGGTTACAGAATTATCAAAAAGTTTTTAGAGTTGTTGGAAATTCTGTAGCTCTGCCTACCCCACTCTGGGAATAAAGGCATGAGCTTATGTATGTATGTATGTTGATTTTTTCAGGTAGTAACAGGTAGTAACGCTTAAAATATTCACAGAATATTTAGTTTTATGTTAACTTTAAAACTAAATAATAAGCGGGGTTCAAATTTTTATAGGTAATGATATTTTTATGATATAGAGTTCGTGTGGTCGCTAGGTTAGAATAGTGCCACTCCATGTCTTCCCGTGGATATCGTAAGAGGCGACTAAGGGAATAAAGGTTTGTAGGTACTGTTAGGCGATGGGCTTGCAACCTGTCACTAATACACTGGTAAACATCTTAGCCTGATTGTACAAAACGTTGTTACAGAGTAGTCAACAGGTTTTTGGGAATAGAGGCGTGAGCTTGTGTGTGTGTGAGTCCGTTTTACACATCGGTTTTTTTTCCTTTTAAATCAATATTTTGTATTCAAATAATTTATGTGTAACCTTCCGTGGTTTCACCTGCTGGTTACAACGGAAGACTATCGCCGAACTTTATTGCCAGTATTACGCTGAGTTGGGACCATTTCGTGGCTTCTTTCATTTTTTACGTTTTAATCTGTTCTTTGTTATGTATGTCACGAATAAATATTATTCATTCTATCTTTTGTTCTTTCAGTTCATAACTTGTGCCTCACGGCAGCTTTAGTGTCCAAACGCCCTATGATATTATAAGGTCAGTGGGACATCACTTTTTATTAGGTCACACAAAGAGTGTTGCAATACAAAACTCATATCATCTTACTAATATAATAATTATGAAAGTTAGGATGTTAGTCACTCAAAACAGTCACGGTAACATTAAATCGAATTTCACTTCATGAAAATTGTATTATATCATCGAATTTCATTTCATCGAACGCTGTTTTCTGCTGTAACTATGACAACACCGCCGGACCTAGGAACTTGAAAAGACGATGGGCAAAACTGTCCCCACCCACCAACAGAGATGAAACATGTGCCATATTTTTGCTATAGTGACGATCGTCACATGTATGGGGTTTTCTTGGAAAATCATTAATCGTATCGTATGGAATTTGTTTAAATATGAACACATTCTGGCCTTGGCTCTTGAAAAGACTTCATTCATTAAAAAAATCCCATCGATTTTGCTACTAAAATAGGTATTTTGTCTTTTTTTGGGTCCTGTTGAACATATGGACATGCATTCCGTGACTGTTGGAGGGTGGGGACGGGGCCCATACAAAATTGCCCATCACCCTTAGAAGGGAATATTCTTTGCATATCCTAGAAACGATCAATAATAGGGGTGATCCGCACGACGTAAAGAGGGAGAATCGCTGGGGTTTTAGTGGGTGTTCCGTCCATTTTTGTTTTGTTAGTTCCTCATAAGTTCATAACCAGTCCCCCCATGCCCAGCCCCCTATTTCACAATCTTGAAAATGACAGGTAACAGGTGACATTTCAGTGTACATGCTGCAGCTAATATGAAACCCAGTGATGCATCAGCGTGTTGACTTTGCAATGTATACTGAATTTTCACCTGTCACATGTCATTGTCATGGTGAAATAAGGGGCAGGTGTGGTAAAAGTATTTGCCCAGGGCAGAAAAGGGGGTGCACTGAGAAGGAAATCTATCCCCTAAGTAGCGGAATCGGAATCTAAAGTAGCGAACGATGTGGCGTCGCCGGCGTCTTTTAGTATATATTCGTGTGTATAAATTTACAGATGGCCGTAGAAAACATCACTTGGCTAATCTTTACGTAGTCACAAGGTACATAGTATAAAACAAAGTCGTTTCCCGCTGTCCGTATGTAAGCTTAGATCTTTAAAACTACGCTACGCATTTTATTGCGGTTTTTTTTAATACTCGTAGATAGAGAAATTCAAGAGGAAGGTTTTTATGTATAAGAAATTCTGTTTTATGAACAGGTGTTACAGAAAACTCACATAAACCGAAGCGAAGCGAGGCCGGGTCGCTAGTATCAAACAAACTCGCTTCCCGCCGTCTCTGTATTAAATCTTCCAAAGTACGTATACGTAAGGGTTTTTCACGCAGTTTTTCAGTAATAGATAGAGTAATTAAAGAGGAAGGTTTTTATGTATAATAAACTCTGTTTTATGTACGGGTGTTACAGATAACAAACATTTAAACCGAAGCGATGCAAGTTCGGGTTGCTAGTATGCTCTAAAACGAACTTTGAACCAACAAATCACTACATACTCGTAGTATAAAACAAAGTCGCTTTCCGCTGTCTGTCCCTATGTATGCTTAGATCTTTAAAACTACGCAACGGATTTTGATGCGATTTTTTTTAATAGATAGAGTGATTCAAGAGGAAGGTTTATATGTATAATATTTTTTTATTTTATGTACTGGTGTTACAGAAAACTCATATAAACCGAAGCGAAGTGAGGGCGGGTCGCTAGTAGGTAATAAATCAATTATTTTCTTCATAATCTTACCTAATTAATGTAAACTGTTGATATGCATATTAAATTACAAGAAAACAATTAACTACTTAATGTTTTATGCGTTCTTTCAGCAAGACCCGTATGTGAACAGGGTTTTTACGATGATTAGAAACTAAGTAGCTTTGGCGTGCGACTCCGCCCACATATAAGTCATTGATCGATATTCCCTCGAAAACTCTGCAATTTTTCGGGATAAAAAGTAACCTCTGTGCTAATCCAGACTTTAATCTATCTCCGAGACAAATTTCGTCAAAATCTGTTCAGCATTAGTAAGATAATGTCTTATTTTAAACACAGAATCTTACATACCTCAGTTTTTGAGTGAAAATTCTCACAACTTTAAATTTTGCCAGCAATTTGATACACGTACTTCTATGACAGACTCTTATTTTGGCTCCATCATGAGATGCTCTAATCGAGACCAATCTGACTGCAAACTCAGCGAGTCTACTATAAGACTGCGCCGAGCGTACGCCGGATGTACAGTGGCGCCCTCATTACTATTATTGTATTTTCTAATAAAGTAAACTATTTTCTTGAAATTAGTCAGTTGTTTTTTGTACTACAAATGAAAACACAACTTATAGGGTATATGACATAGTTTAATAACAATTCACCTTCGAGTTATCAACTTAACGGAAAAAAGTGGCCGCCTTTTCCCGTTAAGCTGACTACTCAAAGGGTAATTGTTATTAAAGTTTGTTATGTACCCCATAAATTGTGTTTTTACTTGCGCTACAAAACGTATTGTCTGATTGCAAGGAAATTCTTTAGTTAATTAGAAAACACAATAATGGTAATGAGGGCGCCACTGGACGCTCGACGTTTGCTCGGTGCAGTCTTAACCACAGCGGAGATCCTGTTATCCTGACTCCATCTTCAAACTCTTAGACACCATAATATTGTAGTTATAAAGTATTAGCAATAATTAGGATAATCATGTTTTAAGTTTATAGTTTTATCTCTGTCTTTCTTCTGTTTCTGTGCACCCACTATTATTTGGTCGACTGGTAGAGAATGCCATTAGGCATTAGGTCCGCTATTTGTACGTATTTCTGAGCAATAAATATTAAATAAATAAATAATATTGCTTTTTCATCGCGCTTACAAATCAAATTCCAGGCAACTTCTTATACTAACATAGGGCGACGGCACCATTAATGGACACTTTTAGCTGGCAGGGACCAGTAATTAAAATTTCATGGCCTAAATTGATTGTTGCAAAACAATTTTTTTTTTTTTTTTTTTTTTTTTTATTGCATAGAGAAGACAAACGGGCACACAGGCCACCTGATGGTAAGTGGAAAATGTGACCCATAGACATTTGCATTCACAAGACTGCCATGCAATCCTAAGACTGCAAATGCGTTGCCAACCCTGAGGACTAAGAAGGAATGCCTCTATGCTAGTCATTTCACCGGCTGTCTTATCCCCAAACCGGAACACAACAATGCGAACACTGCTGTTTGGCGGTAGGTTAATGGATAAGATGGTGGTAGCGATCCGGACGGACCCTGCATAAGGTCCTACCACCCGCAAAATGAATAACCCTTATCTTTTGTAAAATAATAATCAAGTGTCCATCATTGGTCGTTGTCCATTACTGGTTCCGGCACCCTAATTGGTTCAAAATTGTGTTTGAGCTTAATAAAGCAAATAAATAAACAAACGTTAAACGGTTAATAAAAGCTTGTAAATTTGCTTTTAAAAATTCTATCCGATGCAAGACCTACAGTGTGTTACCGGCATGCGGGCATTTATTAAAACTGTCGATAATATGTTACTTTAGCAATTGTTGGCAAATATTATCAATTAAAAAAAAAACTTCACAATGAATTTTCTTAGATACTGTAAATTTTTAATGTAGTGCATGTACTGCTTGTTCATCGTTTTCAGTATCGCTGTTGTACTAAACAAGGCATGTCGTGGTACGGGACTGTCATTTACACTTGTCAAATTGCTGTGCTTTACATTGCTGGCAATTAAAATTTTGTTCGAAACTTAAAGCCTGAAAAAGTGTTTATTAATTAAATTAATGTCATAGTTACGTCACAGATATACGTTATTTTAACCTACTTTAACAAAAGCCAGGGCGCTGGTAACACTGTATACTCGTATAACACGCAAAAACAACCCTTCCGTGGTTTTTAGCTGGCAGACAAAAAAATTAGCTTATACGGACCGCTAGCGAAACGCATACTGTCTATCGTGGCAGGTATATGATACCTTCAGTTCGTCGAAGGCATGGGAGGATGAAGGTGTTATCCGGTTATTTTATGATTTTCCATTTCGTGACATAATTTCATGGTGTTAAAGTATTAATTTAGTTTTTACAACGTCGAGATATATTACGTTTAACGATTTTCGTTTCGGGAACTGTGTTTTATGATGTGATAAAGAAATAGGGAATGCAAATAACCGGTTATAACCGATATTAACCGGTTATTTTCATACGAAGACGGTTAATAATCGGATAAATTGCATTCCCTGTAAAAGATACAGGTGAGTTTTTTTATTATCTTTTAGATATTTGTGTTGTTTTAATTTGTGATTTGGTTGGTAAATTTATTTGTTATTTTCATACAAAAACGGTTAATAATCGGTTAAATTGCATTCCCTGTAAAAGATAAAGGTGAGTTTTTTTGATTATCTTTTAAATATTTGTGTTATTTTAATTTGAAAGTTGGTTGTTAAATTAATTTAAATTTTTATATCATTCTCAATTAGCTTCAGTACCCATCAATAAACCAATTGAGAAAGCAAGATAAATACGAAATTATCCGACCAAAAACGAAGGGAAAGGATTATTAACTATGTACATCTATACACTGTGTAAAGATCGTGCAGTCACTTCAGTCATCCGTCGCGAACTGTTAATTTTTCTAGGATCAAAAGTAGCCTGTTTTCTTTTACAAACTATATATATTCTATCTCTGCACCGAATTCCATCCAAATCTCTTCAGTGGCGTGATTGAACAAACATCCAAACACTCGCATTTAAATAAGTAAGATAAGATTTCAACATTTTTAGCCGACGCTCGATCTTTCGTTAGATTACTCAAATATTCTAAATAAAAAAATATATCTGTAAATTGGCTACAAGAGGGCTCTTGTACACGTCGGTAATACAGATTGAATCTGCTAGCGCTTCGGACAAGACCATATCCAGCATATGGTCTTTTCATAATTATACTTAAAAGTAACATTACAAGTAATAAATAATTATTTTAAAACTAACAAATAAAATCATTACAAATGACATGTAAGCTCAATAACATTAAATTAATGAAAATTTAAAAAACCCCCGACTCTACACAGTCTTATTGAATCAATATTAATACCTACTATAATTAAACTTATAGGGCCAATACTATTTTTTTTTCTCGCTTTTTAAACTTTAAAGCTCAATATCTCAAAACCGGCTGAACCGATTTTGATAAAACATGTCTAAGAAAACTCCCGACTAATTCACCTTTCAAAGAAAAAAACAAACGTTAGGGAGCTACAATGCCACAGACAGACACACAGACAAAGAGACACAGACACACAGACACGTCAAACTTATAACAACCCGTCGTTTTTGCCTCGTGGGTTAAAAATAGAGACTAGAAGAACATAGCGAGGACTCTACGTCAGGAGTCTACTTATATATTTTTAATTCCTGTCGAAAAATGGAAGATTAGAGGTAACAGCAATTTAATTTATATTATTGGTGCCTTTTATACCGTAATTTTTTAACACAATCAGACCCCTATAATTTCTGTTTTTTTTTTAAATGATTAGATGATTACTACATACTGACTCAGAGAACAAAGATTTCGGGTACTTACAATACATATTTAACTAGAAAAGAATGTTTAAATCATTTCCAGAGATAAATAAATTAAAACTTCTTAGTTATATTCAAATAAAAATTACGAGTAAGATTTTTTTTTCATTAAAAAGATGGCCGATTAAAATTATTTAAATTATTGCGAAAAACCGCGATGGACCGCCATTAATAAAAAAACCGGCCAAGTCCGAGTCGGACTTGCCTGTGAAGTACCATTGATATAATAGCAAAAAACGACAAAAGAATCACGTGAAATGTTTATTTTATTCTGATTTTTGTATTTGTTGTTATAACGGCATCAGAAAATACATCATCTGTGAGATTTTCAACTGTCTAGCTATCACGGTTCATGGGATACAGCCAGACAGACAGACAGACGGACACACAGTGGAGTGGGTACGGAACCCTATAAAAACGAAGAACTAGTGGCATAATTAAAAAAACTTGACTTGACAGTATTCAAAAAACTGTTGAAAAATTTGAGTCTATGCACAAAACCAAAAACACAACCAGTATTTTTTTCTTTTCTTTGTTGCATTAGGTACCTATGCTAGTCAAAACTTGACTTAAGTAAGCATTAAAAATTATAATAATATCTTAAACTCTGTAATATAATAAAATATATAAATAAATCAAAATAGTACTTTACAGTGCATGTAGCTAAGTCTCTACCTAGAGAGACTCTCTTATTGTGATGGGTTTTCGATAGGCTTTACTAACTTACCTATCAATTTTTTAATTAATTTTAACTGTGATGCAGATCTGACCAAACAAAACCATCATAAAATAACCAAAAAAATGTGTGCAAAGCAAGCTAAAATAATAAATAAAAAATAAAATAAATATCACAGAAATACTTTTTTATAAATGAATTGTATTGAAATTAGTTCACCCATATGCACTAAACTTTTGTCAGACACAACAAATCTACTTTAATAATAAATAAATAGTACTTACAATTATTTCTATCGCCAGCGAAGAGTTTGTGAAATCTCTCGAAGTCAGGCCGCCCGCCGAAGAACTTCCCGTTCTGGTTTAAAACCTCTCGGATCAGTTCCAAGTTATTAACCACCAGGCATTGGGACGATCCCAATTTTATGCTAAAAATATCGCCATACTCCTTAGCCAGCTCTGTAAACGCCTGAAAAGGCGATTCTTGTTTGCCCAAAAGATGTAAACTTCCCACTACGGGCAAAGCGATAGGGCCCGGTGCTTCTTTCAAAACCTTTTTACCCCCATATTTACTATCCCCTTTCAAACTAATAGTTTTACGGGAATATATTTTGTATATGACGAGAGCAATAACAGCAATTAGAAGTAGGGCACTCATTTTATTTCTTTAAAAGAAAATTATTTAGAGTGACCACACCGATTGACAGGAGATTTGGCGGGAACGCCTAGCAAGCCACTGCGTCGCGTCAGACGCTGTCGGCCATTTTATATGCCGCGTTCAATTTATTCCAAACGTATACCGTCTTTTTTTCACGCGGCCCTCCTTACAAACAGAAAACGGACTTGTTGCGTTCCAATAAAATATGAATTGTATCAAATTCTTTCAGCGTTACGTGCAAAATGTAATTCTGTGGCCAGAATCGTTTTTAAGAATTAAATTACAATATTTTGAGTATGCTTTATGAATAAGTGACGCCGTAGGTCTGAGCTGCAGACAGGCGGTTGACAGATTGATTTTTTTTGGACGCGTTGGCGAAAAAACAAATTTGGAGCAATGGATTGCGGTCAATTGACGAGAGGTTGAGCATGCATGTATAGTTTTATAGTCAAGCGCGAATTGTCCCAGTCAGAAACTGTTTACTTGAACTTCTTATTTTTCGGAGTTTTGGCAGTTGGTTTTTTTGATCAAAAAATTGTTTGGACAGAGACCTTATTATTTACTAGCTGATCCCGTGCCCACTTCGTTGGGCAATAACTTTTTTTTGGGTCAAGATATAACACTCACAAATAACGTGGCTTTCTATTGGTAAACGAATTTTCAAAATTGGTTCAGTAGATCAGTTACCCCTTACAACGTCACAAACTTAACCTCTTTACCTATAATAATAGTATACCTCGAAACTATAGTGTATAGTTTCTCCACGTGTTGCTTTACCTTACAAAACCTGTCAAGTGTAAGTCGGACTCCCGCACTAAGGGTTCCGTAGGTTTTATTATATTCCTATTTCAATTCTATTTCGGATCGAATCAGCATGAGTCCAACACTTTACAACTTTTTATTATTTGTTGTTTTTCTTCAAGGTTTGTTTGTACTATAATCATACCTACCAGGTTTGACGCTTGCATGTTCTGACACAATGAAAATATACGTTTCATGTAACCCCCGTCATTAAATTAGTTTTTTTTGATTTGTTAGTAAATCTACTATAATATAATAAAATAACTAATAGCACATAGGTATTAGAACTTTACGTAACAAATCCTCGGTGATACTTTAATACATAGGAACTTCAATTAGTTGTAAAATCTACCTTACTAACTTGCTAAGGTGTGCTTTGCACCTTTTTTACAAGGTTTTATTTAACTTGCAATGTATGTATGTATGTAAGAGTCAAATGTTGCAAGTTAAATTTGACCCACGTCCCGGTTTCCGATGAAACTGAAAATTTGCATACGCCTTTAGTTCTGATGACAATACAATAATATAGTACCATCGAGCTGGTCTGATGATGGAGACAGAACTCCTAAAATACACATGATAAACCCGTCGTGTTAAGGGGCGTCAGAATTGTCTTGACGAGAAGATGACGACTGTACAAAAAAAAGTACAGCCGGTGACAAAAACTTGTCCAAAATTATTTTTTTGACAGAATCTTATTTAATTTGTTAGTTGCGCGGAATTGCCGAAATGTAATATCAAAACGCAGATTTGGGCTTCTTCCTACCACTTAATTTAAAACCGTTTTGTGTTCCTAGTTTAAATTATGCAAATCACTATCCTTACCAACTACGACCAGCGGGCCTAGTATGGCTGCGTCTATATCGCGTGTCAACTGTGGATACAGCATCCGTCACTTTTTGACACGTGTACTTATTTACGTGTTAGAAGGTGACAGAAGCCTTATCCAAAATTTGTCACGCGATAAATGCAGCCATATTAGGCCCACTGGTTAAGAACTATTTGTTTAATAACTAGTAGTTATTAAATACAGTACATTCATATCGAACTTTATTTCAACAAACTGTTAGGAAGTCAGTCTATATGGCCCCGTTCCCCTGTCATCGATATGCCATACTAGATCGTAGAAATAATTATATTGTATGTATGTACGGTCACGAGCGAGCGTTAATTTGGGACCCATTTCAAGAAAAATATGCTTGAAGTCGTCAATGTCATTACAGATGTCAAGTCATTGTAACTTTTAGGAAACTCAACCTTATTGTTGTAGAATGTCAGATTGACTTTTGACCAAAGGTGGGTACTAAATTAAATCTCGTGACTGTATGTATACTCTTTATTGTACAAGAATAAAATAGAAATACAAATCACAGGCAACATAATAAAAAAATTGTCATCTGAATAGGAATACTAACCTATGTAATTTACCATTTTTTAATACTTTCATACTTAAGAGTTTTCATTTCTTATTTTCTAATAATTCACAAGGTTCGAACGCGTTGATGTATTTTGTTATAAAATAAGTTTCTGTAAAAAAAAAAAACCGCTCCAACATCTACTGCTTATCAAGACGCAACTAACGAGCCCCAACTCGGGGGGTACATATTAAGCACAGCAAAGATGCCGTCGCCACCTTCCAACTCCATCATCAGATCAGCTCGATGGTCATAATATTGCATTGTCATGGGATTTACACATGAATTCCTCAGCCCATTCCATTGACAGGAACTGGTTCAAAATTGACTCTCGAGATTTGACCCAAAAATAAACAGGGCCAGTTAAATAATAAGTTTCTGTCAAAAATTTCATTGTTGGGGCAAGCTTTTGTCGCCGACTGACTTTTTTATGCCCATTCGTCATCTACTCGTCACGACGAATCCAACAAGCCCTAACACGACGGGTTTATCATGTGTAATTTAGGAGCTCCTATGGCCACCCTGAGTCTCCATCATAAAACCAGCTCGATGGTACTATATTATTAAATTGTCATCAGAACTAAAGGCGTATGCAAATTTTCAGCTTCATCGGAATCCGGGAAGTGGGTCAAATTTAACTTGCAAGATTTGACCCCTACATACATTACAAATTATATAAATACTTGTAAAAACAGGTCCACCTAATTCTTGTCTAAATTAACTAAGGAACCCTAATTTTGACACGCGGTCTTAATTAGGGCAACGACAGCAAAGCAATTAAATGTAAACATTAAACATACGAAAGTGATTCATCGGCAATTTTTACGTGCGTGCAACTGCTTAGGCCGTAGGGTTTTCCGCATTCCTCACTCCGCATTTAAAAAAACGAAGAATACTTCGATTACCATGAATGTATAGAAAATAAATTTGTTTATTTGTTTAGTCCCGTCCTCAGTTGTTTAAAACACGTGGTGAGGTCACGCAACGGCAGCTAAAGATAAGATAAAAAAATATAAAAGATGTTTATTCAGTAAGTAGGCCGTACGGGCACTTTTACACGTCAAGAATCTACCAGCGCTTCCCAAGAGGAGACACTGCTGAGAAGAAACGCCGCAAGAAACTCAGCAGTCAGTCATTTTTTAAACATATTACAATGGTACTACTTAATCTAGCATTATATAAAGCAATAAATATTAAATTCAATATAATATCCAATAACATGCGTAGATCAGCAGGAAAACATGCCAAAAATCTTACGTGAGAGATAAAGGACGAAAAAGGAAAAAAAAAAACTACGAGCACGATTGAAGTCCCAACTGTATAGGCCTCGCTGTCATAAATACATATTTAAAAAAATAGTTTTTAATATGTTTATAACGCTATACAGCAGCTTACCTCATGACCTAAAATTATTATCGGGAAATATTTTCAAATCCAAATTGACAAAATGGCTTTTACATAAATGTTTTTATAAAATAAATGAATTTATGAATTATAGTAACCTAAATAGATACTAAGGATATATAACTATTTTACTTCTAATGATTAATGATTTTGTTTTTACGGAATGTTATTTATGAATGTTAATTAATATTTATTGAATTATAATTTGTGTTTTTATTGATAATTGATAATTGTATTTTAGACTAACTACTAATATTTGCACGCTTGCAAGCAGGCTGAACACAATGGATTCTTAATTCTTGAACATCTGCTGTATGTAATACTGTGTTCTAGAAAATAAATATTATGATTTCTGTACCGAGTTCAGGGTAGTGATTCTGTAAACAATGCCGGTCGTGCGGACTGTCGAGTGATATCCAAGCGGCGAGATTAAGTAGTCCCGTCAGTGCGAACAAAACACATTGTAGCGCGTGCATTTTCAATTTAGCAGCACGATGGGTCGAACGTATAAGGCTGCTTAATTGAAAATGCACGCGCTACAATGTGTTGTGCACTCGACAGTCCGCACGACCGGCGTTGTTTACAGAATCACTACCCTGCACCGTCGCACAGGAGGTATTCCTAAGTAAAAATACCAAGGGCACGTCTTACAAACCTACAAGTTACAATTTTACATGTCTAAACTGGCAACACTGCTCAAATGGCTGGTCGTCATTGGTCGAGGTTGTGTCAAATGGAAACTTGTAACCTGTAAATTGTAATTTGTAGCTTTATAAAACACGCCCCAAGGGGTTGGAATAGGTACCTCAATAACCTAAACTTGATGCATCTTCATTCAATGACGGATTTCCATCTCACCCACGCATGAATGAACGTGCCAAGTCATGTCATGTGAACATGTCCAGTTTAGGTTAATAAGCGCTATAGGTGAAAAACTTTACTAAATAACCTATTGTATGTAGTTGTAATACATCTGTATAGACCGTTCGACATTCTATATTTGAAATTTGACGTAAATTCCATATTAGTTTTGTACGCTGCGCGGGCGTTGTTGACACGCTGACGTTCGAAAAACGCTACATGTAAGAAGGCCCTTATTTGCTAGACAGTAATGCGGTAGAATATTAAAAAAACCGGGCAAGAGCATGTCGGACCATGCTCAGTGTAGGGTTTCGAAGCCGTTACGACACACGCAAAAAAACTCTGTATTGTATCTCAGGAATAAATGAATATTCGGAAAAAAGTTATTTGAATTTTAAGGTGCTCACAATCCCCCGATATAATGACGACCCTTTGTTTCGAGAATTGATATCTCTTAAACGGCTCAACCGATTTTCATGAAAACGAGTTAAAAACAATTGCGATTAAGACTGCACAAAGCAAACGTCGAGCGTCCAATGGCGCCCTCATTACTATTATTGTGTTTTCTGATTAACTGAAGAATTTCCTTGCAATCAGACGATACGTTTTTGTAGCGCAAGTAAAAACACAATTCATGGATAGATACGTAACAAACTTGAATAACAATTACCCTTTGAGTAGTCAGCTTAACGGGAAAAGATGGCCACTTTTTTCTGTTAAGTTGATAACTCGAAGGTGAATTGTTATTAAACTATGTGATTTACCCTATAAGTTGTGTTTTCATTTGTAGTAGAAAAGCCTACCGACCAATTTCAAGAAAATACTTTAGTTTATTCGAAAACACAATAATAGCAATCAAAATCGGTTTACCGGTTTGAGAGCTACGATGCTTCAAACACATGCACACGTTAACTTATATTATAACACCCCTATTTTTGCCACAGCCCAATAAATATTTACAGTATTAAAATCATCCTTCAAAACAGTTTATAAAGACGCGGCGCGTGGCAACAAAATTTACTTAAAGATATTGTAAGTGATGTGAAATTATGAATACGGTCTGTGTACGTCAGAGCGTTTAAACATGGAATACAAAATGGCCGCGACAAAAAACGTTCGCCATTTTTGCGGAACACGTGGCTGTGTCTGCATAAACAGAGTAGGGAATACAAATGATCAGAATGGGGAATAAACTATAAGAGTTAAGGTAATTCTGGGGAGTTAAGGGTGTAAGTTGCCTTGTGGGTTACGGTAGAATCGTGATCATAAGGTATAGTTTAAACTTTATGAACTGAGCTCTTTGGTCATTGTATCTATACAATCTTAATCGGGCGGTTGTAAAATGCAAAAAAAAGTTGCTTACCATTATTCTATTACTGTATTTTGTAGTCTATTGTTTAAAGAAATAGAGTCGATAAACTACGTTAACCGTCGAAGGCGGTTATTACCTGCTTTAACTGCGAGCTAACTTATTTTGAATTATTGCATCATTATTTACCACTTTTACTAATGGCCGCTCACCTTGAAAACGTACGACTTTTACAAATGACAACAATTTTACCCAAACCCCTTTGCATTGTGGGTGCACAGAAAAAGAAAGAGATAATAACCAAAAACTTAAAACATAAACTAAGGTTCACACTTGTCACTGTCATAATATAATTGCAAGGGAAAATCGAACTTGTTGTATCATGAATTCATGACGTCAAATGAACGTCAAATGAACTTCAACCGTAGGGTGGTAGACCACATTTTTGGCCGACTGTACCTCTGACTTTTTCTAACTTAAGTACATTACCCGACGCTCTTACTATACGGTTACTATTATTGTGTTTTCTAATAAACTAAAGTATTTTCTTGAAATTGGTCGGTAAGTTTTTGTACTACAAATGAAAACACAACTTAAAGGGATATCACATAGTTTAATAACAATTCACCTTCGAGTTATCAACTTATCGGAGAAAAGTGGCCACCTTTTCCCGTTAAGCTGACTACTCAAAGGGTAATTGGTATTAAAGTTTGTTACGTATCCCATAAATTGTGTTTTTACTTGCGCTACAAACACGTATCGTCTGATTGCAAGGAAATTCTTTAGTTAATTAGAAAACACAATAATAGTAATGAGGGCGCCACTGGACGCTCGATGTTTGCTCGGTGCAGTCTTAAGGAAAAATAGCGTGAGGAAACCTGCACATTCGGATAACTGTGTACCTAAGAGGGGATTGCACAGACCCTAAAGGGGTTGAAGTGTATCCGAAAGGGTCCATCTGTAGGATAAGACAGGGTAATCTTTTAGGAACCAAGGCCTCTGTTTTGGAAAAGCGAAACACCGAGGATTCCGTACCGCCACACGGTAGGTAGATATTATAATATTTCAATTTGAATCGACCATTTTTTAGCGTATGTATATAATTTGTTTCTCTTCGGGGTTCGTAAAGGGTAATGGGCAATTTTGTATGGGTCCCGTCCCCACCCACCAACAGTCACGGGATGCATGTGTCTGTATGTTCATTAGGACCCAAAAAAAGCCAAAATACCTATTTTAGTTGCAAAATCGATGGGAACTTTTTAATGAAAAATATATTTTAAGAGCCAAGCAAGGCAAGAATGTGTTCATTTTCAAACAAATACCATACGATACGATTATTATTTTCCAAGAAAACCCCACACATATCGCGATCGTCGCCATAGTTAAAATACATCATGTTGCCAAAATCTATACAATGAGACATATTCATCTCTGTTGGTGGGTGGGGACACTTTGCCCATCGTCCTTTGAACTTGAAAGTTTGACAGTTTTTACGATACAACTAAAAAAAAAATACATCGAAAAAAACGTTAAACGTAATAGTATTTTTCGTAATCGTGTTATAATAGAGAGCTTTTTAGTCGAGTACCGTGTTTAAGTAAGTAAGTAAGGTACGAGATTAAAAAGCTTAATTATGACACTATTGTGAACAATACTTTTTGTACGAGTTCATTAAAATTAATAATGTAAGTCATTAATACGAGTATATAAGAAAACTAAAAGTAGATTTTTGACAGATGATGCGACGCTGCTACGTTCCGAAACGACACAGATTGGCAATTTTGTATCGGATCGAGGCTCCTTAAACAAGGACACATATATGGAAATCCGAAGTTCTATTTTCAAATTTTTTTCGGTTGTCTAGAGCGGTTCGAAATAGTTATTTCGGTTGTCTAGAGCGTATCGAAATAGTTATTTCGGTTGTCTAGAGCGTATCGAAATAGTTATTTCGGTTGTCTAGAGCGTATCGAAATAGTTATTTCGGTTGTTTCGGAAGTAACATCTAGACTATTCAACGATGAAAAGAGTGACGTTGAAATCGTAATACACACATTTTAATCGACGAGTACAAAAATATGTTTTTGGTATTAATATTATTATTGTAAATAAATTTTGCCCTTATAAATTTGCAAGGCGCAAAAAAAAAACGGCCAAGTGCATACATCTACGCGTTAATGAGGAAAGGGGTAGTAACTTTATTATTATAAGATTTAGATAACTAAAAATTTACGGTTTTCGCAATTTTTCCTTTATCAGTGCTATGAGATGTTGCTTCGTACCAAATTTCAAGATTCTGAGTTCCCTGTAGGTTTTGATTCCCTTGCGAGTTTCGAAAATATGCGGAAATTTGCGGCATAAACGGCTGTATCTTTAGATTGCGGCTTAGAAGTCTGATTTGCTCACAGCTTTCAGGGTCAGTAGCAGTGGCGAAGCGTCACGTAAATAAATAGGCAAGCCGGAGCAAAAAAAGGTGTATCTCTACGCTTATAATCAATTTTTATATCTGGGTGAGCGCGTCCTAACTTAATGACATGTTTTTTATTTTCAAAGGATAACTTTGAAAAACATGTTAGTTCATTAAGTAGGTAAAAAAGATAAAAAAGATAAAAGATATTTATTCAGTAAGTAGGCCGCACGGGCACTTTTACACGTCATGAATCTACCAGCGCTTCCCAAGAGGAGACCACTGCCGAGAAGAAACGCCGCAAGAAACTCAGCAGTCAGTCATTTTTTAAACATGTACAATGGTAGTACTTAATCTAGCATTATATAAAGCAATAAATATTAAATTAAATATAATATCAAATAGCAAATAGCATGCGTAGTTCAGCAGGAAAACATGTCAAAAATATTACGAGAGAGACAAGGGGGGGGGGGGGGGAAGAGAGGAGAGGTAAAAAAAAACACAGGACAACCAAATAAAAGTTTGATATGCTTTCCCACATCAACGGTGTCCCCTAGACAAACAACTTTGCAATTTTACAAATTATGAATGACTAAGTTTCGGGTTTAGGCCAAGCATTTTTATCTGTTAGATAGTCCTCGACCCTATAGTACGCTTTAGATATTAACGACTTTTTTAAGTAATTTTTAAGTGCTGGAAAGGGTAATGTTAAAGCTTCGTCAGGTAATTTGTTATAGAAATGAATGCATTGACCAACAAATGATTTATATACTTTACGGTAAGTACCTAAACTCAGTAGACTTGAGAATTTGGTATAAATTTCAGCTTGATACCTTTACGCGTTCCTAAGAAAAAGGGTCTTAACAGACGGACGGACGAACCCTAGCTCAGAGACCCTTAGTACTAGATAGCTAAAATTTGGCTTAAATATACATATTAGAGCCAACAAAGTGAAAAACTTGACGTAACGTGGGGATGTATTTTTTTCTCGTCTACCCCATAGTATGGGGTATCGTTAGATAGGCCTTTCAGCCAAAACTAAAAATACAAAAAATCTGAAAAATATATTGAATGAAAGCGCATATAACGAATTTAAAAGGAAAACTATCACGACTAAGCGGCCTTGCACAGCTCTGGTGGAAACGCACTAACGCCTAAGTAGACTTAATTCATTTCTGAAATACAGGCGACTAAAGTGTTTATACAACTAAAAATCATCTAAGACAGGACCAAATAACTTTAAATAGAAAATTAGTTCATACATGTTGTTTTTGAGATAGTTTTTTGTGTTTGTCGTAACGGCTTCGGAACCCTACACTGAGCATGGTCCAACATGCTATTGCCAAGTTTTTTTAATAAATATTGCTCTTCTAATTTTGCAAGGCGTTAATTTTACCTAATAAAATCGATTGATTGGAAAAATAACAACTAATTTAGTTGATGCCAAATATTAAACTTTCTAGGTCATCTGGAAATAGGATAATCAACAGGGTTACTGGATATTCGATACAACCCTTTTTTGGAGACATAGTAGAGTTAATTTGAAGCCGGGAAGTGGGTCAAATACATATAATTAGCAAATTAAATAAAAGTTTGTTATAAGTGTCTGTCAAAAATGTCATTTTTGAGACGAAATTTTATTGCCAACTGTACTTTTTTTTGCACGGTTGTTTACTACTTGTCAAGACGATTTTAACAAGCCCTGCAACGGGTTTATTGTGTGTAATTTAGGAGTTCCCATCGCCACTTTGAGTCTCCATCGCCAGACCAGCTCGATACTATATTATTGCATTGTCATCAGAACTAAAGGCGTATGCAAATTTTCAGCTTCATCGGAAACCGGGAAGTGGGTCAAATTTAACTTGCAAGATTTGAACCTTACATACATACCTACATACTGTGTTAGTTAAATTAAACCTTGTAAAAAATACTCTTCACCGATTAAATAGAGAAAGAAAAGTTCAACCGACAAAAAATCTAAACCTCGGAAACGGCTTTAATATGCAGGGGGTTTCAGGGGCGATAAATTGATCTAGATAGGTTTCATTTTTAGAAACCTTACCAAATCCGGTCATCCAGGTACTAGACTATTATGTATGTACTTTTTCCATGTTGAATAGATGGCCCATTATTGCATTTGACTCGCTTTTAACTCGACCGCCATTACTGTCAATTAAATAGGAGCTATTAGTACATACATACCTATACATTAAATCACGCCTGTTTCCCAGAGGGGTAGGCAGAGACCACTTCTTTCCACTTGCTACGATCCTGACAAATTTATTTCGCTTCTTCCACAATCATACATCGAGTCATGCAGGCACGTCGGTTTTGGGTACTTACGATTCGGCACTTTTTCAGTATTTCTCCGATTTTTGATTCGAAAAAGTACGCCTAGGGTGGCCCCTTCCGACCCTTTCACTAACTTTCGATCTGTATTTTGTCAATCTTCTTTCATCCATCCTTTCCAAATGACCGAACCATCGAAGCATGCCCTTATCAATCTTAGTCACTACATCTACTCTATCGATCAGTTTCACACCACACATACTACGCAAAGAGCGCATTTCTACTGCATTTACACGACTTTCATGCTTGTCCCAACCCATCACTCCATTGTGAACAGCCAGTCGGGCTTTTTGTGAAACGCCCCTTCTGCTCAGGAAGGAGTACAGGGCCCCATTAATTTGATACCCCGCATTCACCCTCCTCGATATCCTTCTTACACTTACCATCTCTTGTAAACCTACTTCCCTGGTACACAAATTCGCTCACTTGCTCTATTAACTATTGGGAGCTATTGTAACGTTGACAATACGATAACATTTCAAAGACGATATGGTTTTACCGACTGTATGCTGTTTATCTCCAACGGAACTTGTATTTCGTCACGAACGAGGTAAAAACGGTATATTGTCCCGTTTTTCTAGCTTCCAGTGCGTCCGGTTAAGAATTCATTAATTATTCAACACTTTTCAGTAAGAGCGCTCTAGATTTCGAAGTTTCCAGAATTTCCTGTGTTTTCCGCAAAAAATGGGCTAGTAGGGTAATGAAGGTAGTGGATTCGATCCCCCTGATACGTAAACGCATAATAAAACTATGATAGTTAATAGTTATTTACGTGCCTGGTGCATAATGAGAGGCATTATACACGAGTGCGTTTTTATGAAACGAGCCGCGAGGAATAAGATCATTAAGATCACATACTAGTGTTTAGATAGTTAATATGCCTGATTATGCGTACAGTCGCATACATAACTTTATCTACATGCATATTATAATATGGAATAATAAAAGTTTTGCCGTGTGGTTGCCGGCTTAGAATAGTGCCACTCCATGTCTTCCTGTGGAAATCGTAAGAGACGACTAAGGTTTTCAAGGCTTGCAGTATTGTTAGGCGATGGGCTTGCAACCTGTCATTAATATACACATGGTAAACATCTTAGCCAGTTGTGCAAAATGTGGTTATAGGATTAACAACAAGTTGTTAGAGTTGTTGGTAATTCTGTAGCTCTGCCTACCCCACTCTGGGATGAAGGCGTGACGGTATGTATGTATGTATGTATGTATGTATGTATGTATGTATGTATAATAAAAGCTGACATGTAATAAACTGTTGAAAAAATCTTTTTTGGAATAGCTATAAAAATAACCAAGATATAAGCCAAAGATTGGTTCCCTTAGTTTCTAGCAAAATCGATTTTAACATGGAGTTTATATGGCCGGCGTGATACATGACGTCACAGCGCATATCGGATCTCTCTGTCTAATCGTGGTCTAATTAGCAGTTTAAAATGCTTGTGTCATTCGTATATCTTGGTCTGTGATCTTGGATCTTGGCCGATTTTACAAGCTTTATTTAACTTGCAATGTATGTATGTACGGGTCAAATCTTGCCAATTAAATTTGACCCCCTTCCCGTTAACGGAATAGGCTGAAATTTGGACCACATATGTAAACTGGATGACAATGCAATATTATGGTGTCTAAGAGGTGATCTGATGATGGAGTCGGAAGGTGGCGACAGGATCTCCGCTATTCTTAACGTAGACCCCCCGTGTTAGGACTCAATAGGTTGGTCTCGATAAGCAGATAAAGATTTTGCAAAAAAAGTACAGTCAGCAAATATATTTTTTTAACAGAACCTTATTAATTTTAATTTCACTTATGGTGATCTCGGGGGTCTATGGCTGGCTGTCATTCTGAAAAAATCTGTCCAATTTTATTTTTTTGTAAATTACTTAATCGTTGATTTTGGTTCGCAAATCCAGGGAAGTTTTGTGGGACAACTTGTAAAATTGATCAAGAACTTGCATTGAATAAAATAACAGTGAAAATATGGTTTCAAATGAGTTAGCGGTCAAGATCACACCAAGCCATAGAAGTGGTTGATCGCCATCTTCAAGGGTCATAACGACTAAGTATGACTGCAAGACTTCGACGACAGGACAGGATTCACCGAACCGAAAATTACGTAATTTATTATGTAGACGCCATTAAACAAATAAATAATAATAATATGGTGTTCTCTTTTATGGTATTTTCATATTTCGTTTAGAGATGCGATTTAAAACAATCCAACATATTCCCTATTTCATAAACAGTTCAAAAGTTAATCCGATGACTTCAAGTAGGTTAAAATCGACTTCCTAGATTTTTACATTATCAGTTAGTTAGTCAGTGAAACTAATTAATTATATAATTTGTGCAAAAAAAACCCGGCACTCTCGATTATTAATTAATAATAATTAGAGTAGAGTTAAAAATACTTAGAGAGTTAAATCATATTTCTTATTAAAGACTAGGGGACGCGTGGGAATTTTGGGGTTCCGTACCAGCAGATAAAGAATAAGCAAAATAAAAGTATAGTCAGCAACAAAAAAATTTTTTGACATATACTTATTTGTATGTTTGACGACGCGGTAGCCTAGTCGGTAGTGACCCTGCCTACGAAGCTAGCGGTCCCGGTTCGATACCCGGTTCGGGCAAATATTTGTGTGATTAGCGCGAGTATTGTTTTTTTTTTTATGGCATAGAGTAGGCAAACGAGCACACAGGCCACCTGATGGTAAGTGGAAACTGTGACCCATAGACATTCGCATTCACAAGACTGCAATGGAATCCTAAGACTACAAATGCGTTGCCAACCCTGAGGACTAAGACGGAATGCCTCTATGCTAGTCATTTCACCGGCTGTCTTATCCCCAAACCGGAACACAACAATGCGGACACTGCTGTTTGGCGGTAGGTTAATGGATAAGATGGTGGTAGCGATCCGGACGGACCCTGCACAAGGTCTTACCACCCGCCCGCCCGCCGTGGTTGTTCTTGAGTCTTGGATGTTTTCTATGTATTTAAGTATGAATTTATGTATATAAGTAAGTTTATCGTTGCCTAGTACCATAGTACAAGCTTAGAGCTTAGTGTGGGACTAGGTCAATTAGTATAAGATTGTTCCCTGATATATCACTACATAGTATAAAACAAAGTCGCTTCCCGCTGTCTGTCTGTCCCTATGTATGCTAAGATCTTAAAAACCTACGCAACGGATTTTGATGCGGTGTTTTTAATAGATAGAGTGATTCAAGAGGAAGGTTTTTATGTATAATAAATTCTGTTTTATGTACGGGTGTTACAGAAAACTCACATAAACCGAAGCGAAGCGAGGGCGGGTCGCTAGTTTAGTATGGAACTTAAAAGATGTCCTATCTATAACTTATGTAACTCTGTCCCTACTCTTATTACTGCATGCGTGCACGCATTGGCGCCGTTTAATTTACGCTCTCCATCAGACGAAAAAAAACAAAAAAAACTCCATTCTTATTTCAACCGTATGTTTTCGTGTTAAAGTTCATAATGCGACACCGTCACACGTTGAATTGTAACGTTTTTTGATAAGCAATTTATGTAAATCATGTGTTTCTTCGGATCCATTTCAAAATGCATACTTAAATAAAACTTAGCTTATATCGATCTTTATTGATTGTAAAATGATTGTGATCGATTTATTTGCTCAATCCTTTTTTTCGATGCGCTATAATAAATCACGTTTTGTTATTTGAAGACTTTGTACTTAATGTTAATTAGTTATTTAGGTTATTCAAATCTAGATATTCTTGCATATTCAATAGTGCTGTCTTAGGTAAATTTTAGTACAAGGTAGCAGTAGGTATAAACACTTAAGTCTGTATCTGAACCAATCAAGTCTACTTAGTCATCATAACTTTCCTTTTTAATTAGCTCAACAGGGTCTCTATTCTAGTTTTTTTATTTTATTATGGCATAGAGATGACAAACGAGCACACAGGCACCTGATGGTAAGTGGAAACTGTGACCCATAGACATTCGCATTCACAAGACTGCAGAGCAATCTTAAGACTGCAAATGCGTTGCCAACCCTGAGGACTAAGATGGAATGCCTCTATGCTAATCATTTCACCGGCTGTCTTATCCCCAAACCGGAACACAACAATGCGAACACTGCTGTTTGACGGTAGGTTAATGGATAAGACGGTGGTAGCGATCCGGACGGACCCTGCACAAGTATTCATAGATATTAAAACAGTTATCGACTCGAAACGTCAATTCAGTATGTTTTTTTAATGTAAACCGCACGACATTTTGGTCTCGAATGACTTGAGAATAGGGACTTCATTCGTTTGTCTATAATTAAAAAAAATACATTCTTCTTCACGGAGCATCAAATTGCCGCCATTATTGATGTCTTTTGTTTGTTGTTTGTTTGTTACATACTATCAGACCATTGGAACCTTGACCCACCATAGAACTGTGTCACAGAGACGTTATGATTCAAGTCATAAGATGTGTCAAACAAATTGTTTTATAATGTCACTGTGACACCGTTCTATGGTGGGTCAGGGTTCCATTGGACTGATAGTACATACATACATTAAATCACGCCTGTTTCCCAGAGGGGTAGGCAGAGACCACTTCTTTCCATTTGCTACGATCTTGACAAATTTCTTTCGCTTCTTCCACATTCATACATCGAGTCATGCACGCACGTCGGTTTCGGGTACTTAAGATTCGGCCCTTTTCCAGTATTTCTCCGATTTGTTTGTTTGTTACAATTACAACTATTAATCGGTTCAGCGGTTTAAGCGTAAAGAGGTAACAGACAGACAGACAGACACACTTTTGCCTTTATAATATTAGTATAGATTGTCACTGTGACACAGTTCTATGGTGGGTCAAGGTTCCAAGGGGCTGATAGTATAGTGCTTTCATATAGTTTAGAATTTAGATGGACGAACTATTTACGTAATATAACAAAGTGTGGTTGCCGGGTTAGAATAGTGCCACTCCATTGTCTTCCCGTGGAAGTCGTAAGAGACGACGCGACTAAGGGATTAAAGGCGTGTAGTACTGTAAAGCGATGGGCTTGCAACCTGTTATTAATTATACACATGGTAAACATCTTAGCATGTAGTGCAAAATGTGGTTGTAGCATTAACAAGTTGTTAGAGTTGTTGGTAATTCTGTAGCTCTGCCTACCCCTCTCTGGGATGAAGGCGTGACGGTATGTGTGTATGTAACACATTTGGTCGGAACCCTGGATCGTGTCCGACTAGAACTTGGCCGGTCTTTTAACATTTATAATATTAAGGTGTTTAAGTAAATAAAAATATGAAAATTGCCCGGAAAATTGTCCAATAAAAACAAACCTAGTTTGAGCAAGATGTTAAAAAACTCTCTTGTCAACAACGTCTTCGGAAAAAACCCTAAAAAACCCAATACTCTCATACATATTGGTTAGGTTTTTTTGGCCGTCTGTGCTAGAAGGTCGCATTTTGCATGCATACATTCACGCTGGCCTCCTAAGCCAATAAGCTGTATCTTAAATTAAATCACCAAAGCAGATTCAATTCTATGACGCTAATAATAAGGTAGATATTACTGTGTTTTTGCTTAGGACGGGCAGTACGGTTTCCGCATTTAAAATATTGAATCAATTGGGTTAACTCTGTAGAAAAAATATTGTTTCCGGTGCATAAGCATATATTTATATTATATTAGCGACCCGCCCTCGCTTCGCTTCGGTTTACGTTAGTTTTCTGTAACACCAGTATATGAAACAAGATTTATTATACATAAAAAAAACCTTCCCCTTGAATCACTCTATCTATTTATAAAAACCGCATCAAAATCTGTTGCGCACACCTAAAGATGTAAGCATACATACGGACAGACAGACAGCGGGAAGCGACTTTGTTTTATACTATGTATTTATTAATATAAATAGGTATCCCGTCATCGAAAACTGGTCAACTTACTAACTAGGTATAATATGTTATACAATAAAAAAAAACAATAACACTTGGTTTAAATACCCAGAAATAGCTAAAAACTTTCAGGGGGCCACGAAGTACGTTTTGGAAAAAACAAATTGAAGTTGGAGATCAATCATCAGAAAAGATAATGAAGTGTTTCAGTTTTTAAAAAAATACCTTACTAGCATAGAGGCTACATAACAGCTTTTTATAAACACTAATAAGTTTCTGTTAAAAAATTAATTTAAGGACAAGCTTTTGTTGCAGACTGTACTTTTTTTGCACAGTCGTCATCTACTCGTCAAGACGATTCTAACAAGCCCTAACACGACGGGTTTATCATGTGTGATTTAGGAGTTCCTGTGGCCACCCGGGTCTCCATCATCAGAACAGCTCGATGGCACTATGTTATTTATATTGTATTGTCATCAGAACTATGAAAATTTTCAGCTTCAACGGAACCCGGGAAGTGGGTCAAATTTAAGTTGCAAGATTTGAACCTTACATACATACATTGTAAGTTAAGACTGCACCGAGCAAACGTCGAGCGTCCAGTGGCGCCCTCATTACTATTATTGTTTTCTAATTAACTAAAGAATTTCCTTGCAATCAAACGATACGATTTTGTAGCGCAAGTAAAAACACAGTTTATGGGATACGTAACAAACTTTAATAACAATTACCCTTTGAGTAGTCGGCTTAACGGGAAAAGGTAGCCACTTTTTTCCGTAAAGTTAATAACTCGAAATTTAAAAGTAATGAGGGCGCCACTGTATGTACATCCGGCGTACGCTCGGCGCAGTCTTAAATAAAAGCTTGTAATAAGTTAGTTTTAGCGTTTTTGAAGGCGGTTTTTTGTATTTTAAAACATTTACTCTATTTTATACTTTTAAGTGATCATACGAGTAATAAGCTCTTCTGTAGTCCCACTTCCTAGTTGATATGAAACTCAAGCTTGCGTTAAGAAACGCCGCGGAAAAGTCATAGTCATATTAAACAATTAAAAGGTCTTCGTTGTAGTCGCTCATCGTAATCAAGATATCTTATCGCCACCCTTGATATAGGCACCGTTGAGAGGTTCCGGCGGCCATTTGTGGTCTTCATCATCAATTCCACTTCACCAAATGATACTTTCTGAATGCAAATGCTGGACTGGTTACGTATCAGAACGCCTAAAGTTAATAAGCCTAATGTATCATAATACCTAAAAGTTCATAATACCTAATGGTATTTTTTACAGAAACCGAAAACTTTTCAGGATTTTTTAAAAAGCCATTGCATAGAACTCATTAGGTTAGGTTAGGTTAGTTTTATAACAATCCTGAAAAATGTACCGTTTCAATAAAAAAGACAATTAGGTATTATGAACTTTTAGGGATTATGATACATTAGGCTTATTAACTTTAGGCGTTCTGATACGTAACCGCTGGACTTGATACTAAAAATACTGAAATTGCTATATGTATGCAAACTCAAACTAGGAATCCTTATAGTTTCGCCATGTCCGTCCGTCCGCAGCCTAGCTCAGACACTCTTAGTACTAGAAAGCTGTAATTTGGCATGAATATACATATTAGTCACGTCAACAAAGTGGTAAAATAAAATGTAGTTTGTTTTTAATGTACTTCCCCTACACGTAACGTGGGGATGTATTTTTTTCTCGTCTACCCCATGTTGTGGGGTGTCGTTGGATAGGTCCTTCAATATTGCGGTTTTGTGAAAAAAATAATACGAATAAGGGATCCGTTTATGAAATATTAAGGTTTAAAGCGATAATAATTTTTGTTAGAGTCAAGTGTCAAACTACAAATACTAAAAATCTGAAAAAAATATCTTAAATGAAAGCGCATTAAGTATAACGAATTTAAAAGGAAAACTATCACGACTAAGGAGACTTTATACACCTAAGACGTTTTAGTTGCAAAATGCAACAAGTGCTGCTAAATTGAACCCGTATTTCACATTTTTTAAGAGAGGTTATATGTTATATGTTTGACCGCTATGTGTGTGTGTCTGTCTGTGGCACCGTAGCTGTTTAACGGGTCAACCTAATTAGATGCGGTTTTTATTTGAAAGCAGGTGTTCTAGCGGTTGTTCTTATATAGGTTTCATGGGGATCGGTTGGAACTAAGAGATTAGATATTGAATGACCGCCCCCTATTTCACAGACAATGACAGGTGACAGGTGACAATCCATAGAAGCTACTTCATTCTGAAAACTTCTGTCTATTTAATTCTTTGTAAATTACTTTATCGTTGATTTTGGTTCGCAAATCCAGGGGGCCTAATTTGGATGCGTTTAACGTGTGATAAATTTTGGATAAGGCATCCGTCACCTTCGGACAGGTAAAAAAGTACACGTGTCAAAACGTGACGGATGCTTTATACACAGTTGACACGCGATATAGACGTAGCCATACTAGACGCAGGGCAGTTTTGTGGGACAACTTGTAACATTGATGAACAACTTGCATTGAATAAAATAACAGTAAAAAGATGGTTCCAAATGAGTTAGCGGTCAAGATCACACCAAGCCATTGAAGTGGTTGCTCGCCATCTTCAAGGGTCACGCCTATGACTGGAAGACTTCAACGACATTGGCAAAATTACGTTATTATGTAGACGCCATTAAATAAATAATAGTATATTATGATACAAGTGTGCTAAGTTGACCATTATATACCAGGCGTTATTGTGTGCGCACGAGTGAAAGCGAGTGCGCTATAAGAAAGCCGCGTATATTATGGGTCAAAGGCACACGTGTTTCATACGACATTTTTCAACACACTTGCGAGGAAAGAACAAGACTCTTAATTTAGTTAAATTTTAATTATTAAAACAGTAAAAATACAATTTTCAAAACGGTACTGAACAGTTTTGTTTGGCATTACGTTTTGTGTAATGTTGTTAATTATTTTCTTAATTTTCTTTACTTTAAATAGACATTTTCGTTAATAATAAACTTCACAATCAATCCAAACTTTGTCGCAGCCGGCATTTATTTACGAAAAATGGCGCATTGTTTTTTTTTTGCCGCGATACCGATGCGCGCAAGGCTAAGGCGCGAACGAGATCGGCCAACAGCCAAGATTAAAAATGTAATAATTCGTGTTTAAAACACAAATTACAGAACATTTCCAATGATTTTAATGAATTGGAGTTATTTTTCAGTAATAAAGCTGGTTTTACCAATTTATTGTAATAAACATGTAGATACTGTTATTTGCCTCATAAAAACTGTTTGTTGCTAAAAAAAGGGGTTATAACCCGACCAAATTATATCGCTTCTTCTTCGTATTTATAACTTGGTACAGGTAAAAGGCACTAACTAGTTTATTAATATACTGAAAAAGCACGCGTGTTTAATATCTAGGATTATGAGCCAAAAATCGGTGGAATAAAAACGTCGTTTTGAGTAAGCGTGTTGATAATAATAATAATACACTGAAATGTCACTCGTCAATCTAAATAATAAACCGGGCAAGAGCATGTCGGACCATGCTCAGTATAGGGTTCCGAAGCCGTAACGACAAACACAAAAACTATCTCAAAAATCAAGATGTATGAACCAATTTTCTATTTAAAGTTATTTGGCGCTGTCTTAGATGATTTTTAGTAGGTACGAGTATAAACCCGTTAGTCGCCTGTATCTCAGGAACTAATTAAGTCTACTTATTGTTAGTAATGATTCTTTTTCTTATATATTCGTATATAATATCTCAAACAAGAGCCAAGCTTTTAAGTGTGAGATCAGTATACCTATGTAGGTATAGTTAGGTATCTAAACTGCTTCAAACCGACTTTAAATTACAATAAAAGTTAAATCTTTTATATAGTAATTACTAGAAATTGAAAAAAAAACAAGGTCCAGTAAATAGAATTTTAAGTTTTCCAAACGATAGGTACTCAACTCAAATCAATAATCTAATCGAAAATTTGTAAACTTTCAGATCGCAAATCGCAAACTTGTAGGTAGCATTCCGGGGCACGTCCAAACAGCATCTAGGCGCTCGCGCTTATGAGCGCGGCTGTCGCTCGATTTGTTGCTTGGACAGTTTGACTCCCCCCGCGCGTCCTGCACGCCCCGTTAACAAATTTTTCTATCAAAGTTATCATAGGCGATTTTGATAGGTATAAACACTTTAGTCGCCTGTATCTCAGGAACTAATCATGTCTACTTAGCCGTGATAGTTTTCCTTTAAAATTCGTTATATGCGCTTTCGTTGAAGATATTTTTCAGATTTTTAGTATTTGTAGTTTTGGCTGTATGGGGGGGGGGGACACTTGACTCTAACAAAAAATAGCGCTTTAAAGCGTAATATTTCATAAACGGATCCCTTAATCGAAAAATTGTTTCCATAAACCCGCAATATTTTTGAAAGACCTATCCAACGACACCCCACACTACGGGGTAGGCAAGAAAAAAAAAGGCATCCCCATGTTACGTGTAGGGGAGGTGCATTAAAAAATTTTTTTTTTCAAAATTTTATTTTACCACTTTGTTGGCGTAATTAATATGTATATTCATGCCAAACTAAAGCTTTCTAGTACTACGAGTCTCTGAGCTAGACTGGGGACGGACGGACGGACGGACATGGCGAAACTATAAGGGTTCCTAGTTTGACTACGGAACCCTAATAAACTGGGCAAGAGCATGTCGGACCATGCTCAGTATAGGGTTCCGAAGCCGTAACGACAAACAAAAAAAACTATCTCAAAAATCAACATGTATGAACCAATTTTCTATTTAAAGTTATTTGGCGCTGTCTTAGATGATTTTTAGTAGGTATAAACCCGTTAGTCGCCTGTATCTCAGGAACTAATTAAGTCTACTTATTGTTAGTAATGATTCTTTTTCTTATATATTCGTATATAATATCTCAAACAAGAGCCAAGCTTTTAAGTGTGAGATCAGTATACCTATGTAGGTAGTTAGGTATCTAAACTGCTTCAAACCGACTTTAAATTACAATAAAAGTTAAATCTTTTATATAGTAATTAATAGAAATTGAAAAAAAAAAACAAGGTCCAGTAAATAGAATTTTAAGTTTTCCAAACGATAGGTACTCAACTCAAATCAATAATCTAATCGAAAATTTGTAAACTTTCAGATCGCAAATCGCAAACTTGTAGGTAGCATTCCGGGGCACGTCCAAACAGCATCTAGGCGCTCGCGCTTATGAGCGCGGCTGTCGCTCGATTTGTTGCTTGGACAGTTTGACTCCCCCCGCGCGTCCTGCACGCCCCGTTAACAAATTTTTCTATCAAAGTTATCATAGGCGATTTTGATAGGTATAAACACTTTAGTCGCCTGTATCTCAGGAACTAATCATGTCTACTTAGCCGTGATAGTTTTCCTTTAAAATTCGTTATATGCGCTTTCGTTGAAGATATTTTTCAGATTTTTAGTATTTGTAGTTTTGGCTGTAGGGGGGGGGGACTTACACTTGACTCTAACAAAAAATAGCGCTTTAAAGCTTAATATTTCATAAACAGATCCCTGAATCGAAAAATTGTTTTCATAAACCCGCAATATTTTTGAAAGACCTATCCAACGACACCCCACACTATGGGGTAGACAAGAAAAAAAAAAAGCATCCCCACGTTACGTGTAGGGGAGGTGCATTAAAAAAAAATATTTTTCAAAATTTTATTTTACCACTTTGTTGGCGTGACTAATATGTATATTCATGCCAAATTACAGCTTTCTAGTACTATGAGTCTCTGAGCTAGACTGGGGACGGACGGACGGACGGACATGGCGAAACTATAAGGGTTCCTAGTTTGACTACGGAACCCTAAAAAGGAGAAACTGACTGACTGACATATCAACGCACAGCCTAAACGGCTAAACGTAGGCACTTGAAATTTGGAAGGGACGTAGCTTAGGTACCGTAGAGGTGCACTAAGAAAGGAATTCCCGTAATTCCCACGGGAACGGAAATTAGCGGGAAAATCCTTTTGTATGAAAAATCTAAACTGCGTAAGATAGACGATTGAAATTTGGCATGCAGGTACAGAAAACTCACATAAACCGAAGCGAAGCGAGGGCGGGTCGCTAGTATAGTATATGTGGTGAAAAAGGGGGCAGACTATTAAATAATGGTGTCTCTGTATCCCACTTGTGCAACACCCACTTGTTTGTCCCCACATCCGTCCCAAGTAGGTTACCTTTGTCCACGCGTAATAGATTCCGTGGCCTCCAACTAGAAAGTAGTTCAGTATTATCATCTATGATCCTGCTGGTACTTCGATGTCTATGGTTTTGAGCAGGTGCATCTTGCTAGGGTTCCGTAGCAAAACTAGTTTGTTTACGCCTTCAAGCACTTTTCATACTGAATTTACATACATACATACCGTCACGCCTTCATCCCAGAGTGGGGTAGGCAGAGCTACAGAATTACCAACAACTTTTAACAGCCAGTTGTTAATTCTGTAACCACATTTTGCACAAACAGGCTAAGATGTTTATCATGTGTATATTAGTGACAGGTTGCAAGCCCATCGCCTAAAAATACTACAAGCCTTTAACCCTTAGTCGTCTCTTACGACTTCCACAGGAAGGTATGGAGTGGTACTATTCTATTCTGCCGGCAACCACACGGCAAAAAATATTTTTTTTCACTTCTCATGCTCAAAAAGTTTGTCAAAATAGACTCATCAAGCGAGACTCAAGTGATACATGTACAACCGAGGGACAATATAATATTATACAGGGTGTTTGGTGCATCGTTTGCCAAATTAAAATGGCGGATTGGTGGGGTCATTTGCTATCTCTTTCGGCCCCTAAAACACATTCTCTCTCAACGGATTTTTGTTTTAAATTTTTTTTTAGAAAAAAAATATAATTCATGGACCTGCCACGTTTAAAATATAATAAAAAAAAAAACAGGGGTTGAGCGTCCAATTTTTATTTTATTGTAATAGGTGATGTTGTAGGGCTCTACCAAAATTGAAATGACGTGCAAGTGATACCTAGTTTTTTTTTATTGACCCTCAAAAGATGTAACATGTGTAAAAATTCAGAAGAAGGTCAACTTTGATTAACATTTAAAAAAAAACTACAAAAGACAATGTTCTTAAAATTGTTTTAAAAACATCTCTGGTTTATCTTCTTTCTAACCATGTGCAATAAAGCCATAAAACATTCACTACCGCCGTTAATTTGTCAACTTTATCCGAGGGGCACATTAGGCTAATAATAAGCGCTATGCAGGATAAAGGTTTTTTTTCGGATAAAGTTGACAAATTAACGGCGGTAGTAAATATTTCATGGCTTTATTGCACATGGTTAGAAAGAAGATAAACCAGAGATGTTTTTAAAACAATTTTAAGAACATTGTCTTTAGTAGATTTTTTTTTAATGTAAATCAAAGTTGACCTTCTTCTGAATTTTTACACATGTTACATCTTTTGAGGGTCAATAAAAAAAAAACTAGGTGTCACTTGCACGTCATTTCAATTTTGGTAGAGTCCTACAACATCACCCATTACAATAAAATAAAAATTGGATGCTCAACCCCTGTTTTTTTTTTTTATTATTAAATTTAAAACGTGGTAGGTCCATGAATTATCAATTTTTTGCTAAAAAAAATGCTAAAAAAAATCCGTTGAGAGAAAATGTGTTTTAGGGGCCGAAAGAGATAGCAAATGACCCCACCAATCCGCCATTTTAATTTGGCAATCGATGCACCAAACACCCTGTATATTTTCACTAGGGAAAATATGAAATTGAAAATAGAATGATTTACATTTACAAAACATCTTAATTTGACCAATCAAAATACTTCACCAAATTAAATCCACCAATCACAATACACATCGACTGTCAGTCGGAACGTTAGGTTCTTTTTAGTACGTACACTCGTTAACTAATTCAACTCTTTAAAAAAAAATGTATTTGATATCAACCAACCATAATAAAGCTATATTAAAATCGACCAATCAGGTAACAGAATTCATTTCTCAAAACATTAGGTGTTTTTTAGCACCTATTTTACAATTGCTAAAATATCATAAATCGTTTGAGCTACGCTTTAAAGCGCTAAATACTCACTCGGTCAGCGCTGTTTAGTCTATATTTTGTATCTGTGTCAAAGTAGTTTAAAAAAAAAACACGCCGCCAAATTAAAACAATATTTTGCCGCGGAATACATTGTGGGTGGATAATCATTGTTAATTTTAAGATGTCGTCAAATGAAAATGAATTGCAACTTACGCCGAATACAATAATAAAGAAAAAGGCCAAAAAACTGAGTGAAAATAATTTGCCCGTGAAATATCGTGAAAACTATTTAAGGGCATACAATAATTTTACACAATGGAAAAATGAAAAGCATATAATTCTTTTATTTTCTCACAATCGAAGTGAAAAGTAGAGTGTAAGTATAACTCGGGTCTAAAAGCCATATTAGGTACCCCTCGCACAATTTTCCCTCGCTTTGCTCGGGAAAATAACCATCTCGGGGCACTATGGCTTATTTTTGACCCTAGTTATACAATCTACTATTGGAACAAGCTTTTGTTGCCGATTGTACTTTTTTTGCACAGTCATCATCTACTTGTCAAGATTTTAAGATGCCCTAACACGACGGGTTTGTCATGATCATGTGTAATTTAGGAGTTCCTATGGCCACCCTGTCTCCATCATCAGACCAGCTCGATGGTACTATATTATTGTATTGTCATCAGAACTTAACGCGTATGTACATTTTCAGCTTCATCGGAAACCGGTAAGTATCAGGTTTAATAATATTTTAAATAGTCACACACACAGTACACACACAGTACAGTACAGTATTTTACACAGTATGTTGATGCATCTATATGTTATGGTATAGTATAGTATTGTATTGTATAGTATAGTATAGTATTGTATTGTATAGTATAGTATATTATAGTATAGTATAGTATAGTATAGTATAGTATAGTTAAGTATAGTATGTTTTTGTACAGCGTTCCGTGAGTCACCAAAACGGTACTGGCTGAAAATCAGCGCTGTAGGTGTCTGACGCCACAGCATAATGCTGAGCCAGGGTCCGATGCGCTCCCGCGAGGACACGCTCCGTGCTGTTTCTGTCACATTGTTTGGTATCTTTCATTTGTCTATTTAAATAAAATAAAAAAATCTCTAAACAAAATTCAGTTTTAGATATTTTTCTAGCAGGAACAACATGTTGTTAGTGCTTGACGTAATAATAATATCGACAAAACGTGTTATCGATAACCACCACATCAACTTCATAGTTATTAATTATTACAAGATTCACAATTCAAATTTAAAAACTAAACTTATTTTAAACTTATTTTGCCTCTGTACCAGCTGTCCTGGAACCAGCAGGTTTGCATAGAGACGATGGCAAGCGACCAGACGGAGCTACTTTAGTGCCGTGGAAAAAAAAAAAAAAAAAAGTTTATTTGTCTAAAGAAAATTACAACTTATGAGTTCCCGGTGGGACCCAAACTATGCGGAGCCTGTATCTTGGGACCCGGTGAGACGGTTCACAGTATGATTAGACAAGCAGTTAAAACTGTTTTAGGTAAAATTAACATAGCAAAGCAAGCAAAACAAAGCAAAGTTCTTATTGTATCTAATATTACACTGTATGTGTGTGTCATTTGTTGGTAGGTGCATGTGCGTGTCTGTGTAAATGTGAGTGTATGTGTGTGTCTGTGTATGTGTGTGACTGCGCGAAGATGTGTGTTACGTCAGCAGGTCTTCCGTATTTGTGTGTCTTCTATGTAGTGAATAAATGTATTTCTTCTTCAATAAAAATGTTGAGCATACTTAGAACCTTGTCATTGTGACGGCCATTGTTATTGTCATACTTATCATTTGATATTCAGTTTGAAGTTTATTATGACAGTGCACTAAAGTGTTTAACATTTTCATTTGGGGTACATTGCGAAACTATAAGTTCCTGAAGTGTCTACGGAATCCTAAAACAGATCACAAGCCAAGTGAATGAATGTGTCACAAATATTTTGATGCATTGGTAGAAAGAGGAATATATTTCTATAATAAAACTGCAAAACACGTGTCCAATTCATTCACTATTTAATGTGAAATCACTGTATTAAGAGTAGATAGGGTAAATCGTCTATTACTGGCCACCTTCCGGTAACTGACCACTTTGCAAAAAAATTTGTAAAGCAAGAGATTTGCTCACATTTTTGCGATTAAACTAGAATACCTAGATCCTGATTTATTACCCGGAGCACTGTTCAAGTATCTTTACTAACAGCGTCAGTAAGAAATTTGATGGCTATAGTGCCCGGCCATTAAGAAGTCAATCCTGACACCTGTCATTTCAGTACAAATTATTACCTCAAAGCCAAGAATAGGTTATAAATTCTACTGCGATGACAGCTGTCAGGATTGACTTCTCAACGGCCGCGCACTATAGTAACTAAATGACACTTTCTAAAGTGGCCAGTTATTGACGATTTACCCTACTCATAGTACAAAACCTTTCGACGACGCGTTGGCCTAGTTGGTAGTGACCCTGCGTACGAAGCTAGCGGACCTGGGTTGAAATCCCGGTAAGAGCAGACATTTGTGTGATGAGCGCGAATATTTGTTCCTGAGTAGGATGATGGAACCAGGGTTAGGAATTTTTAGCTGACAAGCACAAAATGGTGACGTAACTCTTAATTCAAATTTCATATGGCCGTAAATTGATTGTTGCAAACCAAATGAATAACCCTATAAGTGTCCATGTCCATTACTAGTTCCGACACCCTAATGGATGATTTCTATGTACAGTCAACCAATTTGATTCCTAGGCCACTATGGACTTTGTCAACGTGACGTTATAAACCAAATCATAGGGAGTCTCTTACGTTTCGGTTGACAACGTCACTTTAACATAGTCCAAAGTGGCCTAGAAATCAAATTGGTTGACTGTACAGTCGCGGAATGAAAAGGTTGACCACCTTAAGATCTGTTTTAGCTTGCTCAGTATAAGTTGTCAGTATCTGCTTATCGACCGAGTATGACACATTGCGTCATAATGAATGTCATTTCACTACATGGCCCTGACACTACAGACACATGGTTACTATGGTCACGCGTATAAACAACAGCCGCTATTGCTTCAAACTGAACTAAGTTTTTATTGGTCGTTACAAAAGTGTTGCTATGGTCACGTATAAACAACAGCCACTATTGGTTAACTGAACTTAGTCTTTATTGGTCGTTACAAAAGTGTTGCTATGGTCGCGTATAAACAACAGCCACTATTGGCTCCATATTATTTCTCTCGTCTGTTACCCAGTTTAAAAAGGTAGCATGTGCTTGCAACGTGTAATAGTACGTTGTGTATTAAGGGTGGTAAAGAAAGAATTACAAACGAGAGTCTGTTAGAAGCCCGAAGCCGAAGGCTGAGGGCTTTAATGACTCGAGCTTTGTATTTCCTTTACCACCCGTGTAACATACAATGTTTTTCATCACAATTGCGAGGAAATGAAATAAAATCAAACAAAAGATCATATTTTTAACTTATTAGCGGCAGACTACGTCATTGTCTGTGACTTACTGATCAACCTTTTCACTCCGTGACTGTATATAAGTATGTATCATCACTACATAGTATAAAACAAAGTCGCTTCCCGCTGTCTGTCCCTATGTATGCTTAGATCTTTAGAACTACGCAACGGATTTTGATGCGGTTTTTTTTAGTAGATAGAGTGATTCAAGGGGGAGGTTTTTATGTATAATACATTTTGTTTTATGTACGTGTGTTATAGAAAACGTGTGTCAAATAAACCGAAGGGAAGCGAGGGCTGGTCGCTAGTTTCTCTATAAGTATAAGTTTGTCATTAATGAAGTTCTATCGTGCAGCTCAGAACAGCGTGTACTAGAGATACCAACAGATCCGTGTTTGATCAGCTCCTCGCATCAAAATGTGTCCCTGCCTAGTAACCCTCGTAATTTAGAAGCTCCAGATATGACTGAAACTTTGCACCAATCACCGGCATTATCTGACATACTCGCTTATGAAGTTCGGTCGTGCAGCCCGGAACGGCGTCTATCAGAGATACCAATAGATCCATGTTTGATCGGCTCCTCGCATCAAAACGTGTCGGCCTAGTACAACCAGCAGCCTTGAAATGAATATGTCAAAGAAGAGAGTATATCCAAAAAAAACAAATTCAGGTTTAGAATATACTAACAAAAGAGGTAAATTTGTCAAAGAAAGGGTATTGGGACCTGGATGTCATACAGAAAAGGATTGCAAAAGAAAAGGTCACACAAATATTTCTAATGATCACCGAAACAAAATATTTACACAATTTTGGGCAATGGGTAATCGCATGACAAACAAGTTGAGTATTTATCAAGATTTATAACTAGAGTACAACGTAAAACAGTACAACTGGACAACATTCATTCTAGACGCCACTGTACTTATGAGTATTATTTACCTGCTCTTGGAGAAAAACCGGGCAAGAGCATGTCGGACCATGCTCAGTGTAGGGTTCCGAAGCCGTAACGACAAACACAAAAAACTATCTTAAAAATCAACATGTATGAAACAATTTTCTATTTAAAGTTATTTGGCGCTGTCTTAGAGGATTTTTAGTAGGTATAAACCCGTTAATCGCCTGTATCTTAGGAACTAATCATGTCTACTAAGCCGTGATAGTTTTCCTTTAAAATTCGTTATATGCGCTTTCGTTGAAGATTTTTTTCAGATTTTTAGTACTTGTAGTTTTGGCTGTAGGGGGGGGGGGGACACTTGACTCTAGCAAAAAATAGCGCTTTTAAGCTTAATATTTCATAAACGGATCCCTTAATCGAAAAATTGTTTTCATAAACCCGCAATATTTTTGAAAGACCTATCCAACGACACCCCACACTATGGGGTAGGCAAGAAAAAAAAAAGACATCCCCACGTTACGTGTAGGGAAGGTGCATTAAAATAAAATATTTTTCAAAATTTTATTTTACCACTTTGTTGGCGTGACTAATATGTACATTCATGCCAAATTACAGCTTTCTAGTACTATGAGTCTCTGAGCTAGACTGGGGACGGACGGACGGACGGACGGACGGACGGACATGGCGAAACTATAAGGGTTCCTAGTTTGACTACGGAACCCTAAAAAGTAAGACCATGTTTCTAGACACATTCAATATTACAGATATGTGAATAACTACGATGTACAAAAAAATGGACGAAATAGTGAAGAAGTCATTCCAAACGATAGGCGTGGTAAGCATCGCAATAGGGGCAATGCAATAAGTGAAAACATTAGGATTTCGGTACGCCAGCACATTAATTCAATTCCTGTCAAAGAATCGCACTACGTAAGGCAAAGAAAATCCAAACTTTATTTTGAAGTATCACTTACTTTTCCTAAACTGTACTCTCTTTATGTCTCAACTAGCGACCCGCCCTCGCTTCGCTTCGGTTGATATGAGTTTTCTGTAACACCAGTACATAAAATAAAAAAATAATATACATATAAAAAACATATAAACCTTCCTCTTGAATCACTCTATCTTTTAAAAAAAACCGCATCAAAATCCGTTGCGTAGTTTTAAAGATCTAAGCATACATAGGGACAGACAACGGGAAGCGACTTTGTTTTATACTTTTAGCTTATGCTCTAGTGGTGCAATTCCGGAACAATACAGTTTTTACATAAACTTGCCCTACCTACTCAAACACTGTCCGTAATAATTCTGACATTGAAGATTAAACTAATAGATAAATTGAATTAAAATATCCTATTTCTACTTTTTTAACTTACGATGTATTTTCATCTATATGTAACATTGATACAACTTGTATTTTGCTTACAATAATATACGTCCAAGATTTACCTTTTGTTACTTTAGTTCGTTATTGTAAAATAACATACAATTATATTCACGAAAAAAAACTTTGATTTGTTTACATAACCCCATTGTTACAATAGTTACAATGCTCTTCATATTAAAAGTGCCTAAAATCCGTACAGTCAACCAATTTGATTCCTAGGCCACTATGGACTTTGTCAACGTGACGTTGTAAACCAAATCATAGGGAGTCTCTTACGTTTTGGTTGACAACGTCACTTTAACATAGTCCAAAGTGGCCTAGAAATCAAATTGGTTGACTGTACATTGTAACATTGCAAAAATCATACTTGCAGTGGTTTTATCATAATGACATCACAATCATTTGAAAGAGTAATTAAAATTGGTATCATGAAACTTACAATTGCACATAACAACTTACACCTGTACCTAAAAATAAATAATAAAGTTTGCAGACAATTGACAAATGGCTGTGTTGAAAACCATGTCAAAATTAATTACAATGTTATTCATATTGGGTGTCGAAATAAACTATTTTATGTCACTGTGACACCGTTCCATGGTGGGTCAGGGTTCCATTGGGCTGATAGTACTAAAAATGTTTTACTATTTCCTATAACATGTGTGACTAGAGTTAGTTTTAAATAAAAATATTTATTATTTAATGTACCTACTTACATATTTCAAACACAATATTTGTATTGTTTATGAATAAATGCTATGAACCATGAACTATGAACTTGTCATTTGTAAAAGTCATACATTTTCAAGGTGAGCGGCCATCAGTAAAAGTGGTAAATTATGATAGGATAGTTCAAAATAAACATGTTTTGTTATGTAATGTAATACTCTTCAGTGCATCGGGGCTGAGATATTTAATATTATTACCTGGGCGTACTTTTAGTACCAAAAACTAAACAATTAAATTTTAAATAGCCGAGAGGCTCCGATATTATTAAACGCCATAAATTATGCCTATGTGTATTTGGAGGTCCTCTGGGTCGTTCTCAAAAAAGTGGCACCGCTGAATTAATTTTGCATTTTTTAGAAAGTTTCCGATTTTGCGGTTTTTTTTAATTAAGATCGGTAGAAATAAAATCGAGTAATCGATATCACGTGGAGGGAAGTGATTTATTTCATTTTTTTAGAAGATACAGGTATTTGAACTATGCGGTAAGCAGGTGAATGACTATTTGTAACCAGGTTATCGACAGTAGGGGCAGGTTGGCGACAAATACGTATAAATAAAGTAAAACTGTTAGCAGGTTAACGACAATGGGTGCAGTTAAGTAAATTGTTAAATAAAAACGACATTAAACTGACAACAAGTGCTTAATTTGAATATGTTTAATTCGTTTTTTTCCTTGTCTAAATGATTTATATAAAATAACACACCTTATTTACCTTTCAACCGTAACGGCATCTCATATGTTGAAACCCGGTGAACCGTATAGGCTACAGGGTGTTACATACATATTTACCTACATACATACGCTCGGTATACAACCCTGCTTCGTGTACTCGGGTATAAAATATTTATGCCACAAGCATTTTTGGTGTACAGTATAAGTTATTAAATAATTGTCGTTCGCCTGCCGTAAACGTCGTTCACCTGTTTTTTTTTAGACAGGTGAACGACATACAGGTCATGGACAAAATGACAGTTATATCATCAATACAAGTTAAGCACCTTGATTAATGAACTGCATATTTATTGACATAAAAATAAACCATGTTTTACGTGCTATAAATTAATATCAATACAATAAGTCACACAATTGGGTAAGTAAAGTTTTTGGAAGAGATGTAAATTATATTTTTTTTCGATAGTCGTCATCCTTAAGATCATAGAACTGCGGCTCTTTTACTTTTATTTCCTCTAATATTTTAGAAATCTTTTTTTTAGTTATGAAGTTGACATTTGTACACTTCAATGACCGACAAGCTTGTTGCCTTCGTATTTAATGAAATAGAAAAAAAAACTGTCACTTCTATATCTGTCAACGTCAAATCAAATCAAAGTAAACAAACGGTTTAATTCAAATAAGTAAATTCAAGTAAATCTTTGTAATACTCCATTTCCACAGTCCGTGTGGGATTGCCTGAATTCATTGCGTGGATTGTACAATTCAAAAGTGCTCTCGTGGCTATCAAAAAGCAGAGCAAGAGTCGTCGAAAAAGGAAGAAATCGGTGTCCAAGAAGAAGTGCCAAAGGGTTCGAAAATAAATCTTAGACCAAATATCGTGCAAAGGTCTTAAAGCAAAGCGGCAAAACGAAAGTCCAGAGTTCGTTCTGAGATCGTTAAAAATATTTCTAAAAACACTGATCACATGAAACACAAGCAAACAGAAAATAGCCGTTGTATTGAATTGTTTGTTTACTTTGATTTGATTTGACAATGACAGATATAGAAGTGTTTTTTTTTCTTTTTCATTAAGTACGAAGGCAACAAGCTAGTCAGTCATTGAAGTGTACAAATGTCAACTTCATAACTAAAAAAAATATTTCTAAAATATTAGAGGAAATAAAAATAAAAGAGCCGCAATTTCTTGATCTTTAGGATGACGACTATCGATAAAAAATATAATATACATATCTTCCAAAAACTTTACTTAGCCTATTATCAAAATATGGAAGACAGAATAGCGACTACGTACCCATTACAAACTCCCGCTCGCGTAAGTTTTTTGTTTATTATTTTTGAGAACTTCACACTGACGACGTGTTACTTCTAACAGCGGTAGCTGGGGACTGTAGGTCTCGAATTAGGCGGGGTTAGGCAGGTTAGACGAGATAGTTTAACCACAGAGGTAGCGTTTATCTCATGACAGGTGAACGACAAAAACTGTCGTGGATAAGAATAAATTTCAAATAATTCGAAATATGAGTATAGTATTCTTATTCGACACTACAGTTTTAAATCTTGAGTATATGTGTAAGTCAAAAATAGTATTCGCACTAAGTTACGTTTGTGATTTTTACGTTTTAATCAACTCGAAACATGAGTGCTTCGCGTTGGGACACTGCAGGTGAGCGACAAAACGTAGTTACAAATTGATTTTATGGTTATTAATATAATTAGAATTTATATCAAACCATTTGGCCTCTATTCAAAAAATGTCTTTTAATATGAATTGATAACTAAATTATATGGATGACGCTTTATAAAAAAAAAGTTCTAAGAGACACCTATTGACAGGTGGCGGTGCCACTTTTTTGAGAACGACCCCTCTAAATAACTACGTAAAAATCACCAGTAGCCGCTGAAAAAAAAGACAATATTCTTCAAACTTTACCCAATGCCCTTTGACACATTTTGTATGGGCAAATGTCAAATTTTAACCTGAAGTAAGCCTTATCTATCCGTGGTTTAAAAATAGGAACCCAACCTAAGCACCGCTTGCGGGTGGTAGGACCTTGTGCAGGGTCCGTCCGGATCGCTACCACCATCTTATCCATTAACCTACCTCCAAACAGCAGTGTTCGCATTGTTGTGTTCCGGTTTGGGGATAAGACAGCCGGGACTAGCATAGAGGCATTCCATCTTAGCCTCAGGGTTGGCAACGCATTTGCAGTCGGATTGCACTGCAGTCTTGTGATTGCGAATGTCTATGGGTCACAGTTTCCACTTACCATCAGGTGGCCTGTGTGCTCGTTTGTGTACTCGATGCCATAAAAAAAAAAAAAAGCACATTATTAGTTCCTGAGATACATGTGACTAGGGTTGTATTATTAAACTAATCTCAACTCTAATGCTCATCCCGTATTAATAAACTGCGCGTCACAAGATACGTCAAAGTAAACGTTAAGGCATAGAAAGCTGTCAGTTTTGACGCATCTCGAGACGAGCATTAAAAATCATGTAAGGCAGACAGTAAAGTTATTAAATTAGGGTACTTAGCTATTTTAATCAAAATCGGTATGGCCATTTAATAGTACATTGTGCATCAAGGGTAGTAATCACCTTACTGCCTGTGATAGACACAATGGTTTTCATCACATTTGCGAGGTAAAAACACTTTAACTCTGCAAAATATAAAGAAATAACTTTTGACGAACGCGAACGTAAATGGAAACGATATTTTTTTTGTGACCTTTACCACAGATAATAACTGCGTTTAGTTTCGACCTGGATTCGAGCCAGATTTAGCCAATTTGATAAAAATGTATAATTACTAAAATTAATGATAATTAATGTTGATATAAACTTGAAATAGGTATAAAAATAATGAAGTTTAATGAAGCGTATAGGTTTTATGTACTTAATGTAAGTTAGTCTATCTTAAATGTATATATATATATATATTAATCTATCTATCATGTTTAAGGAAAGCACAACAAACGTTTTTATAAGATTTATTATATCAGAAGGACAAGCTTTGTACTGTAATAGAAGGAAGGAAGAGAAAGTTGCCAGTAATTAAAACTAAATATAATATAAAACCTTATGTTACCAACATAAATTGCGGGCACAAAAAAATAAAACGGGTCATAAAAATTTGTCATTCTTTCTTTCATTGAATTTTTGGCTGAAAATTAAACCTCCTTAGTCAGAAATGATGTACGAACGAGTTGCAAATTTTAAAAAGAAAGTCATTACTCCCTAGGGATGACAAACTCGCCATAATTCCCGCGGGAACAATTTAGCCCATTGTCCTTCTGTATACAGGCATGGAATAACACCATTTACGAGCAAGTGTGATGAAAAATACATTATCTGATCTGAAAGTAAAGTTCGTCATTATATGAAAGGTTTTCATGATATTAATAAAATTTGTCTTAAAAAAAAACATGAAAATAAACGATAACAAAAAACGCTTACGATCACGAAGTCGCGGACGCAGGCAAGTCAATAAATAAATTTAAAAGCAACATTTAAGAATATATGGTAAGGCAATGCAGTTTTCATAAACCGTGCAGCCAACTGCATTGAAATAGGTACAAAGTTAATAATTCATGTTCATCTAACAGTATACCATGAATATATTTGGAGGACTGTAAACAACTCATATCATATCACTGTTTTGGAGTGTTCCTAACGCCATTTTGAAAACGTGTTCGGATACATGACGATGAGACAAAGGCATTAAAAAAATAACTTCTTTTTAAATGGTAGGTATAGTATAGGTCGGTCGAAGTGAAGGCGGCTTTTGGGTAAAAATATTGTGACCCTCCGACTTCAGTTAGACTGACCTATACCTAGCATTTTAAAAGAACTTTTCTGATTTTTTCTGTGTTGATATGAAACTTTATGTAACGGTGCATAACGCCTAATTATGCGTACAGTATACATAACTTTATCTTCATGCGTATCTTAAGTTTTCTACAATATGTGAGAAACCTGTATCTTAATGTACCTGTATCTTAATGTTCACTTTAAAGTATGGATCACCGATACTTTAAAGTGAACATTAAGATGCAACCACATCGATAACCGATACTTTAATGACTTGTAATACTTTAATGTTAACATTAAACAACCACAGTTACAGGTTACCTAATATAGGGCATTTTGTTATGGTTTCTGAACACATAACTTCAATATATTAATATTGAAGTTATGATATGGATGTAGATAAAGGTTGTTATGGAAGTGTTTATTATGATCTGCGGCTGCTATCCGAACCCCTCCGACTTTGCATCTTACCCGAATACATTATTAATGTCGGATTTGCGTCACTAGACGCCCGCGCGGATTTGAATAGTTTTTTTTATTTTGAATTTAGATCGACGCCAGCTGACATGTTTTTCGCGACGGTACAATTTTTAACGAGATTTCTCGTTTTTATGCAGCCTATTAAGGGTGATCTTGGCGTGTATGTGTCCAAAATGCGTCTATATTGTCTTTTTTTTTTATGGCATAGAGAAGACAAACGAGCACACAGGCCACCTGATGGTAAGTGGAAACTGTGACCCATAGACATTCGCATTCACAGGACTGCGATGCAATCCTAAGACTGCAAATGCGTTGCCAACCCTGAGGACTAAGATGGAATGCCTCCATGCTAGTCATTTCACCGGCTGTCTTATCCCCAAACCGGAACACAACAAGGCGAACACTGCTGTTTGGCGGTAGGTTAATGGATAAGATGGTGGTAGCGATCCGGACGGACCCTGCACAAGGTCCTACCACCCGCAAAACATAGGTACATATTTTTTTATCGAAACTAGCCCCGTGTGGTTGCCGGGTTAGAATAGTGCCACTCCATGTCTTCCCGTGGATGTCGTAGTTGCCTGACTAAAGGAATATAAGGATTGTAGTACTGTTAGGCGATGGGCTTGCAACCTGTCACTAATTCACTGGTAAACTTACATCTTTACAAAATTATCAATTTTTTAGAATTGTTGGTAATTTTGTAGCTCTGCCTACCCCACCCTAGGAATAAAGGCGTGAGTTTATGTATGTATGTACCTTCAACGAAAGTATCATTATCAGAACGCAGCATAGCATTTCTCGGCGTACGTATTTTTTTTGCCATTATTCTAACCTTATTGTTGCTTTTACGCATACCATCTGGGGTCAAGGTGGTCATGTGTGGCCACTAAAAAACCCAGCGATTCTCCCTCCACACCGTTGTGGAGGTAGGTTTTTTGGTAGTTACGAGCCTAATCTAACCAAATCAACGTAATTAACGTTCGAGATATCCTGGGTAGTGATTCTATAAACAACGCCGGTCGTGCGGACTGTCCAGTGATATCCAAGCGGTGAGATTAAGTAGTTAGTCAGTGCGAACAAAACACATTGTAGCGCGTGCATTTTCAATTAAGCAGCCTTATACGTTCGACCCATCGTGCTGCTAAATTGAAAATGCACTGACGGGACTACTTAATCTCGCCGCTGGGATATCTGCACTCGACAGTCCGCACGACCGGCGTTGTTTACAGAATCACTACCCTGAAAACATTATGGTTTCAGCAGGAACCGTTCAATGAAATGATACTTGACAATCGATGAAGTGAAATTAAAAAAAATAAAAAAAAAATCTCAACAATATATGAAATTAAAATTAATAATCGGCTAAGAAATACGGATGGTACTTTTTTAAGCATTTTAAACTGCTAATTAGACAGCGGTTAGACAAAGAGATCCGATATGCACTGTGACAACGGCCATAATTATAAGCTCCATGTTAAATTATGTTTTGCCAGAAACAATTGACAAGGTTTCATATTTAAAAGACTTTAATTTTATTCGTTTCATAGATACTGTTTGGAAGGAGGAAGACAGTAATAGTTTTAAATTTTCTCTAGAATGAGTAATTATTTTTATTATTAATCTATTAAGATGTACTTATTCTAAAAGGGCGTAAATACATTTCTACGACACAATGGACATAATATTACGTTACGTTAGTCCAATCTGTATATAAAAAAGTATCATGTCAACCGATAATTCTCTAATGCCCGGTTCCTATATTCAAGAAACGAATCGTTTTCCTTACGTCTCGTTAAAATTTGACACATTTTGTACGTAGCAAATGTCAAATTGTTACGAGACGTAAGGAAAACGATTCGTTTCTTGAATATAGGAACCGGGCATAAGTATCTATCCATCTGTCAATAGTGTCAATGTCAAATTTGAAGTATGACAGGTTTTTTTCTCGTGAAAAAGGCAATGGTATTATATCTATTCAGGCATACTTTTGGTAAAACTCGATGTTTTTTTTAACTTACTTGTAATTTTGTAAATAAAGGAAAATAAATCTAAATAAATATTTTGCCGTGTTCAGGAGGCAAAACCCTTTCGATTCGTATAGTAATTTGCGGGTGTCACCAAAATGAAATGTTGTCAATTTGGGACATATCTTTGTTGGTTATTTTTACAAGCTTTTATTTAACTTGCAATGTATGTGTATGTATGTATGTAAGGGTCAAATCTTGCAAGTTAAATTTGACCCACTTCCCGGTCTCCGATGAAGCTAATATTCAGCAGAATAATATAGTACCATCGAGCTGGTCTGATGATGGAGACAGGGTGGCCATAGGAACTCCTTAATTACATATGATAAACCCGTCGTGTTAGGGCTTGTTAGAATCGTCTTGATGAGTAGATGACGACTGTGCAAAAAAAAATACAGTCGGCACCAAAAGCAAGTCCGTATATCCTGTGCCATGCTAAAGCAGTTTAGGTTGTGTTGAGAGAAAGGAACAGAGCATAGTAGTTATACAGCTCTGTCCCTTTCTCTCAACCTCAACTGAACTGTAATATGTCATGGTAAACCCCCAGCTCTTTGTCTATATTTATTTTTCTCGGTCACTGAAAAGTGAAAACTAGTAGTCCGGGTTCCGTCACATTTTTAGGGTCCATGTCCATCTGCCTGTCTGTCTGTATGTAAGTATGTCATGCTCACTTTTCTCAGAAACTACGACTCACAAAACGGAACTTTTAAGCACTCGTTAACTACGCAATGGCGGAGAAAAAAAATGTACCTACTTGGTACAGTCAACCAATTTGATTTCTAGGCCACTTTGGACTATGTTAAAGTGACGTTGTCAACCAAAACGTAAGAGACTCCCTATGATTTGGTTTACAACGTCACGTTGACAAAGTCCATAGTGGCCTAGGAATCAAATTGGTTGACTGTACACACAGCAACACATCTACTCGTAGCTATACACTTCAGAAATCTGAAATATTGCATGAAAGAGAGTCGCACTAGAATCGAATGTTGTTGACATAATACACATATATACATCTCTTTCTTTTTCACTCTGCTCTGTCTTTAATGGTTAGTTAGGTGTGATATTGTGTGTACGTCCCTCCAGTACGTGTAAAACAAGGGTAATTTTTTTTTACTTAACAACATCGTGTAATATATTGTTAGCAGAGCTACATCCATAGCTATTAAAAAACCGGCCAAGTGCAAGTCGGACTCGCGTACGAAAGGTTCCGTATCATTTTCTGTGCAAATTTGAATTGATTGATTGTTGAATTGAATGTTATGACGTGTTACTCTGTACTGTATTACTTAATTGTGGCAACTTCACTGGTCAATGTGTTCTGTAAGTTTTTCTGTTATATTTTTTCTTTACTTGTACCGATTATTTATTTAATCTTTATAGCACACAAATAAGTACAAATGGCGGACCTAATACCTAATGGCATTCTCTACCAGTCGACCAAATAATCAAACAGAACTTACATAGTGGGTGCACAGAAAAAGAAGACAGACAGACATGAAACTAAAAACTTAAAACATAACGATCCTAATTATTGCTAATACTTACTACACGCTTAGCTATCACGGTTCATGAGATACAGCTTGGTGACAGACAAGCAGACGGCCAGTGGAGTCTTAGAAGGGTTTTTACCCTTTGGGTACAGAACCCTAAAATATGTGTATGTATGTGTGTTTATGTTATTATAAATTTTTTGATTTGGGTATTTTACACGCCGAAAAGAAAGGGTCTATCAGTTTGGGAGCTACAGACAGACATGCAGACACACATTTTAAACTTACAACTCCCCTGTTTGATTTGGGGGGAAAATTTATTACTTTTTAACATATTTATGTGACACATGGCTTGGCGGGAAGCCAAAGGAAGTGACGTAGTAACTACGAATTAAGTAGACGAAACTGTTAGCCTAGTTAGTAATGAGCCCTTCTGCAAACCTAACGGTTTCAATTCCAGGGGTGTTATTCTCTCAAAAACAACGGACGCTCGGACGGACAAGCGAAATTGCATTTTAACGCGTGCATTTTCAATTAAGCAGCCTTATACGTTCGATCCATCGGCAGAAACCATGCTGCTAAATTGAAAATGCACGCGCTAATAGTACATTGTGTATTAAGGGTGGTAAAGAAAGAATTACAAACGAGAGTCTGTTAGAAGCCCGAAGCCGGGCTTTAATGACTCGAGCTTTGTATTTCCTTTACCACCCGTGTAACATACAATGTTTTTCATCACAATTGCGAGGAAATGAAATAAAATCAGACAAAAGATCATATTTTTAACTTATTAGCGGCAGACTACGTCATTGTCTGTGACTTACCACAGATAATGTCAAACGTGTTCGGAGTCCGATTCTAGTGACATATGAGATCAATAGTTTATTATGCGAGATTGTTAGGAAATAGTATTCAACTGACATTTCATCTCGAATGAAACTTCATATCAAATGGCACAAGAATTGGGGTCCTGACGTATTGTGATAGTTCGAGTCCACGTATGATATTTAAAAAAAAAGCTATTACGCACTTAAGTAACGTAATGGAAAAAAAAAGGCCCGCGGGTATTATTTTGGATTTACGGTCGATTTTTCTAGCATGTTAGGACACTATTTACGAGCAAGGGCCTATTGCATAATTAAGTACGAGCCCATACTATTAGTGAAAATGCATACAAAATCACTAATACTATTAGCTTGTACTCTATTATGCAATCCGCCCCAAGTGTGATGAAAAATATATTTTGTTCGCACTGACGGGACTACTTAAACTCGCCGCTTGGACATTCACTCGTTCGTCCGTTCGACCGTCGTTGTTGAGAGAATCACTACCGGTATAGGTAATTATTTGTGTACACTTTATTGAAGATTGATGTGTGAAATATAATGCGCGAATTAAACTGGCAATAAAAAATACAGAAGTTGCACTATTTTGCTATCTTTTTCTAACTTAAGAGATAAAAAGATTAAAAGATAAAAGATAAAAGATGTTTATTTATTCTGTAAGTAGGCCGCACGGGCACTTTTACACGTCAAAAATCTACCAGCGCTTCGCAAAAGACCACTGCTGAGAAGAAACGCCGTAAGAAACTCAACAGTTAGTCGTTTTTAAATATACAATTATAAAACTTACATACATACATACATTAAATCACGCCTGTTTCCCAGAGGGGTAGGCAGAGACCACTTCTGTCCACTTGCTACGATCTTGACAAATTTCTTTCGCTTCTTCCACATTCATACCTACATCGAGTCATGCATGAACGTCGGTTATAAAACTTAACCTAGCATTATATAAAACAATGAATCTAACATACGATAAGAAATAAATGTATTCACACGTAGTTGAGTACGAAAATGTGTCGAAGCTCTGAATTTTTCCAGAACTAATTAGGTAGTAGTAAAGAAAAATAATTATTAAAATTATGATGGTGTAAGACAACTACATAAAAAGTTTCGATACATTCTCCTACAGAAACCGTGTCCCGTAGACAATATACAATGTTTAAATATTTCTTATGATTAAGTTATTTGGGTGAGACCAGTCAACTTCTGCAATTTTGGTTCCTACTCTAAACCTTACTTAAAAGTATGTTAAAAGTAAAACAAAAAGATGAATCTAGTTCAGTTCTTAACCTCCAACGCCAATAAGTTTCTGTCAATAATTTTATTTTTGGGACAAGCTTTTGTTGCCGGCTGTACTTTCTTTTGCACAGTCATCTGCAAGTCAAGACGTGTCTAACAAGCCCTAACACGATGGGTTTATCATGTGTAATTTAGGAGTATCTATGGTCACCCTGAGTCTCCATATTGTCATCAGAATTAAAGGTTTACTTATGCAAATTTTCAGCTTCGGGAAATGGGTCAAATTTAGCTTGCAAGATTTGACCCGTACAGCCAACCAATTTGATTTCTAGGCCACTTTGGACTATGTTAAAGTGACGTTGTCAACCAAAACGTAAGAGACTGCCTATGATTTGGTTTACAACGTCACGTTGACAAAGTTCATAGTGGCCTAGGAATCAAATTGGTTGACTGTACCTACATACATACATTGCAAGCACAGCGAGGTGCTTTCGCTGTCCTTTCGCTTGTTACAGGGCCGATCTTTTGAAATTTAAGCCCCGATACAGTGGCGACCCCTTCTTTTATAGCTGATATCTTTTAAATGACCTTACCGATTTTCATGAAAGCTAGCTAAGAACTACCCCTAAAAAACCTGCTTGGTAATTAAAAAAACCGCATCGAAATCGGATCACCCGTTTATAGATGAATTAGCGAGAGCGTGGAATTGCACATGTAGTGGTATTGTGTGTATAGGCAAGACAAAGAGAGAGAAAAATACTTACACCCGTATTTATAGTCCAAAAAAGTAATTACTTGAGTAAAAGTAATGACTTAACCAACGATTTTTATATGAATTTTGACACTACTAATACTCAAGTAATTACTTTTCTTCACTATAAATACGGGTGTGAAAGTACTTCTCTCTCTCTTTGTCTTGCCTATAATCACACAATACCACTACATATGCAATTCCACGCCCTCGCTAATTCATCTATAACAGTTACGGTGCCACAGACAGTCGGGGGTTAAATAGACACTAAATTCCTAGGACCTAGGTTTGCACTCAGGGATTTTTGGAATTTGGAGGGAAAATTCCTAGGATATCCTAGGGGTGCACTAAGAAGGGATTTTTGGAATTAAAGAGGGAATATTCCTATTATTCATTTGATATCCTAGCATTTTTTTGGAATTTGGAATAAAATATTCCTTGGGTCTAACCCCCTACATCAAGCCCAATTTCCACGACTTTATCGGATTTCGGATGGACCAATTCAGACGTGTTTTTTTTAAGCACAGCTATAATCGGAATCATTTAATACTGACAAATGTCTGACTCAAATTCGATTAAGTTTATCTACTTATTTACATTTCAAACAATCATAACAACAGTACATTATGGAAACACGAGCTTTACAGCAGCTATGGGTGAAAGTTATTATAAAATTACACTAAGAAATTACGTAAGCATAAACAATAAAACAAAAAACCAGACTTGGTACAATTTATTTCAAAATAACACGCAAAAACGTTTTTTATTTGCTCTCGATCCAGAAAAAGTTTGAATTCGTTGCATACGTTAGTGTCTGAGGTTGCCATAAACAATTTTAAATTCCATACCTTGCTACAGCAATATGAACCGAGCAGACATTAACATGAAATTCAATGTAGAAGCTCGGTTATAATTCGCTTAGAATTCAAAAGTCGAACCAAGTACTTATTTTTTACATATATAAAGACGATATCGTTTTTGTTTACGGCCAGTATTGTGGCAACGTTGGCTGGACTGGACGCACGCCTAACAACTGATAGACGATTAAAAAAGTAAAAATGGCGGGATAATAGTTGACGTTTCCGGTGAGTCAAATGACCTATTTTTTTATTGTTTTATAGTAGAAAGTAGGCGTATATTGATCTAGATCTGTTTGAAAAAAGTATATTTAAATATCGTAAGATCAATTAAGCGTTAAATACATTTCCGTACCAAAGACAAATAAAATTAACAGGATTTTCTGTTCCAATAATTGACAAATCAAACCAAATACTTAATGCATGTGAGCTTTAGGGTTCTGAAGTCAAAAAGGAACCCTTATAGTTTCACCACGTCTGTTTGTCTGTCGGTCCGTCTGTCTGTCCGTGAATAAACTCAGAGACTCTTGGCACTATAAAGCTCGAATTTGGAGTGGGCAATGTAAGCATACCAAAATTTTATCGTAAAAAGTCGCGGGGACCAGCTAGTCCCCGCGACTCCATCCGCGCAGAAAAATAAAACATAAAACAATATTCGCACCTTCAGAACAACAGTGACCAAAGTCAAAATGTCAGCTTTCAAATTTCAAGTCATAAATTTATTACTATAAAGACCCAAATCGAAATTTAAAATTACTCAATTAGGTCACTATTGTTCTGAAGGTGCGAATGTTCATCAGGTATAATGTAGGTTTCTAATAATGAAAGTATAATTCAAATCGGTCCAGAAGTTTCGGAGCCTATTCAATTCAAACAAACAAAAAACAAGATATTTTTTCCTGTACCTTTCTTACAAAACAAATGATTGATGCGTATAATACACGACAAGTGTAATTTTCGCATGTTACAATTGACATAACTTTTTTTATTATTTGAAATTGGGCAAATAGGTATAAGAACTTCGCTGATTCGTAATGATTCTAATTATGTAAAATACCACAAATAAACTTTTGAAGTAAAACATGATATTTGTGACACGGACATAAAACTAAATTTCAAAGATTCAGATTAAATTGATCATTGATCAATATCTCCGAAACTAAAGTCACCGTCAATAGAACTTGCAAAAGATGTAAACAAAACCAAACGAACCAATTCACTGTGATTACTCGATAATCACGTACTTTATAGTACATTGTGTATTAAGGGTGGTAAAGAAACAATTACAAACGAGAGTCTGTTAGAAGCCCGAAGCCGAAGGCTGAGGGCTTTAATGACTCGAGCTTTGTATTTCCTTTACCACCCGTGTAACATACAATGTTTTTCATCACAATTGCGAGGAAATGAAATAAAATCAGACAAAAGATCATATTTTAAACTTATTAGCGGCAGATTACCTACATCATTGTCTGTGACTTACCACAGATAATTTCAAACGTGTTCGGAGTCCGATTCCAGTGACATATGAGATCAATAGTTTATTATGCGAGATTGTTAGCAAATAGTATTCAACTGACATTTCATCTCGAATGAAACTTCATATCGAATGGCACAAGAATTGGGGTCCTGACGTATTGTGATAGTTTGAGTCCACGTATAATATAAAAAAAAAGCTATTACGCACTTTAGTAACGTAATGGTAAAAACGGTGGGTATTATTTTGGATTTACGGTCGATTTTTCTAGCATGTTAGGACACTATTTACGAGCAAGTGTGATGAAAAAGATATAGTGAGGTACTTGCAATTATTTATACACTAGATCATTGTTTTCATATTAAGTTTAAGATGATATAACTATTAATTATACGTTATTTTTAATAAAAACACACTTGCTGAATATTTTAGGTTATGTGTCAAAAAGTACTAATTTGTTTACATCGTTCACAAGTTATATTGACGGCGACTTTAGTAAATATCGCTGAACATACAAAGTGGTTAAATCGATAGCTTTTTAGCTGCTCTATGAGCCCTAGGTGGGTTGTCGTCGGTTTCTGAGTACACCCTGTATGTTTCTGTGTGTTTCAATCAATGGATAAATCTGTGTATGTATGTGAACACTTTATTGATCAAAACACAATGAAAGGAATGTACAAAGGCAAAATCTCTTTAAGACTGCGCCGAGCGTACGCCGGATGTACAGTGGCGCCCTCATTTTTTTATTGTGCTTTCTAATAAACTTGAAATTGGACGAAATTGTTTTGTATAAATCAAAACACAACTTATAGGGTATATCATGGTTTACATTCATGTTGCATAAAATTTACTGTCATAATTTCGTTTCGCATAGCAACCCTTGGCAGAATCATCATTTCGCATAATTACTTTTGGCATAATTTTTTTCGCATACTGTCATTTGGCACAATTGTCTTTGGCAGAATAGTACATTGGCATAACGTTGATAAGAATAATAGTCCTATGGTAGAATAATTGTTCCGCCGAATTTTGTATTGCATACTATGTAGTTCTGCTCCAATTGCAATGCAGTTCTGGCGGCACTGTTATTGTAGAACTTCTTACCTAACCCAACCTATTTTACTGGTAGCAGTTCGTTACAAATTATTTTGCTATAGTACAACAATTATGCCATAATAAATTCGGCGTAAGGTATATTCTGCGACATGAAATTCTGCGAAATGAAAGTCGGCGATATTAGTATTCTGCTATTCAAAATTCTGCCAAATGATTGTTATGCGTTATGGCAGTTATGCTAAGTATACTATTATGCTAAAGTATCATTCGGCTAAAAAGGTTTCTGTTATGCGAAATGTATTTCAAGTAAGGCTAAGGGACTGTTGCTCTTTCAGCCATCTAAGGACGGGCATGTTTTTTGCGAAACTCAGAGCTTTGTTTTTTTTTGTTTTTTATTTTTCTTCTCGTTTTGTGCTAATTTAATTATGTGTGTGTAACCTTCCGTGGTTTCACCTGATGGTTCCAACGGAAGACCAGCGCTGACTTTAATGCCAGCATTACGCTGAGTTGGGACCATTTCGTGGCTACTTTCTTCTTGTATTTGTTAATCTGTTCTTTGTTATGCATGTCACGAATAAATGATTTTCTTTCTTTCTTTCTTTCTTTCTATTTCGGACAATCGATATTATGCCAGATGACGGGAACCCGTATATCATATAGTTTAGTAACAATTCACCGTCGAGTTATTAACTTAACGGAAAAAAGTGACCACCTTTTCCCGTTAAGCTGACTACTCAAAGGGTTATTGTTATTAAAGTTTGTTACGTATCCCATAAATTGTGTTTTTACTTGCACTACAAAAACATTTCGTCTGATTGAGGAAATTCTTTAGTAAATTAGAAAAAACAATATTAGTAATGAGGGCGTCACTGAACGCTCGGCGTTTGCTCGGCGAAGTCTTTAGGGATCCCTTCCTGGTCACCTTTTATTTAGTCTAACGATATTTCGACCTTTTAACCGACTTTAAATAAGATTCTGTCAAAAACATCATTTTTGAACCAACTTTTGTTGCCGACTGTAGTTTTTTAACAGATTTCAAAAAAGGAGGAGGTTCTATGTTCCACTGTATGTATTTATGGTCCAATTTCAAATTCAATTTTTTTGTTTGATAGAGTATACTTTCGAGGTGGTCCCATTGTCACCAAATTGTAATCTGATCAGGGGATCCATGAGGAATTGAGGGAACTCCTATAATATTATAGGTATACATATAGCAATTTCATTATTTTTAGTAACAAGTCTATCTTGTATTTAGAAAGTATCATTTGCTGAAGTGGAACTGATGATGAAGACCACAAATGGCCACCGGATATATTAACCTACCTCAACCTACCTACCTACCTATTTCAAGTCCTTTCAAACTATTAAACAGCACAAAAAAAAACCTGGCCCATACACACGTTGTACAGTCACGAGATTTAATTTGGTACTCATCTTAGGTCCAAAGTCAATCTGACATTCTACAATAATAAGGTTGAGTTTCCTAAAAGTTATAAATGATTTGACATCTCTGATGACATTGACGACTTCAAGCATATTTTTCTTGAAATGGGTCCCAAATTAACGCTCGTGACCGTAACACCCCTCTTTATGCGTCGGGGGTTGAACACCACTTGTTTCTTGTTTCAGGCCACCATGACTGACGTAGGTGGCCAGTGCACTTCGGAGGGCGTAAGCGGGAAATCACGCACGGCGGCCATTTTGAACTGTCAAATCGAACATGACGTTTTACTTTTTTATTTGAAACTGGCGCTGGTTGCAGCTCGTACAGCCATAGAGACTATCTATGCGTATAAATTAAGTTTGTTGCTATCTGTGATGTTAATTGTAGTTTTTTACGCAATTCATAAGTCTTATTGGAGCCCAGTTTTGTATGTTAAAGTGAGTATTTCAACTTATGTCAGCTTACCTTATAGTATTTAAATTTTTTTATACTTTTTTTGTTTTTTTTTTTTAAGGAATTGACTGACGTAGGGTATGACCACATAAGAAAGGGAGCAGATAGGGATGTGAGGGTTAGTAGAGCCATGAGGGCCCGCCAGTTGGGGGTGAAATTACCCCCACCTTATCCTAACGGTTGGTTTGCTATTGCGGAGAGCGCAGATTTGAAAAATGGTGGCGTAACGTCTGTCGATGCTTTAGGTGAGTACATTCGTCCACTATCCTTTCATATTATATATAAGGTGCTAACAAATTAGACACGGATATTTTAAGAGATAATACATTACATTAAAACAATTAACTTTTAACTGTAATTAAGGAACCTTTGTGTATCATTTTATTGTTTTAATTTACCAAACAAAAAATATATTATAATTCATATTTAATAGTACATTGTGTATTAAGGGTGGTAAAGAAAGAATTACAAACGAGAGTCTGTTAGAAGCCCGAAGCCGAAGGCTGAGGGCTTCAATGACTCGAGCTTTGTATTTCCTTTACCACCCGTGTAACATACAATGTTTTTCATCACAATTGCGAGGAAATTAAATAAAATCAGACAAAAGATCATATTTTTAACTTATTAGCGGCAGACTACATCATTGTCTGTGTCTTACCACAGATAATGTCAAACGTGTTCGTGTGGTTGCCGGGTTAGAATAGTACCACTCCATATCTTCCCGTGGATGTCGTAAGAGACGGCTGAGGGAATAAAGGCGTATAGTACTGTTAGGCGTTGGGCTTGCAACCTGTCACTAATACACTGGTAAACATCTTAGCCTAAAAGTGCAAAATGTGGTTACAGAATTATTAACACATTTTTAGAGTTGTTGGTAATTCTGTAGCTCTGCCTACCCCATTCTGGGAATAAAGGCGTGAGTTTATGTATGTATGTAGTATTCAACTGACATTTCATCTCGAATGAAACTTCATATCGAATGGCACAAGAATTGGGATCCTGACGTATTGTGATAGTTTGAGTCCACATATAATATTAAAAAAAAAAGCTATTACGCACGTTAGAAGCGTAATGGTAAAAAAAGGCCAGCGGGTATTATTTTGGATTTACGGTCGCCTTTTCTAGCATGTTAGGACACTATTTACGAGCTAGTGTGATGAAAAATAATATTATGTACCTACCTGTCAAGATGTTTAACACCGTTTGTTAAAAGTTGTTTTTCGTAAATGTCATAATGATTAGGCGGGAAAACTGTAGGTTATTAAATACTAGCGTCTCAATGATAGTTTAAAGAGGTTCTAGAATGTCTAAAGAGGTCTCTTTTAATTATCTAATTAACAGGGTGTTTTAACGTAGCAAATTTGTTTCCTAGTTTTCTCCAAAAAAACATAAGAAAACCTATGATGTTTCATACTTAAATGTACTCCGAGAACCGAGTACTATTAGCTGTAAAAATATCCGTGGCTAATTTGTTAGCACCTTATATTAAGTAAGTATTATAAATGGGAAAGGAACTTTGTCTGTCTGTTCGTAACGCTTTCACGACTTGACCGCTGATTCATATTTAGATGATAGTCTGATTGGGGATTTGGCATGGATAATAATATGTTGATTAGGGCCCAAAAAAAATCTTTTTTTTTATACCTTTTAAGAGCAAACGTTTATTTTAACCCCCGACACAAAAGGGGTGTTATAAGTTTGACCGCTACGTGTGTGTGTATGTGGCTGTCTGTGGCACCGTAGCTCTTAAGCGAGTAAACGATTTGAAAGCAGGTATTCTAGCGGTGGTCTGGTCATAGTCAGGTTTAATCATTAAAGAGAAATGAGTTTTGGAAGAAGGGGTCACCATTATATCGGGGGTTGTTGTCTATCTAAATGAATTTGTTACGTAAGTGTGCCCCCCATCATTGGGGCACACTACCCAAAGTCCACGTGAAGTTGTAAAGGTGTGTATCACTATCAACGAGCGTCAATTTAAACAAAAAGGATTTACGGATAATTACATACACGCCTTCATTCCCAGAGTGAGGTAGGTAGAGCTATAAGATTAACTACAACTCTAAAAACTTGTTGTTCATTCTGTAACCACATTTTGCACAAACAGGCTAAGATGGTAACCTGTGTATATTAGTGACAGGTTGCAAGCCAATCGCCTAACAGTAGTACAAGCCTTTACTCCCTTAGTTGTCTCTTACGACATTCACGGAAAGACATAGAGTGGCACTATTCTAACCCGGCAACCACACAGTATTCAACTTTATTAATTTGTCATAAAAATATTAAAATATATCAACAAGTTAACACAATTCATTTTCATTTACTTTTTAAATAAAATAATTATTTATTTATCAATATAATACAGGGCAGAACCTGTGTGTGTACCGCGGCGAAGATGGCCTCGCTCGATGCGTAGACGCATACTGCCCCCACCTAGGCGCAAACCTGGGGATAGGGGGCAAAGTAGGGGGCAGCTGTATCGAGTGCCCCTTCCACAAGTGGCGGTTCAACGCTGAAGGCGTCTGCATTAGCGTTCCAGGACAGGAAAGTGGTGTGTATCTGCCCTTAAAAAAACTATTATGGGTCTATCGGCCTGGTGTTTCTAATCCCTTTCGCAAAAAGGTCGGGGTTTCTGTTTATCTGTGCGTCTGTGTATCTTATCTGTATATTATATCTCCCAAAGGAATGGGTCGATTTGGTCGTGGTTTTTAGGGTTCTGTATGGTAAAAACGGGACCCTGACTTAGACTCCACTATCCGTCTGTCTGTCTGTCTGTCACCAGGCTGTATCTCATGAACCGTTATAGCTAGGTAGTTCAATTTCTTACAGTTGATGTATTTCTGTTGCCGCTATAACAATAAATACTAAAAACAAAAATAAATATTTTAGTGGGGCTCACATACAACAAACGTACGGAACACTTCGAGCTCGAGTCCAACTCGCACTTAGCCGGTTTTTTGTTTTTTATTAAAGGTAGGTTAATTATAAAAGTTCTTAGCTAGGTTTCATGTAAATCGGTTAGACCGTTTTAAAGATATCAGCTCTGAAAGATGAGGTCACCATTATCCATCTGATTATTTTTTTTGTGTTATAAGTATTGCGTCAAATTTTGTCACTATAGTTATTTGTTCAACAAGAGAGCAAAGTTGGTTTTTGCTGCGAGTGATGATTTTGAATCCCGAGTAAGCGAAGGATTCTATTATTGAATCACGAGCGTAGCGAGTGATTCTAGGTTAGAATCCTGAGCGTAGCGAGGGATTCAAAGATACGAGACGTAAAAAACTTTGGTCTCGTGTGAGACATACAACTTTTCACCTCAGCAGCGAGAACAACACAGCGTGAAGCTGTACGGCCAACGCAGGTCTTCCTTTGTGACCATTTGGTGAATACACGACTAAATAACGACACGATTGCATATGCATCAATCACAAGCATTTTTGCAAAATACTAATAAAATAAAAAGTGGAAAAAATAAACATGAAACAGATAAAACCTGTCACTCAACTTGATAATGCCGTAGTGCATATACAACTTTATACGGCTTTATGTAGTCTGTGGCTTTAAAAAAAACCTAACTAGGCCTTGTCTATGGCTATTGGCTATGGCGGACAAATAAAAAAAAATTACATCGTCATTTACATTAAATAGCTGTCTTCGTCACTGGACTCGCTCATATTTATTTATTATTACTTTTATTATATCCAACTATTATCGAAATTAGATAACGTAGCGTAACAGAAAAGTAACAAAAAACGTTTTTTTTTAAGTACAATAATCCCGCTATTTTTGAAATGCGTTCTGAAACTGCCCCCGCGGTTTATGTCACGAAATTAAAGATTGTTAAAACGATAACAAAATTATGTAGATACATGATAAACTTCTTATTTTTCATTAATTTTGTCTTCAAAACGTTAAAAAAAAATGATTTTACCTACTATATAAAATAGTTATAATAAACACATTTCAAACTTTAACACATAGTTTTATTCGCAATTTTACGGTTATGTGTGCATCCGAACGTGCGTTTCTTTTTGGGCCTACTATGTGTGGAATTTGAAAATCGAACTTCGAATCAAGTTGTTTCTATCTCTCGCTTTTTTCCTATCGAAGTGAAAGTGACAGAACAAAGTGAAAGAATTTTTTCGAATGTTGTGAGTAGCCCCAGCACTGGTCACGGCATTTAAAAAAAATAATTAAAAAGCTACTTTGCCTCTCGCTCGCAGCAAAATTGAATTTTGCTCACTGTTTTTAAGCAGCAAAACCTGCTTGTTTGAGCTGCTGAGGTGAAAAATGTATTTATACACACATACATTAAATCACGCCTGATTCCCAGAGGGGTAGGCAGAGACCACTTCTTTCCACTTTTTACGATCTTGACAAATTTATTTCGCTTCTTCCACATTCATACATCGAGTCATACATACATTTTATTTCTATGCTATATTTATTTTTCTTCCAGCTCCTCGTGGTATTTCCATCAAAACCTGGCCCACGGTGGAAGCTGACGGAGCTATCTGGATATGGCATGACGCTGAGGGACGTAGCCCGCTCTGGACCCTGGAAGACGCCGAGGAGCTGAAGATTTGGGGGTACAGGGGGAGGAACGAGTTCGTGGTAGGGTCCCATGTCATGGTCAGTAGTCAGAATCTTATATCTTATTTACAACGTTCTCTTATTTCACCGAAACTCATTTTCAGCGACGGCACCAATGTTGGAAAGTTTTAGCTGAAGGCACCAATAATGGACAGTTTACTTTTAAAGATTATAAGGTTATAAATTGATGTCTCAAAACAAATGAATAACCCTTATCTTCTGTACCATAAAATAACGAAGTGTCCATCATTGGTCCTTGTCCAGGGAGAGAATTTTTTCGCATTTTTTGGTTCTTAACCATTTGGTTTTCATACTCGTACTCGTACATTTGTGTTTCATACCGGATCCCTTTGACTGTCATATACATAATATATCGTTGGTCATAATGTATTGTTAGTCATACTTTTTTTTGTCATAACTTCTTTCAGGCTGAAGTTACAGTTTTTAATAAACGTTTATCGTGTAGATTAGTTAGGTTAGGTTAGGTTAGTTCTATAAAAATCCTGAAGAAGCACCAGTTACTGAAAAAAATACGTTATAAATTCCGATGATTACGACTTAAAACACTTTATGAGTAAAAATAATTATTATAGTCAATATAGACCCCCTTGTTCATTACTAGTTCCATCACCTTAAGTATTTGAAGTTTGAAGTCATGACAGCTGTCACAACGTTCACCCTACATTGACCAGGTTATAGTCATTTGCATGTTGCAGGACATTCCTGAGAACGGAGCGGACGTGGCTCACCTCAACGCAGTGCATTCGACCTCCCTGCTGACCAGCCTGGGGGAGAGGTATCCAGTCCTGCTGAACTTTGTTGGTAATCGTCATTTTTTAGCCAGCTAGCAGTATATACTCGTACATTATTTTTTTTATGGCATAGAGAAGACAAACGAGCACACAGACCACCTGATGGTAAGTGGAAACTGTGACCCATAGACATTCGCATTCACAAGACTACAATGCAATCTTAAGAATGCAAATGCGTTGCCAACCCTGAGGACGAAGATGGAATGCCTCTATGCTAGTCATTTCACCGGCTGTCTTATCCCCAAACCGGAACACAACAATGTGAACACTGCTGTTTGGCGGTAGGTTAATGGATAAGATGGTGGTAGCGATCCGGACGGACACTGCACAAGGTCCTACCACCCGCAAAATAATTGCAATGCTAGATCAAAACAGTTGAAAAGCAGCGACCACACCAATGCTTATAAAGCGGTGACGGTACGGAATCGCAGTGACGCGTCGTATTAGCACCGTTTTTGACGCACGCTCCCCACACCGCTGCTTAACGTTGCGTATATCACGGTACGTCAAAATTGACTTATTACTATGACACTTTCTTTTGTTTACGCACCGTCTGTGAATTTTGAGCACCGTTGTGGAGAGCATGCGTCAAAAACAGTGCTAATACGACGCGTCACTGCGATTTCGTACCGTCACGGTTTTTTAAGCATTGGTGTGGTCGCTGTTTAACTCAAAATACAACTGTGTTTTAAAATCGACAATTAAAACGATTCTTGCGAAACAAATGAATAGTTGTCCCTTATCTTCTGTAAAAAAAAGAATCAAGTGTCTATCTGCCGCATTCAGAGACGTCAATTAAATTTAATGCTTGTTTAGCGATGTGTCTTATTTTATTCCTATAGCAATGAAAGTGACATCAGCAACTTTAATCAAGTATTAAATTTAATTGACGTCTCTGAGTGCAGCAGTTAGTCTGTGACCCAAAAACGGACATTAGTTTTTCCTTTAAATTGATATATTAATTAGTGTAAGTGGCTTGTAACCTAGTTAACCAAAAGAATCAATGTAATGTAAATTAATTTATTTGAAATAGGTGACATTCGGGGGGTAAATCACAAAACTCAAAATTAAGTTGAAACTGTACCGTGTGACATATCAAATGAAAGAGCTGGTTGTTTAAACCAAAAATGTTTTTTCCAATTTTAAAGTTATAAAATAGTTGAAAATTAGGTAAAGGTGATCTGTGTGATTAAATAAAACGGAGGGGGGGGACAATCTTACACCAATTGGCCTAGTCCCAAACTAAGCTCTAGGCTTGTACTATGGGTACTAGACAACGATATAAATACTTATATAGAGAAATATATACTTAAATACATAGAAAACATCCATGACTCAGGAACAAATATTCGCGCTCATCACACAAATATCTGCCCTTACCGGGATTCGAGCCCAGGACCTCTAGCTTCGTAGGCAGGGTCACTAACCACTAGGCCAGCGCGTCGTCGTTGCGATTGTGTGGAATGAAGGCGTGAGTTTATGTATCTATGAACATTGTCCATCCCCCCCCTTATTTTCTCCGAAACTACATTTGAATATGATGATGATGGATCCAGGTCACCACTCCTGGGCGGCGGAATGGACCCGCGGGGAGGGGCACACTGCCACCATGAAACTGAGCCACCAGTATAAGTTCGGGAAGCTCAACGTGTTCCACATGGACGTCGTCGCTAACCAGGTATTTTAACACTAGCACTAATAATTTAGTTTGCACCGCCTGCCATGTATTTTTGTTTTTATTATTTCTCTGTCCAAGGTTGTCTGGAAGAGATCGCTATTTAGCGGTAAGACCGCCTGTTGTATACCTATAGTTAAAATGTACGGTTCCGTGTTTTGTTTTCTTTTGGTGTTCAATAAAGAGTATTTGTATTGTATTGTATTGTATTGTATTGTAAGCCATAGTGCTTAAGACTGCGCCGAGCGTACGCCGGATGAACAGTGGCGCCCTCATTACTTTTATTGTGTTTTCTAATAAACTAAAGTATTTTCTTGCAATTGGATGAAATGTTTTTGTACTACAAATCAAAACACAACTTAAAGGGTATATCATATAGTTTAATAAAAAATCACCTTCGAGTTATTAACTTAACGGAAAAAAGTGGCCACCTGCTACTCAAAGGGTAATTGTTATTAAAGTTTGTTACGTATCCCATAAATTGTGTTTTTACTTGCACTACAAAAACATTTCGTCTGATTCCAAGGAAATTCTCTAGTTAATTAGTTTAAAACACAATAATAGTAATGAGAGCGTGACTGGACGCTCGGCGTTTGCTCGGCGCAGTCTTAAAATGTATGTAACCTATACCTTATTATATTACGTTTCAGTCTAGCTAAAAGGCATATTACTATATTCCATTACCTTTTCGATGCCGTTAAAAGTTCTTCTACTCAATACTAGATGTCGCTATGTCTCATTTTTCCAGACTGGCCCCGGCCACGTGCGGTTACGCATCGATACGGGTCTCGGGCCATTGCTGATATCGCAGACAGTGACCCCTATCGGCCCTCTGGCGCAACGCGTGGTGCATAGAATGTTCTCTCCGTGGTACAACGCTCCTGTGATGGCGGCTTTCGTTCGAGGAGAGAGTTATATGGTAAGAGGGTTTTTAATATAAGTTGGAGTTTTTCTACACATACCGGAGATGCAATAGCAATCTGGTTACGGGTAAATTGTACGAAAAAACTCAAATCTCACTCCAAACACTACAAAGCTTTTTAATTTTTCAGTTTGAACGTGACGTAGCCATCTGGAACAATAAACGGTACATGAGCTCTCCGGCATACGTACGGACGGACAAAACAATCCGAGCTTTCAGAGCGTGGTACTCTCAATTCTTCAGCGAAAACAGCGTACCTTTCAAAGAAGCATCGCAAAACACTTTAGATTGGTAGCGCCATCTGTCGGCGAGTAGCTGAACTATGTCTAAATTAGTTGTTAAACTAGCTTATAGATGGTGCTGTAGCAATTTATTGGTTACGTATATTTAATTTAGATCTAGAGTTATCTTAATATGACCTCTCTTAGATGAGAACAAAATATGAGTATAATACAAATCGTAGTTCCTAATTTATTTTGGCGTAACCAAAATTTAACTCTTTGAATGGTCAAGGTACACTTATAAAAAAAACAGTTATATAGTAAAAGTTAACGCTAAGAAATAAAGTCGCAAATAATACAATAATTAAAATAACCAAACGATGCTTAGTATCGGGTGCGTTACTACTAAATTAACATGTGTTTAACTTAGATTAGTTGTAATAATTTTCGTGCGTTTTATCTCACGTTGCTGTGATTATTAATAAGCAGTAAAACAAAGACAAAACATCATTATTACGTTTAAATAAACCAGTGTATGTATTACGTATGCATTTAATAGATTTTAATATGTTACGGTTTACGGTCAAAGGGATTTTTTTGTTTATGCTCTAAGATCTTAGTTTAATTGCATTTTATTGTACTTATTTTAGTTCATAAGTATGATTAAGGTGCGTTATTCAATTGTCTTATTCTTTATTGTAGCTATTTCAGTGAAATAGTATCACAGTAAGCTTCAAGATATTATAAATCGATTGCGTTGTTTTTACAACAACGCCATCTATGGTTTAATAGCGAAACTTTTTTTATCACTGGTTTTCAGTTTAGATTTGTATAAGTTTATAGGTACAGACAGCTAAATAGGTATGATATATGATCAATGTGATCATCCAAGTATGACAAAACTTCCGTTTGTACGGTCGGCCAAGAAAAGTGTCTACCTACCAGTTATTACCAAAGTTACTGTGAGATCTAATTATCGCTATGGTTGACACTTGTCACTGTCAAAAATTATTGCAAGGGAAAATCGAACTTGTTGTGTCATGACATGACGTGCAGATGAACTTCAACTGTAGGGTACGTACCACATTTTTGTCTGACTGTACATAGATTTCCTTTTGTGTCAGCTTGTAAGAATTTTGTATAACCATCTCTATTATGTTAATAATGCCTCAATATATTTCATAGTTTAGTTATTACAGAAGATTTTTATGTAGTATTTTTTTAACTCTACTTAGATAATAAATATAGTGTATTTATTAGGTACTTACAAGTTGCCTCCCGTGGCTCTGCCCGCGTCGATGTCTTTTATGGCTACTCGCTGTGAAAAGTAGAATTTGTCCTTCCTCGGAGTTCAAACTACCTGCATACCAAATTTCATCGAAATTGGTTCAGCGGTTTTGCCGTGAAAGCATAACAGACTGACAAACAGACTTAATTTGGCATTTATAATATTAGTATGGCAAGTCAAAATATAATATTTTAACAGTAAGATTATAATAAAATTAACGGTTTTACCTGCCACATCGTTCGAGTAGAATTAGAGTAAGATGTTACAGTTTGTATAAAGTCTTATTACACTTGTTTTCTTTCATTATTTAGTCAATTTATGATAATATAACGGTGTTCATGTGCAAAATCTGAGCTCCATGAAATTGCCTTTTTTCCAAATATTAATTTGTCCGAATTTTATTTTTTCCGAAAGGTATGTTATGCTGGAGCTATTTTAGAATTAACTTAGTTTACTTGTGATTTATAAGCGATATCAAAAAATGCAGTCTTCTATAAAAACATTGCATTCGAAATTCTGAAAATTCGGGTTTGTGATAAATTCGGAATGACACCTACTGAATTACCTATCCTTTGAAATTTATATTAGTATAAGTAAATAAGAAAAACGGATGAGTGTGAACATAGTGTGAAGTAAGATCACTAATATAATTTAGTTATATATCAATTTTAAATGGGAACAGGCCAAGTAAATAAAACGACAACTAAGGTAACATAAGATTGTCATGATATTTTATTAAATGAGAATAAAAAAACGTGGAAACACTACCTCTTTAGATTCAACCCTGTTCAGATTATTTTCTTTATTTGAAAACGTTGACTGTACGTATAAAAATATCTACGGTGTGGTGACAGATTTGAACTCAGCGTAGCTGATATAACCATCGTTGTCTTTGTCTGCCTGCTCCAAAGCTCCCTCCACTATCTGAGACAGATCATCGTCCTGGTATGTTAGCGCAGTTTCTACTTTAACACCATCAGCACCTAGAGGGGATTAAGATTAAATTTAGAAATATAATTAACGTCCATTAAACATTGTAAAAAAACTAATTTTAGTAACAGATACGTTTTTAAGAGAATTAAATCGCATAGCTTCTGTCAAATATTTTCAATTAAAATTTTCCTACGCCCGATAACGTATCTCACTCTAAATCAGGTCCGATTTTCACGATTTTTCAATATGTTGTAGTGATTATGTAAAACTAGATCTGTAGGTACATTTCTGTTTTTTGAATTTATTTCGTTCCAAGAAATGTATTCTTGGAAAGGAAAATGTATAGACATAGTTTTTCATAATATCTACGACATATTCAAAAATCGTAAAAATCGGACTAGGTTTCAGGGGAGAGAAACGTTATCGCCATATTTATGGAAATCTTCAGCCGCTTAATCCTCTTATTAATGTCGAATAAAAATCAAATCAAACAATCAAAAATGGAGTAGAAAACTTGACGAGAACACCTATAATTATAAGCAATATGTGTATTACCAAATAGATTGAAGACGCTCGTAAAGTCGCCGTCAACAGAACTTGTGAACGATGTAAACAAATTAGTACTGTTTGACACATAACCTCAAATATTCACAAAGCGTGTTTTTATTAAAAATAACGTATAATGAATAGTTATTTCATTTTAAACCTAATATGAAAATAATGATCTAGTGTATAATTCAATGCAAAGTCTTCTTGATCTTTAAAAGTACCTTATTAATTATCGAGTACCTAATCATGGTGAATTGGTTCATTTGGTTTTGTTTACACTTGTTGCAAGTTCTATTGACGGTGACTTTAAGTCGGAATTCCGCAGCGCACGACACGCACGCATACGCCACACACACAATACATTCAATGCGAAGCAATCTGACACAAAATGGACCCAGCTATCGGGTCGTTGGAGTTGAATGTGGTAAGTCGTGTTGTTAGACGTCCCGATTCTCAGGAACGTATCGACACGTTCCGTTTTACCCTTAAGCTGCGACTACACCGCTGCTTAGAATACGGCGACGGTACGGAATCGCAGTGACGCGTTATCCCTGTCACTGCGATCCCGTATCGTCACTGTTTTTTAAGCATTGGTGTGGGCGTAACTTTAATTGCGACGATAATAAATGTAGACCACCCTTCACGTGGCAAGAAACCTAGTAAATGCACCCATCATGGACAGCGTTCCAGTGATGAACAATAACAATTTTAACGGGCGATAAGGTACTAATAGAGGTATGCCTGAAGTATAGTCTGTCAAAAAAGTCTTGAAATTAAAAAGTGGCAACACTGTAGTGTCATCCCATTCAAAACAATTTAAGAAAAAAGGGACGACACTACAATGTTGACACTTTTTAATTTCAAGACTTTTTTGACAGACTATATTATCATCTTATCTAACTGTAAGGCATTAGCGAGTAATTACTTTTATTGGGATTGTTCATGATAGGCGCATTTACCTCTAGTTTAACCCTTTGAACGCCTTTGACTTGATACAAACGTCGTTCTCATACGCCAATGACAGTTGAAAACCACAGATAATGGCAACCTTACGTCACAAATACTCGGGCCTATTTTGCACTGTATCTGACCACTTTAGTGGTTCTTGGCGATCAAAGGATTACATTTGAATATTGAGTTAATGTCACAATTGTTTTTTCACTTCTCATGCTCAAAAAGTTTGTCAAATTAGACTTATCAAGCGAGACTCAAGTGATACATGTACAACCGAGGGAAAATATAATATATATATATTTTCACTAGGGAAAATGTGAAATTGAAAATAGAATGATGTACATTTACAAAACATCTTAATTTGACCAATCAAAACACTTCACCAAATTAAATCCACCAATCACAATACACATTGACTGTCAGTCGGAACGTTAGGTTCTTTTTGGTACGTACACTCGTTAACTAATTCAAATCTTAAAAAAAAAATGTATTTGATATCAACCAACCATAATAAAGCTATTATTAAAATCGACCAATCAGGTAACAGAATTCATTTCTCAAAACATTAGGTGTTTTTAGTACCTATTTTACAATTGCTAAAATATCATAAATCGTTTGAGCTACGCTTTAAAGCGCTAAATACTCACTCGGTCAGCGCTGTTTAGTCTATATTTTGTTTCTGTGTCAAAGTAGTTTAAAAAAAAACACGCCGCCAAATTAAAACAATATTTTGCCGCGGAATACATTGTGGGTGGATAATCATTGTTAATTTTAAGATGTCGTCAAATGAAAATTAATTGCAACTTACGCCGAATACAATAATGGAGAAAAGGGCCAAAAAACTGATAGAAAACAATTTGCCCGTGAAATCTCGTGAAAACTATTTAAGGGCATACAATAATTTTACACAATGGAAAAATGAAAAGCAAGTTGATTCTAACAGTGAAGGTGTGTTTACTTTTGTATAATTCTTTTATTTTCTCACAATCGAAGTGAAAAGTAGAGTGTATAACTCGGGTCTAAAAGCCATATTAGGTACCCCTCGCACAATAACCATCTCGGGGTACTATGGCTTATTTTTGACCCTAGTTATACAATCTACTATTGACAGCAGCCATTATACGGCTGATTGCCAGTCAAAGGATTAAGACTGCGCCGAGCGTACGCCAATGTACAGTGGCGCCCTCAGTACTTTTATTGTGTTTTCTAATAAACTAAAGTATTTTCTTGAAATTGGACGAAATGGTTTTGTACTACAAATGAAAACACAACTTATAGGGTATATCATATAGTTTAATAACAATTCACCTTCGAGTTATTACCTTAACGGAAAAAAAAGTGGCCACCTTTTCCCGTTAAGCTGACTACACAAAGGGTAATTGTTATTAAAGTTTTTACGTACCCTACAAATTGTTTTTGTACTTGCACTACAAAAACATTCATCGGATTCCAAGGAAATTCTTTAGTTAATTAGAAAACACAATAATAGTAATGAGGGCGCCACTGGCGTTTGCTCGGCGCAGTCTTAACATATAAACGATAATAGTAGTTTATGCAATAGTTGTATAAGAGAGGTCAAAATATATGAGTGGCGTGAGTTACGATGTGAGCCGAAGGCGAACATCGTAAAGGAAAGCGCCACGAGTGTTTTTTGACTTAGTTATACACCGTTGCATACAATACTTTTTCTACGACTAGGTTTCAAATGAAATGCAAAATTAAGCGAAAAAACTTACAAACGAACAAACGAAGTAAAGAACAACAAACGAGCGGGAAACAAGAAAATGACAAAATATGTGTCTATGGTTTACTTTGTTTTTAAATTGACGGAATGGAAATATGATCAACAGGCTACACTTAGTAATCTGTGGCGTATCGTTAGGGCGACTTTACGACACCGAGAGCTGTTATGGGGAATAGAGTTATAGACTTTTCTGAAGTCATATTATCTATGTTCTTATAATAGTGTTCGTGACTATGTAAAAGACTAATAAAAGTACAGGAGTAGAAAAACTTATAAATGTCTCTTACCTTTTTGGCACGGCGGAAGGGGCGTCAGTAAAATAATACACTCCATGGTTTTTACTAAAAATCTTTATTTAAACGACGTTGACCAGGCCTAATATGGCATCCATCACTCTCTGACACGTATATAAGTACGACAGTGACGGATGCTTTATCCACATTTGAAACGCGATATACTAGGCCCGGAAGTGGGAAACGCAAACGAAAGAAGTTAACATTGTAGAAATATAGCGTATAAATAAAGAAAAATATTACGCAAAACGAAAACATATTTCGACAAAGTAATAAAAATAAGTAATAATAGAAAAGCCTGAAGCTATAATTACTTCGTTTTTTTTTAAGTTCAGCGCAAAATACCGTTACTTTGCGAACGTTTTAAGGGATTAAGGGATTGTGAACAAACGCTTAAATCGAGTAGTTATCTATAAAGCCACAAATTTAGCTGCAGGCGATTACGTTTCTAACCCCCTGAAATCATACCCGCTTTTCACGATTTTTGAACATAATATATTTTTTTATTTCCATCGACGAACTAACAGGCAGACAACCTGGGGTGTGATTCTCTTAAAAACGCGTCGGACGAACGAACGAGTGAACGCAGCGCCGGGTTTAAGTAGTCCCGTCAGAGCGAACAAAACACATTTTAGCGTAAGGATTCTCAATTAGGCAGCGTACGTTCGATCTCATCGACAGAATCCATGCTGCCAAATTGAAAATGCACGCGCTAAAATGTGTGTGGTTCGCTCTGACGGGACTACTTAAACTCGCCGCTGCGACATTCACTTTTTGGAAAGAATCACACCCCTGATGGGAAGTGGTCATCACCGCCATGCCGCAGGCGTCACCAATGCGTTGCCGGTCTCGAAGAAATTTAACGATACCCTTTACGTTTCAGTTTCTGTTTTTTTTTCAACAATTATGTTCTTGAAAAGGAAAACGTTTGGACCGAGTTTTTTGTAATAACTAACATATTCAAAAATCTTATGAATCGGTCTACGTTAGGTTAGGTTAGGTAATTTTCTAGCTTCGCAATCCTGTTAAAAAAAAGTATTTTCTTCATTGTTAAAAGAAACTTGTACGGAAAAAACGAAGCATAGCTAGAGAGTTTAAAAGTCGTCTACTACTTTTTGGCTTCCTTCACTTCCTTAGCTTCCTTGGCTTTCTTTGCCTTAAAATTACTAACTTTGTACTCCAAATAGTCAATATAACCATCTTTGTTAATATCTGTGTGATTGAACGCATGTTCCAACAGGTCTTCCAATTGTTTGTCTGAATAGGTAGCGTGATTCTTGTCAACTTGCCCTGAAAAAAATAAAGCTGTGAATTGGCGGGAAACTTTTTTGATTACAGCGCCATCTAGTGTCGAGTAGAAACTTTAAACAGCGTCACTTTTTAACCTGTTTGAGGTTTTAATTATTTGTAATAGGATGAAAGCTGTCAGGGTTCACGGTTAATTATTTGACATTGACAGATTCATCAGCTGTCAGGTCAGTACAAATTATGTTTGGGGTTACTTTTTCTACTGCGTTATTTCGCTTAAGAATTAAACTAAACTAATACAAAGAAACTACGGGGGAGATGTATTTTATTTTCTAAATATACATTAAAGCAAAAACGAAGCAGCACTTACCCTAGATTCATGTAGGGGTTTTTGTACTGGCAACACAACACTCAACCACTTAACGTTTCGTCATTAATAACGTTATCATTTGTAACAATAATGCACCTTCAACAAACAGGGAATTATATAACTTGGCAAAAACGAGTTTAGTGTAGTGACAGGTATAACTACAATATTTTTAAGTGACAATCACACTATGCCGTAGTTTTTGGGTAAAAAAAGAAACAGCGCTCTTATCTGTCCAATCTTTTTTGCCAAGCTGTACTTGATGATGTCGGCTCTTTCTTCGGTTTCGTAGACGGCGCGAGAGTAGGAAAAAGACACTGAGAACGTTATACTCGTCTCACTCTGACTCCATCCTTATCTGTGGCAAAACGACTTTCACGTGGCACGCCTCCTTAAACTCCTAGATGTCATGCACAAACTTTTTATTACAATCTTTATTACTACATAGTATAAAACAAAGTCGTGTTACGTTCCTCTGTATATACGCTTAGGTATTTCAAACTAACTACTAAACTTTCAAACTGCAACGGATTTTAATGCAGCAAATGCAAAGCCATCAATAGATAGAATGATCGCCGTGGGGTAGTACAGGAGAGACGTTTTTTTTCTAACTCTTGCCCTTGAAGATTAACTGTGAACGATTTAAGCGCCGAGCTCTTCCAATGTATGAAAACGTGAGTTTATTTTAGGGGTTCGTTCGTGACGAATATAGAACACGTTTTCAAATTGTAAAAGCGATTCGAACACGTGATTGTATTGTTCATATTAGCTAGGAAACATTGGGAGACGCTTCTCTTCCCCAATTCACCACCCGCCCCCGCTAGCCTTGACACCCCGCCCCCGCCAACGAATCCCCCCCGCAGGAGAGCCGCGCACCAACTTGTCGACTAAAGCATACTTACATGTGAAAACAGACTCCAGCGATGATGCAGACAATAATGAACACGCCCAAAAGCACAGAGCAAAAATATCCCATACCTGTTGACGTCATGTTCGAAAAACTTTTGCCCGCTGTTTCGTGTGTCCAAATTTTCATAAGTTTGAATATCTTTTTTTTTACATTATTTTCCTGTTTTGTTATAAAACAAAACTAACCTTACATACCTATTAAGTTTTTTTAGTATAATTCGCACTGCTAGATCAAAACCGTATCAACTCAAAATACTTGTGAGGTTTGTTTCAAGCCCATAGAAGTTTGTATTAAAGTTGATATTAGAATACAGTTTTATTTTGAGCTACTACTGTTTTCGTCCAGCGGTGCAATATCTCTTTAAACATTTCAAAAAGTTAATGGGTTCAGAAAAAAAAACAGACAAACCAAACAGCCTTTGTCTTTGAGATTTCTGATAGGTTAGCTTTTTTTTAATCAGTCTATTGTTGCAGTCGTTGGATCTTTTCCTATATTTTCTTATGTGATTTTTTTTTTTTTATGTGACTAACACCCTGGGCCGTGATTCTAGGTTGTAAAAATCTTATCGTCCATGACCTCTTATCTTATTGTCAACGTTTAAGAGTAATTACCGCCGAGTTAAAAACATCATAACAGGTTAAAGACGATATAGTTTGTACCGCCTATAACAGAGACGCTGTAGGTTTGTTTGTATAATTAAATTAATCAACCCTATTACAGACAGGTAAAAAGTAAAATCACATTGCACAACCATAATAGTACATTACTTAACAAGGGCTGTAAAAGAAAGAAAGCCCTAAATCGCAGGTATTTGAGACCCGAGCCGTAGGCGAGGGTTGTAAATATGCGATAGAGGGCTTTCTTTTTTACTGCCCGTGATGAGTACACAATTTTACGTCTTCACCTGGCCACAATGCGAGTTTTACCGTGCGCGCAGCGTGCGATAAAACTCATATTATGGCCAGGTGTTACGTAAAGTTTCTAAATGTTGTCAGCAGTAAAAAAATATAAACTTGTTTGATGCGTATGAATAGAAGAACATTGTGCAAACCTTTATAGTCGTTATTGTAGACGTAAAAATAACAAAAATAAAATTAAAAACCATTTTTTTTACAATTTATTTGCAACAGTCGCTTAGCATACCTTGTACCTACACTAAACTTACACAACCCAGATCACACAACTCGTTTAGTACGTCCCTCTACAGTAAAACACAACTGATATGGCGCCCGCGGGAACCAATCAGCACGACCCACGCGGTGCGCGTCTGTATTCTGTGCTATTATTGGTTATTAGTGACGCCATGTTGACGCGCGCCCGCGTGTCATTCAGTCAGCCGTCAAACTTGAAAATAGATGCAATTTAATTTGCACTTTATAACTATAACGTACAAGTCTGATCGTAGGTTTTAATCGTTATTCGTGTCTGCGCGAACAAAGATTCACGACACGCCATATAAAAAATGTGTTTTAATGTACCTATCTCTTTCACACGTTTAACTCATGATCAGATATCGAAAAAGACACAGCTAATTCGCCTAAACTTGAAGCACATTCATTCATGGGTGAGATATAAAAAATACTTTATTGAATGAACATGCATCAAGTTTCAGGCAAATAGATACCCATGGTTAAAGAGCGGCTGAGACAACATGATGAAAGAGACATACTAAAAATCAGGCCACGCCCATAATAAGAAAACAGTATAACATCATTTGTGTATTGAAATTAAAAAGTCAAATATACATACATTTTAAGGATATTCCTGAGGATATATTTTTAAGACTAGCAACATTTGCCGTCAATTGTATGGAGTATTTGATCAGTGTTGCCAATTGTAAACACAAGAGTAACCTTTATTAAATTGATATTATGGCGATATTAATTCTGTAAAATAAATATGTGGACTATAGTCCATTTTATTCTGAGATTCAATGATCCAAGAAATATTTGAAAATACTGATTATTAAGTACATAAAATAAAATGTACTCTGGAAAAAATAAACACATTTTTAACCTCTTTTCATTCGATTGTCTTAGAAAACACTCAATTCAATATATACATATAAATTGGCACAGGTTTATGTACCCCAAGATTAGAAGAAAAAACACGAAATTCATACAACACTATATCAAAAATATACAGTAAAAATGCAGACAAAAGGGGACCTATACTTCATATACATTTTCTGAACTAGGGGACATGTGGTCCTGTTCGCGAAATATACCTTTGTGTTAAAGGGACGTTTTGGAAAAAGGGACCTATTACAAAAGGAAACTTTTGAAAAAATGGGACCTTTTACAAATGGGACCTATAACGAACCGGACATTTTGAGAGCGGCAACATATGCGCCCTAATCAATAAAAATCTATCATCGTTAAAATCTATGGTCAATATTTATAAGGTCCATTCAATTTTATTTGTCTTTTATTGTAAACACTTCATAACCTTAAAATGCTCTTTTTTCACTAAAACAATTTCCACAACCACAACAAATTGGGAAAAAATATGTACAAAATGTGGTATTTTAATGTTTTCACAAGAAATCGGTTATTTTTAATCCCCAACAAAATGGAGGTGCCTATTTGTGTGTATGTGTGTTTATGGTATCGTACTGCCCTAAAACAAACGGCGGTATGTCTGACAAAAGTCCCGTAGCAAATGCAACCTTACTACTAACGGAAGAGGGTTGCAATTACTTTGGCTGTTGAGTTTGAGATATCGCCTTTTGGCTTATGAGGGCAGCGTAGGTCACAAAGGGATTTTTTTTACTGTATAAGAAAGCTAGGGTAATCCATATTTCATAGCTAGGTTTTATGAAATCATGCTAAAAAAGTCGCAATTTGAGGTTATAAAAGTGATAACTATATTTAAAAGTAACTTAGTTCGTAACTTGCAGGAACTCACATTGACATCTCTATTTTTACATTTGCGGTACAAAAATACACACTCTAAAAGTTTAATTTCAAGATATTTCATTATTAAAGTTAAGTAGAAAAAAAAGAGTAAAAAAAAAGTTTTGAGAATATTAAGAAATGCCTTAGTTTAGCTTATTGAGGATTATACGCTTTAGTATATTTAAATAGCAGATTTTTTTATTATAATATAATAAATGCACGCGTGTTAGTATTTTTTGCAAAGTACCAAGAAGTTATTTAAGGTGAAAGATTTGTTTATATACTTATTTAAAATATTTTCTGTAAAAAAAAAATACTAAAGCGCATATTATTAATAATTTTACTATAAATTCGAGTAAAAAGAGTATAGTTCATAATAGGGAAGCACAAAAAATAACAACATCATAACAAAATATACAAATTAAAATCAATTTTGAGAAAAAAACTAGAAACTTATCTATTTTGAGGACATTGTTAGGGTCAATAAGTCAATATTGAATTGGAACTGAATTCAATTGATATAATATTCAATCTTGTCATTTATGGTATGTGGCACGACAAATAGGGGGCCTAATACGTTTATTGCGTGACAAAATGTGGGTAAAACATCTGTCACTTTATGACACGTATATATGGGTAAAAATCAAAATAAATGTACATAAAGACGCTATTTTCATCACACTTGCTCGTAAATAGTGTCCTAACATGCTAGAGAAATCGACCGTAAATCCAAAATAATACCCGCGGGCCTTTTTTTTACCATTACGTTACTTAAGTGCGTAATAGCTTTTTTTTTAATTATTATACGTGGACTCAAACTATCACAATACGTCAGGACCCCAATTCTTGTGCCATTCGATATGAAGTTTCATTCGAGATGAAATGTCAGTTGAATACTATTTCCTAACAATCTCGCATAAAAAACTATCGATCTCATATGTCACTAGAATCGGACTCCGAACACGTTTGACATTATCTGTGGTAAGTCACAGACAATGATGTAGTCTGCCGCAAATAAGTTAAAAATATGATCTTTTGTCTGATTTTATTTCATTTCCTCGCAATTGTGATGAAAAACATTGTATGTTACACGGGTGGTAAAGGAAATACAAAGCTCGAGTCATTAAAGCCCTCAGCCTACGGCTTCGGGCTTCTAACAGACTCTCGTTTGTAATTCTTTCTTTACCACCCTTAATACACAATGTACTATTACATTTCACTTAAATGGTGTCTAAGTTACAATTTCATTACAAAATGACGTATGTTTGACGTTAACCAACAGTTTCGTTACGGTGACAAAACTCTCTTTAACTGGACATTTATTTTGATTTTTACCCATATTTACAAGAGTAAAGGATGTTTTATCCACGTTTTGTCACTGGATAAACGCAACCATATTAGGCCCGCAGATAAGCCTAAGCGCCAAAAAATTACCAACCAAATTTGTTCTTTAATCTAAGAGTCTGAGAGTGTAAATTAAGTTGATAATTTGTCGGCACTTAGTACTTTTTTGAAATGTATGTACCACCTAAAAACTGCGTTACTAATTTTAATGGAATAGTTTTTGCTATAATTTTAAAAGTCATAATTTTATTTTACTATATTTGGAAAAATTGTTCTTATGTTGTTTTTTGGTAGCGGCTCTTACGATTTTGATAAAACCGAATACGGATTTTGTGGGCCAATGACTAAGATCGTTTTTTTTACTAAAATAAAGCTTCCTGTTTAATATAGGCCTTTAAGGGTTTCGAAGTCAAACTAGGAACCTTTATAGTTTTTGCCCTGTCCATCCGTCCTTCTGTCCGCGGTTTCACTCAAACTCTTGGTACTACAAAACTATAATTTGGCATAGTTATATATTTAAATTACGCCAACAAAATTGTATAACAAAACATTGAAAAAAATCAACATCACATCCTTGAGTAGGTCTTAAAAGATCATTATGTAAATGTTATCGTCCTTTTTTTTAGATTTGCAGGACCGTTGAAGAAGTATTGAACTAACCGTAACCTAGGTTATACATCTGTAATTTATTTTAAAATTTTGATTGCTATCTTTTCTAATGTACATATTAAATAAATAAATCAAAAGCTAATTTACCGATTATGACTTGCAAAATTATGACCTATAAAATTATGACTTGTTAAATTATGACAAATATTTCTAATATCATGCCTATTGCCCTTCTTTCTGCTGACTCTTCTGTTGAGCCCTAACAAATTCTGGATAGTCTATATACCCGTCTCTATTATGGTCGTCCATATTTAATATCGGGTCTATTAGGTTCACTAGTTCGTCGTCTGCGAAGATCTTCTCGCCCACAGGTGGGGCCCCCTGCTGTGGGGGCTGTGTGTGTCCTTGTTCTAGAAAACATTCACAAATGAAAAGCACAATACCCAAAAACAACGCACGTGTCTTCAAAAAAAAAAATTACTGTCCGTTTTGTTACTGTCCGTTTTTGTTAATGTACGATTTGTTACCGAAAAATGTATAAGAATTTGGTAACGAAATAGACAACGGTGCATTTTTAAATGAGAAAAAATGGATCTAAGTATACCAAAAACAATGTGGAGACCATGCATGACCATGTGGGCGCAAACAATACCCCCTCCACCAATTTAAAAACAGACGTATACAAGACAACATTGCACCCCTTATAGACAAAAAATTAAAAATATACACACGTCTAAATATTAAAAAAAAAGGCTCGCCATGATAATTACCTACGTACAGTCGGCCGAAAATGTGGTCTATCACCCTACGGTTGAAGTTCATTTGCATGTCATCAATGTCATGATTTTGCCTTTGCGCTAATATTATGACAGTGACAAGTGTCAAGCTTAGCGATAATTAGACCTCACAGAAAGTTTGGTCAAAACTGGTACACCACTTTCTTGACCGACCGTACCATGCAATCGGAGTAGGAAAGAAATTGTTTGACCAACTCGTTGTAAGTTTTAAATATCAATTGGTTACTGTACAGTCGACGAACTTTATTAGGTATCTACTCACTTAAATCCAAAAGAGTATTTAATTTGCAAAGTGGGAGATTTATTAACTAAAGAATTTCCTTGCAATCAGATGATACGTTTTTATAGCATAAGTAAAAACACAATTTATGGAATACGTAACAAATTTGAATAACCATTACCCTTTAAGTTGTCAGCTTAACGGGAAAAGGTGATCACTTTTTTTATTAAACTATATGATATACCCTATAAGTTGTGTTTTTATTTGTAGTACAAAAACATTTCGTCCAATTTCAAGAAAATACTTCAGTTTATTAGAAAACACAGTAAAAGTAATGAGGGCGCCACTGTACATCCAGCGCAGCGTACGCTCGGCGCAGTCTTAATAAGTATAACTTTTTCTAAAAAAATGGTTTTCACTCCTTGTTTTAACAAACTGTATGTCGCCATATCGAGTTTCAGACAATCATCATGAACTTATTAGAGAAACAAGTCCAAGGATAGCACGCGAATAGGGTTAACATTCGTCCGGATTAGTCCGGACTTTGTCCGAGTCTTTAATTTGTCCGGTTTTTTTATCTAGATGAAATGCTTAAATACTCAGTAGTAATAAAACTACATATTAAGTAATGATCGTAGTCCCCTTGCAATGCGAGCGTCTGCTACCATACCACTATAACTAAATGAGTAATGTTTCCATTTTGTGACTGACTGGACTTTTATCGAAATGTCAGGTCTTTTCCAATTCCTACATGGTAACCCTACACACGAGGACAATTTTTTCTGAGGGTTTAGCTACAAGTCCCTTAAACTTTTATTAGTACAACAAAGAGTTTATCTATATATCGACTCCACTGCCACATTAACGTTACTGACTGTACCTATCGTGCTAAAGTAAAACGGACTCACCATGCCAATGAATAAGGCTCTTAATCAGCTCGCACCCGTCCAGTTTGTTATTATTGTCCGCGTCGTGCATCTTGAAATAGTGGAACTGCAGCTCCTGTTCGGACATCTTGGAGGTGTCAATCGGGACGTCCATATGTTCTTGGATGTGACTGTACAAATAATTAAAACCATTACATAACATACATACATAAACTCACGCCTTTATTCCCAGAGTGGGGTAGGCAGCGCTACAGAATTTCCAACAACTATAAAAACTTTTTGATAATTCTGTAACCACATTTTGCACACTTAGGCGAAGATGTTTACCAGTGTATTAGTGACAGGTTGCAAGCCCATCGCCAACCATTGTAGTTTTTTATTGAGTAGACTAGCGACCCGCCCTCACTTCGCTTCGGTTTATGTGTTTTGTATAACACCCATACGTAAAGCCGAATTAATTATACAAAACAACTTTTAGTGAAAAAAATTCTAGCTGATGGTGAAAACCCAAGTTTTTGAGTTTATCACTAACATACAGTCAGACGCGTCGGGGAGTTTGTTTCATTTATTATGTAGTGATAATTTTACACGCCTAACTCGAAAACGTTTTTAGATCTAAAATTAAACGAGGAATAATAATAAGCAAAAAAAAGTGATAAAGAATATGCAAAAAATTGAGAAAATCGTGTTTTTATGAGAAAAAAAAAGGACATTTTTGCAGTAATTTTTCACAAAAAAAAGTAGCTACTGAGTTTTTTTTATTAGTCTAATATTGTTATCAATTGTTTTTGTGTTAATTATTATGTTACCTTACTAATGTGAATACTACGCATTTTGTTTTATCTTTTTTGGGCTATTAGATCAAAAGTTACACCTAAAATTTCACCCCTTTCAATATGTACAGTTTATCGAGTACCATCCTGTATATTAAAGTGAATTAATTATATTAGTGTGAGGACCAAAAAGGTGGACCACTGTTAAGCGCAGTTAACCATGCAAAGTTCCGTTGTGCGACGAAAAGTATCCGTACAGTCAGCCACTTTGGACTATGTTAAAGTGACGTTGTCAACCAAAACGTAAGAGACTCCCTATGATTTGGTTTACATTTGGTTTACAACGTCACGTTGACAAAGTCCATATTGGCCTAGGAATCAAATTGGTTGACTGTACAATTGTATGGCTAATTTTCGTGTCACAACGGAAAAGTTTCATAGAAAAGTTAATTGACTGAGTTAGCGTGCCCAACTTTTTGGTCCTTAACCATTACAATTAAGAAATTACTTTCATTTGACCCCTAAATGCGCTTTTAAGTTAGGTACGTGAGCATAAACGTTAACAATTTATGTTTTTTTTTTTTATGGCATCGAGTAGACAAACGAGCACACAGGCCACCTGATGGTAAGTGGAAACTGTGACCCATAGACATTCGCAATCACAAGACTGCAATGCAATCCTAAGACTGCAAATGCGTTGCCAACCCTGAGGCTAAGATGGAATGCCTCCATACTAGTCATTTCACCGGCTGTCTTATCCCCAAACCGGAACACGACAATGCGAACACTGCTGTTTGGCGGTAGGTTAATGGATAAGATGGTGGTAGCGATCCGGACGGACCCTGCACAAGGTCCTACCACCCGCATGTGATGAGGTTTACCAAGAGGTTTAACACGACGGCACTAACATTTATTATGGAAACTCATAAATGGAACTATGGAATATGTTATCCATAAATGTAATGTGATTGTGTGTGAATCTATTCTAGAAACAAGGCTCATGCAGTAAGTGCTGTATTTAAGTTTAGGTAATAAGCAGTGACTTAATGCTTATAATACTCTGAAATAATAAATACTAGCGACCCGCCCTCGCTTCGCTTCGGTTTATATGAGTTTTCTGTAACACCAGTACATAAATTAAAAAAATATTATACATAGAAACCTTCCTCTTGAATCACTCTATCTATTAAAAAAAACCGCATCAAAATCCGTTGCGCATTTTTAAAGATCTAAGCATACATAGGGACAGACAGCGGAAAGCGACTTTGTTTTATACTATGTAGTGATATTGTATTGCGATTGTTTACATAATATTCGAATGACGTTCGTCTATTATGACTTTAAAAAAGATCACAGATAATAAAAAAATGTCTTTCTTAATAACTCCGCCATTTTTGCACAGTAAGTAAAGTCGCCGTCAATAGAACTCGCAAAAGATGTAAACAAAACTAAACGCATCAATTCACTATGATTACTCGATAATCACGTACTTTTAAAGATCAAGTGACGTCTTTGCAATGATTTATACACTTGATCATTATTTTCATATTAGGTTTAAGATGAAATAAAATAACTATTAATTTTAATAAAAACACGCTTGGTGAACATTTGAGGTTATGTGCAGTGTTGTCACATCTACCAACTTTTTGGTAGATCTACCTAATTTGCCTCCTGTCTACCTATCTACCACCCACAGCTCCAAAGCTACCTAATTTTGATATTTTTCAAAATGTTATAATTGTAAAAAAAAATTCATGCGTGTAGTGTAACGAAACGTTACGCGCTATCGAATTTAGCCTGCCTTGTAATTTCTTGTATAATCTGTGTTTGAGGTGACATAAATAATGAGAAGCTGTCTGTGAGTGACAGCTGACACTGACAGATAGCAAAGCCTTTCACGGCATTTTAGGTAAGATTAGTGTTAATTTTGAACACTTTCTACGCATTTTTAATCATTAAAAACAGGATGGTAGATCTACCTAATTTTCATTTCAAATTCTACCACTTTCTAGTAATTTTTGGATCCTGTTCTACCAATTTGCCGAAATTAGATGTGACAACACTGGTTATGTGTCACACAGTACCTACTAATTTACTCTCTTAAACTTACTCTCTTTCGTGAGCAATGTTGGCCGGGTTAAGGATTTGCGGATCTGGAAAAAAAGTAGAAAACGTGTTAAAAAAAACCTATAAAAAATATCATAAATGTATAAATTATTTACTAATTTGAGGAGAAGTAGTAGAGATTGGACTATGGATTTTGTCGACTAACCAGTCGGCCGACTAATCGATTCTTGAATTGCCGATTAATCGGCTGACTAGTCGGCAAAGCCGATCTTAATTCTTAAGGTGGCGATTGACTTGTAACATTTCGGTGTATTGTATCTCTCGCGGCCCTTGTCTAATGGGTGCGATAAGATAAGGACCGCAGGTGATACATTACACTGAAGTCGCCACCTGTAGATTTTTAGCTAACTTCGGGTGCAATCGGAATCGTTCGGCATTTTTTCGATGACTAGTCGCAGACTAATGGCCGACTAATGACTATAAATGGTGCCTAATAGTCGGCGACTAGTCGGCCCATCTAGAAATAGCCACTAATTAAGATTTATACTCAACTAGCTTCTGCCAGCGACTTTGTCCGCGTAGAAATCGTAGTTTTGACAACCGTTCAGTTTTCCGGGATAAAAAGTAGCCATGTTACTCAGAGATAAAAAAAAACATACTAATGGTGAAATAGTTTTTGAAATCAGTACGTACTACTGGTTTTTGAGTTAATTCGTTACAAACATACAAAAACAAAACTTTCATCTTCTTAATATTACACTCGGATTTTTATTCTCACAGAAAAAATGTAAACAAAGGTGTTGCCGTACTTGCCGTAAACGAAAAACATTTGCAGAATTCAAAATATTTTTACTTTCCACAATTATAAGAAATCGACTGTCTATAAAAAAACTATATATTGTAATTAAGATTAAAGAATTTAATCTGTTGAATGAAAACTTCATTTTGATATAAACTCTTTGTTGTGTTAATTTAAAACGAGAAAACCGTTTTTTTAGGCAAAAATTATTTATTGCACTGGTATCATTGACTCGATACACCCGTGTTAACAAGTTGTCGGCTGCTTGAAAGATTTGAGACGTTACTTCACTCGCTTCGCTTCACCATTCGTGCTCCCGTCATAATCGCTTTCCAGTGACTCATTTATGCGATTTTAATTTCAATTATATCTCAAATTTATTTTTACATCACGGTTCGAGCGAAATGATAACTTAATATTATATTTCTTGCTGGCCCTAACTTTGAGATCCGCTGAAATGTCACTTTGACAGTGACGTAACTTTGTTTACATTTTTTCTGTGAGAATAAAGTCAGTCAATCCGAGTGTAGTGTAGAGAACACCCCTTACTTACTATGACCATGAAATCTTACATACAAAAGAAAACGGGTAAATTTATTCCTTCCCTCGTTGGATACCATATTCGCAAAACATGGTATTCAGAAAAATATCATAAAAGCATAACATCATAATATTCGCAGAACATGACATTCGCAAATCATCATAGTAGCAAGACATCGCATTAGCAAAACTTAACTATTTATCAAGACATGAATTAATTAGATAGTGTCAACGGAGCTCCGCTACGGCGGAGCTCCTATTTCTGGGTAGTTTGGCCCTCCGGGCCTGATATAAATCTAACATAACCTAAACCTACCTAATGATTTTATAACAAAACCCGACTATTTGTAAATATAATGTTTTGCGAGTATGATGTTATGCGTAAATGATGTTTTTCTAGTATGATCTTTTGCGAATGTCATATTCTGTAGAGTAACCGAATTTATTGTCTAACCTAACCATATATTTTACCAAACTGGAATAAGACTTACTCCAAGATTACTCTATACAATTTCGGCTTTAATCTACTTTTTTTTTATGGCATAGAGAAGACAAACGAGCACACAGGCCACCTGATGGTAAGTGGAAACTGTGACCCATAGACATTCGCATTCACAAGACTGCAATGCAATCCTGAGACTGCAAATGCGTTGCCAACCCTGAGGACTAAGATGGAATGCATTTCACCGGCTGTCTTATCCCCAAACCGGAACACAACAATGCGAACACTGCTGTTTGGCGGTAGGTTAATGGATAAGATGGTGGTAGCGATCCGGACGGACCCTGCACAAGGTCCTATCGTTTAGTCTAATCCCCCGTAAATAAAACTTACCCCCATGATGACCATGCGGCACGTTGACTTGCTGCACTGGCGGCTGTTGGTACTGTTGTTGCTGTTGCGGAGGGGGGGGTTGGTACTGCTGTTGCTGCGGGGGGTTCGGGTGGTACTGTGAGGGGGGGAGCTGCTGTTGCTGTTGTTGTTGTTGGTACTGCTGGGGCGGGGGCTGATAATAAAAAATAAAAAAATAAATATATATCGGGGGGAAATCTCACACGGTTTGACCTATCACCTGTACACTCGTGTTTTAATACCTCTCACTATGCAACAATTTCATTAGAAATAGAGATGAATTAGAATTGCATATGTAGTGGTATGGTGTGTGTATAGGCAAGAGAAAGAGACAGAGAAATACTTAAATACTTCTCTCTCTCTTTCTCTTGCCTATACACACACCATACCACTACATATGCAAATCCACGCTCTCGCTAGTTCATCTATACTAGAGATGGTACTATGGATTTACAAATGGTAGACTGGTAGACTCACCCTATATTACCGACGTGTAAAAGAGCCCTCATGTGGCCTATTTACTGAATAAATATTTTGATTTGATTTGATTTGAATGAAAAGCAATAATAGCACAGAATACAACCACGCTACGCTGATTTGTTCCCGCGCTTCGAAAAAAGTCATCTGCGCTGGTACTTCGGTAAGCCACATCGGTTGTGTTTTACTGTAATGTACTATTATGCAACGGCCCATAATCAAAGCGGTTGTGACACAAGTGCTAATGTTAGGACACGAGTGTTAAATTGCTGTAATTACATTTTGTTGCAGTTGTTTTTGTTAGATAGCACAAGCTGCCCGTGAGTTGTTTCTATCTTCCTTTCTATTCAGTAACGATAGAGACACACTGAGCGAGAAGCGAGAAAATACAACTAGTGATACCCGTGCAGAGCATGGTTTGACATGGTTGATTTTTAAATTGTGTTTTACTCTTATGTTTTCATAGCCTAGGATAATATTATCGTAGCCAAAGCTAATTAAAAAAAAACTTCATTACCTGTTGGCCTTGCGGAGGCGGGGGAGGCTGCTGATAATTTGGAGCCTGAAAAGAAAATGATATTTATTATTTAAATGTACTGCGTGTTTGAAGGGAGATGTATAATGTAGGCATCCATAAACCAGAATAATACATTATATTACAAATGTGAAAGTTTGTATGTGTCTGTGTGTTTGTGTGTGTGAGAGTGTTTGTATCTCCTTCACACTGCAACGGCAGGATGGATTTCAGATAGCTAACATAGGATACTTTTCATCCTGGAAAATTTAAAAGATCCTGAGGGAATAAGTGGGGCAAAAATTGCAATAGGGCAGAAGCTAGTTATACATTAAAACTCTTCTCTAAAATCTCTATATGAATGAAAACCATTTTAAAATCCATTTATTGAAAGATTTACATCTTTCAAACTATTCAACAGATTTTAATGGGGTCTTCATTTGGTATGGACTTTAAGAATCTAACGTATATGAAGTATTACATTATGTACGCACAATGTATAAACTCATTTTTAAGGACGCCAGGGTATATGATAGAAAAAGTTCTACATAGTAATGGGGACAGTTCATAAAAGGTAGTAACCATGACAATAGAAAAAGTTAAAATGAAAAATAGCATAAATAACTGTTTTCTTCATGGAACAATTTAAATGTCAATTGAATCTTTTTGAAATCAACAGAGTCGTTTTTGAGTTTATTCATTACACATACACACATGCAAAAATACAAAAATATAAATATTATAAGGGCCCTATTAATAAGCACATCTTAACCAAGATGTCCATTTTAAGATACGTAAAGCCATAGAAAACTGGTTTTTTTTACACATCTTGAGACAAGCATTATGGCCGGGATCAGTTTATTAAAATGACCGTAAATCTGAAACTAACTATGCCGGTTTGTTAGGCTTTCTGTGGTGTACGGGGGTAGACATAAGCGGAGCATTAGGAGGGTACTTGGACATTTGGTGTGTGACATTATAACTTTGTACGAGTAACTTGGTTTTATTCAGCTCATCCCTAGAAAATACCTAACATTGTGGCGACGAGTACAGAAATCCACAGATTAGCAGCTTAAATTATCGCGGCAAGCATGGCTCACGGTTTGTTCGGTGGCACGTTGAGTTTCGACCATAGGTGCAACGACTGGGACACGTTTAAAGTTCGGCTGACGCAATACTGCATCGCTAATGGCATATCGGAAGAAGAAGACAAGACTGGAATTAAACGCCGAGCCATCCTGCTGACCTCGTTAGCTGAACAAACATTTGTTATTGTGAAAAATTTAGTGTCCCCGGCAACTATAGATTCTGTATCATACAGTGATTTGTTAAAGCGGTTGGATGTGCATTTTGCGTCGAAATGGTGTGTTTTTGCAGAGCGTTGGCATTTTTACAAAGCCGAACAGACAGCGGGCGAAAGCCTAGCGGATTGGGCAGCCCGCGTGCGAAAGTTGGCGCAAAATTATAACTTTAACGCAGAATAAGAAAAGGTTATGAGGGATCCCCGCCCGCCGACTGCCTGGGAGCGGGTGCATATAGATATGTTATCTATCAACGGCTATAACTACCTGGTTATTGTTGACGCTTACTCCAAATGGTTGGAATGTTTTTGTTTATTTCATTCGGCGGGAACAGAGGACATTTTAAGGAAAGTAGCTGAGGTGGTTGCTCGTTTCGGATTAATGAAGACAATCGTTTCGGATAATGCGTCAGTTTTCACATCAGAATTATTCGCAAAATTTTGCTCGGGTAATGGACTACAGCATTTAACTATTGCCCCATACCATCCAGCGTCTAATGGGCAGGCTGAAAATTCGGTAAAAACTATAAAAAAGGCAATTAAAACATTATCAACAGAATGTTCATCACAGTTTTTATTATCTTTAAGGCTCAATAAGTTCTTATTGGACTACAGAAATACAACTCATTGCAGCACAGGAGTCCCACCTACACAGTTGATGCTCGGTCGCTCGGTTCGAACTCGACTTGATTTACTTTGTCATTCTAAGGGAAACGTCCCCAAGTCCGTGATACATGACGTTGCTAAACAGAATATTTCGAAACATCAGGTCTCCCAGGGTAAACATTATGGGGGAAAAAGGAAACTGTTATTTAAAGAAGAGGACAAAGTTTTGATAAAAACCCATTACCAAAATGGGAATAAATATAAATGGGAAATGGGTATAATTAAGGAAAAAATCGGAAATCGAATGTTTAAAATTTATGTACCAAGATTAGATATCTCAACGAGAAAACATGCAGATCAAATCTGGAATTATAGAGGAAAAGATGACGGAACACAGGATTCCGTCATGGATCTAGACTCTGATTATGCATTTGTGACAAGGGCAGACGACATCGAGTCCGCAGCTCCCGCAAGCGATTTAGAGCAGTCTCAGGAGCAAATAGCTCCCGAAGGCAGTGATTGTTCAGAGTGTTCAGAGTACTTTCCCAGTGAGGGGGATGAAGATTCTTCTTACTACGAGCCTTCGGAACGATCGCCGGCCCGCTCAAATATAGTGCTAAGACCACGTGTTAATCGTTAAGTTATGGTTAACAGTTTTTTGTTATTTTGGTTTATTTGTTTTTTTTTTTTTCATTACCATGTAGAAAGTATTTTAGGTTGGGGAGATGTGGTGTACGGGGGTAGACATAAGCGGAGCATTAGGAGGGTACTTGGACATTTGGTGTGTGACATTATAACTTTGTACGAGTAACTTGGTTTTATTCAGCTCATCCCTAGAAAATACCTAACACTTTCTCAGCTAAACTGCTAAGCTTCGAACCCCAAGGAAGGACAAACAGTCTTTTTTAGTAGTAATAAACAAGTATAAAAAATGGATAATAAACCAAGTCTACGTTCAAAGCTGGTAACTTATAAACAGCCTGACCAATTTAAATCAAACCTATCTAAGAACCACTCCAGTAAAACTAGCATTCTAAGCATTTTGAGAAGGACATTGAATTGCTGGAGATAATCCAGCATAGAGCAACTAAAATGGCCGCCGCATTGAAAGATAGATCCTATGAAGAACACCTATTGGAAATGAAATTGACAACACTGGAGGAGAGACGAAAACGAGGGGATCTTATCGAGACATATAAAATATTGAATGGACACTATAACATTGCTAATCTGAAAAACATTTACACATTAAGCCAGGACACAAGGTTGAGAAGGCACTCAATGAAACTAGTCAGTACAGCACCCTCAGTGAACTCCTTTAGAAATGAACTTGATAAGTTTTTAAAAACTTTATAGACACAAGTGCCGTGATAAACACACATCCGCTCAAAGAGGTGCTAGTGTATTGTAATGAATAATAAAAATTATACATAATTCAAATAAAAAAAATACAGCTTTTAAATCAGTCCATCCGTTTAGTAGTTACAGTGCCACAGATACTCAGATATACATGTATAACTAATAAACACTTTCTATATATTTTATCGTAAAGACTAACCTGGTAGTGCTGTGGGTTCACGCCAGGAGGAACTTTCTGCTGGTACTGTTGCGATATACAACACTGCAGGAAAGCAGCGAAAAATAGCAAACGGAACATGATTAACACCTGAAACGTATTCATAACCGATTACACACTACCGCAACACATAGAACAATACACTTTTTTAATAATTACACCGAAAATAATACGCGAAAGTCGATTTTAATTCACAAGTCTAACCTCTGGTAATTTTATTGAAATGTGTGTCTAATTTAGATTCAATTTACCTTCAAATGTAAGCTACGTGGATATTATGGCGATAAAATGCTTATCGAATCTAGTTTTCTGATAGTGTAAGCTAATTTGGAAATCGAAAGCGTTCAAAAACTGGATAACCAGTCGACACGTCAGTCACTTCAAACTTCGTCTAAGGTAAACGTCATTTGACATTTAGAACGTTTTGTTATTGCATTTGTCTTGTCTTGATGGTTAAATTGGTTAAGGTGTATTTGGAACTAAAGACATAAAGCTGAATTCACAATGCGGCATTGCACGCGATTTGTAGTTATAATAAATCGCTGTTTTTGATGAAATATTTAATTAATTTACAGTAAATGGGGTAATCTATGTAAAATTTAAAGAGAGGAAAAATCTGTATTAAATTCATTCAAATCCACTTCCTTGTATGCCGAGACCATAGCATGTTTTTATATAAACTTATTGTCATTCACTATGGTCTTTTATTTTGTTCTTTACGTTTTACCTTTTTAATGTAGCCTGCATTTAATACATAATATTCATGATTGCTCATTCAATGAATATGGAGCGGGGTATGTAACCAACTAAAAATTCAAAAATTAAACACTCGCCACTTTATTAGACTAAAATACTATTTCTAAAAAACATTAGGTCTTAGAAGTATGACAGCACGTCGCAAATTTTGTCGTCAACACACGAAGGACACGTAGAAAAGATTCTGCAAATTACAATCTGTAGCAGGCTGATGCAAAGTGTATAGTAGTATTACCATCGAAATATAATAAGTATGGAAGAGTAATCGACGCTCAAAATCTGCCCCACTGACTTAGTGCCGGCGGGGGTGGAGCTATTAATGAGTGCCGAACTGTCTATCAGTCGACTTTGTGACGTAGTGTCAAACAGTTGTTTACTATCACAAAAGAAAAAAATCGATATTAATGATTACCGGATTTAAATGACGCTGCAACCATGCCAAGTTGCATTGTAAATTGGTGCGGGACCCACACAGATGCAAAACAAAGCGATATTTATTTTCATTATTAAGTTATTGAATTTTTAATATTCCCATACCAAAATGTCATGGCCGATGTTATGCAATATATCATTGAAAAATGTGAATTACAAGCAACTACTTCGAATGAATAGGAAATTAAATTTTATGTCATCTTTAATATCGTTAGTTTATGTACATAATAAAAAAAACGAAATATGACCTTTTTAACACGTTCACGGACACAACACCAACCTCGAAATTGCGTGATACGGCACAAATAAATTCCATACAACATTTTCTACGGCCATGGACGAACTGTCACATTTAACGTTGTTTCAAACATTGTGCCACTTTATGACGGAATAAATATGTATGTAATGTCGAACAAAAAAATCTTACCTATTGTGGCAGCTCGTCCACAGCCGTTACGTCCACAGCCGTGATGTGCCATAACACGTGTCGTTCCCCTTTTAGGGTAGTGCATGAGGTTGAGGTTGCCCTAGAGCTTTTTTGCTGTGACACTAGCGGCGTAATTAAAAACACCGGCCACAGCCGCAGTGCCATTTCACGAGGGTCTCAGTTTCCGTCTCTTGACGTACTGTCCGTGAACGTGTTAAGTTTTCCAAAAAGTGAAGAACGCCTTGGTTGGATGCAGTTCGTCGCGAATTGCGAAACGAGAATTGGATGCCTAGCAAACATTGCAGGATTTGCAGTATCCATTTTGATGAATCGGATTATGTCATCTCAAAAAGTGGAAAACATTTTTTTAAAGTCACAGCGGTCCCAAGTTGTACAGTACGTTGTCAACATTTATTTACCTACAATAATTTAATTAATATTTAAATGAATATCAGACGTCGAGGAGTTTATCACAGGTCTATTAGATATGTTTAGATGCTAAAGATTATTTGACGCTGACTACTCTTACAACATAATATCTTCTGATATACTATTTTACAACTTTATAATAGTGTAACATAAGTATATTAAATGATTCAAGGGGAACAATCATTCAATCATATAAAAAAATATTAATAAAATTCATTATTCAATTACTGTGTTGTTTTTGTATTAAACCATCCACGTCAAATGTTTAAAGACATGGCCGCGTTCAAATAACCCTTATGAAAAAAAAATTGACAAATGGAAATCTTGTGTCAGAGAGCTTGTGACCAATTGCAGATTTTTGTCTTTCAGACGGTATAAAACCTTACTGAAATTACTGTCTACTCAAACGTTATACCAGCATCTGACATAAATGACTTCATACCTTAACTCAATTAATATTTAGTTGATTATTAAAACCACTCGATACATAAGATCTTTTCATTTCAAAAAGTGGGCGTTTTGGAGCGGATTTGTCAGTCGTTTTTGTTAGACGTTACTCTTCCATACTTATTATATTTCGATGAGTATTACAGTGCAACCATTTTCTTAATACCTACCTTCCTTTTTCTATGACACACGAGTGACAAATATACTGTCAGTTGCGAGTGAAGCGTGATAGCGATGGCCAGCCGAACGGTATTAAGAAGCTGTAAATACATTTTGATAAACTGAGGTAACTATAGTTTGTCAAAAAAGTCTGGAAATTAAAAAGTGGCAACTCTGTAGTGTCGTCCCTTTTTTCTTAGATTGATTTGAAAGGGATGGCACTACAGGGTTGCCTCTTTTTAATTTCAAGACTTTTTCGACAGACTATACTCCCCCTCCGTGGCCCAAAAATTATTTCCTATGTATGTACTGACTACTTAACCAGGGGCCGATTGCATAATAATAGTATGGGTTTGTTCTTTATTATGCAATAGGCCCCAGTGGCCTGCTTTATAAAACTACAATTAACAGTTTACAGGTTACAAGTTTCCATTTGACACGACCTCGACCAATGACGACCGGCCATTTGAGCAGTGTTGCCAGTTTAGACCTGTTAAGTTTTAAGTTTTGAGTCCAGTTTAAAAATAATAAAAACGGTATATCATTAGAAAAAATATTTTATTCCATTGAACATAATACTAACTAATTATTGCAAGTCACTTTTTTAATTAAAAAATAGTTTATTCCTTCACTTATGAACTTAACATACAATCTAAACAGTATATCTATATACCATCCACGTTGGTATCTTGTACATGTATTAGAGCAATTTCACAGCCACATCATAGTAGTAATATCATAATTAAGTAAAATACATTTTCAAAATCGATCCACAATTAACAGATAAATGGACATACAAAACAAAATCATACAGTCGAACATAGAACCTCCTTTTTGAAACCAAAAATAAAATAGCTAGTTAAAAAAGTTATTTACCCCAACCTATTATCGTCAAGTACTAAGCAGGATCTATTATGCCACAGACTAAACTTAAAACATGCCCCTAGTTTACGTCAGTGCTTTAAAAAACAATGTCCCAACACTAAAAATCAAACATCTTCCTTAACTCTTCCCTATCCATCTTCCTGTCCCCGTCCAACCTAGCTTTCTTAGGGGTCAAACTAAACTCATCGTCAAACTTCCTAGTCCCAACCTCACTCTCATAAGGATTAGGAAAACCAATAACTCTTTTAGGATCAAAATAACTAATAAAATACAATAACTCATTCCTACTACAATGCGTACTGAAGCAGACATCAATTTCACTATCTGAAACTTTGCTTATAGGGTCGTCATCCGTTTGGAAGTTGGACCATTTTTGTGCAGACAAATGTATGTACAGGAAGTTCAGTTTTTCTAGTGGTTCATAGTTGATGCATTTTGTGTGAGTTTTAAGATGCTTCGGCCAACATAGGTGGATGCGGGAATTTTGGTTTGTGACCCCTTTTACTGTGTTGATGAGGTTACTGGAAAAAAATGTTGAATAAATTAATATTAGGGTACCTACAAGCCTGCGAGCGACGCAAGACGGTTTGTGGCAAAACTTTGGAAAAATTTAAAGTTAAAAATATTCATTCAGTAAATTGGCTACATGAGATAGTATTGGTCATAGTACGGTCATCTTACGACACGGTGCAGTGGGCAGAGCCCTTAAGGAAAAATACCTTAAATATTGCAGGTGGACATTTTGCTGTATTAAAAAGTTAGTAATAGACAGATGGATAAATATATATTTGATGCTTCAATAACAGCATTTTTTTTTAATTGCATGCTTCATCTGAAAATCGAACCAACCAAATGTATTTTATGATGCCTATCGATAGAGTAAATGATGGAGGAATACATGGATGAAGGAATACACAAACGCGCTTGAACGGGCAGAGACAAGCATAAGCTTCGCCGAGCGCGGCATAAGCCTTGTTAAATTCGGGTAAAATGAACAGACAGAGTTATTCTCACATTTATATTAATACCCGCGACCCGCCCTCGCTTCGCTTCGGTTTATGTGAGTTTTCTGTAACGTACATGAAACAGAATTTATTATACATAAAAACCTTCCTCTTGAAACACTCTATCTATTAATAAAAACCGCATTAAAATCCGTTGCGTAGTTTTAAAGATCTAAGCATACATAGGGACAGACAGCGGAAAGCGACTTTGTTTTATACTATGTAGTGATGATGATGACAATAGAGGTGAGACGTATTAACGGGAATAGGTTTTCGTATGGACGCGTAAGTACGCGATCCCGCGCGATAAGACGCGGTATCTCTGGGACTCGGCGCACACGATGCGTTCGGGGTGGTTCGGAAAATCTCGGGTGGATTTTGTAACATCGACTCGAGTAACCTTTTATCGAGTATCTACTTGAAGGACGGGCGAGATTATTTGTGTTTTTATAAGTAAAAGTTATTGTTCCTTATGTTTCTCTTAACTGTATTTTTGTGGAGATCTTTTATCGGCTTACTGTTTAGTATCATGTTTAGTTTGTTTTTATAAAATGTATTGCTATCGATGCTCCAAATTAATATAATAAATAAATAAAGCAATATGATATGAGTTGACAGTCCTAAGCCAGTATAGTTTTTTTTATGGCATTGAGAAGACAAACGAGCATACAGGCCACTAGATGGTAAATGGAAACTGTGACCCATAGACATTCGCAATCACAAGACTGAGGACTAAGATGGAATGCCTCCATGCTAGTCATTTCACCGGCTGTCTTATCCCCAAACCGGAACACAACAATGCGAACACTGCTGTTTGGCTGCTGTTGACTGTACTATACTTTAGGGAAGTTTAAATTCAAACGTAATTTAATTATTATTTTTAAATGTTAAATAAATCAAATTAACGTCTTAAAGCATAGAACTCGTTACTCATTAAGACGTGATACTCGAACTCGAACTTCTGATCCATATTCGCACGACGCGCACTTACGCCAAACTCGCTTTTTAATCTTCGAGTCGCGTACTCGTAAGTACTCATGGAACAAGTCTTTTCGTGGACGGGTACTCCAAAGACTCAGTACGCGTTTTACCTAGTACGTCTCACCTCTAGATGACAGGCCACCTGATGGTAAGTGGAATTTGAGACCCATAGACATTTGTATTCTGAAGACTACGATCCTAAGACTGCTTATCCCATACGGAATACAAAACACGAGAGGTAGCTACTTTTATCTTTATAAATGATATTTATTCAGCAATTAAGTAGGCCGCACGGGCACTTTAACACGTCAAGAATCTACCAGCGCGTCCCAAGAAGAGACCACTGCCGAGAAGAAACGCCGCAAGAAATTCAGTAGTCAGTCGTTTTTTAACCATATTTAATACTACAATGATACTACTTAGTCTAGCATTATATAAAGCTATAAATAATAAATTTAATTTAATATCAAATATCATGCGTAGTTCAGCAGGAAAACATGTCAAAAATATAACAAGTGAGATAAAGGAAGAAAAAAAAACACAGGACAACCAAATAAAAGTTTGATATGTTTCCTACATCAACGGTGTACCATAGACAAACAACTTTGCAATATAGCATAGCTTAAAGGATAGCATGGTGGAAGTGATCCAGACATACTACTAAACTTACCTATAAAGCTCTTTCCACTTCATATCATCAACATGAACTTTGCACCCCAATTTGTCATACAATTCATTGTAAACATATTCATATCCAAACTTAGCTGAAGTTTTGACAGCAACTCTATTATTTATATCAATCTTCAACCATTTGTCAATCTCACGTACTGCTGCAGCCACACTAGTGCTTCTCTTAGGAAAGTTGGCGTATTTGGAGTCTATGAATGTCGTGTCTATGTATAGAGCGTCGATGTGTATGGGAGAGCCTTTATCGTGAAGTTGGTTTAGTTTGCAGACATCATTGACACTAATTCGGAAATCACCTAGAATTGAATAAATTAATTGTTAAAAATTATTAAATTAATCGAACTATGTGTGTGAAATCCATACGAACATATATTTTGACAACCAGTATTTAACAAAAAAAAAAAAACATAAGTTGTACTTTTTTTTTTGTCAATCTTACTGATTCGCAATGCAATGTATCAAAAATATGCATTACACAAAATTTATTGGAGTTATTAACTTAATTCCTTCTTTAAACAGTTCACAGAACTTACAGCTATAATTAATTTAATTTTATGTCCTTATGGATGTCATACACTGTATAATAAATAACTTAGTAAGTTTTTACATTTCTTTTTATTTTTGACTGATACGACTTATGTGGTACAATAAGGGGCAAGGAGTCACCACCAAAAAAGTTTAAGAAAATCAGTCTGGCCGATTAGGAAATATCAGCTCTAGAAGAAAAGGCTTCGACATAATATAGGGGGTTAGTATTACCCGTATACAGGACAGTTTTCGAGTTAGCCTTGAACAGGAACATGACGGAACCGAAGCTGTGACCTGCTGATATCAGAGTCACGAAGACCTCGGTCTTGTTTAGCTTCCGCTTAGGATCCGGTGGTAGAGTCACCGATGTAGTGCCTGCAAATTATATATTCTGTTATAGACTTATAATCACATCTTACTGCACCAATTTCTGAACGTCACACTTATTTTTACTGAGAAATTACACCATGCAATGGGTAAAACTGGAGATCTATTTTAATTCATTAAACTACATTGCTTTTAACACGTTATCATATTTTTTTTAACTTTGTTTTAACTATTTTATTTATTATTGATACAAAACCGGGCAAGTGCATGTCTGACTAGGCTCAGTGTAGGGTTCCGAAGCTGTTACTAAAAATGTACAAAAATATAATATACATCCCACAATGATCCCACATGATGTGTAGGAAAAGTACACAATAAAGATACATTTGTATTTTAATTTACCACTTTGTCCGCGTGGCTAATATGTATATTAATTCCTAATTATACCTTTCTAGAAACAGAACAGCACAAATTACAATAAAGGCTGGATTTTCATGGTTATATTTTGGTTGCATAATTGTCAAGTAGATATAGCTACCATAATGTTGACAATATTATAGCTAGTCAAAAGCAATATGATTTAACCAAAAGGAATAGAGCCTTGTTCAGTATACAGTCAGCAGTAGTAGCTATACACAAACGTAGAGGTCAAAATGTCTAGATCATTTTGAGCATTTTATTCAGCTAAGCTACTTTTGATATGACTGAACATCCCGTACATGTACCTAAAGTAACTGATTTTTTGTTAAATTTTGCTACATTTATTTTTTCTTTTATGTCAGGGATTAAAAACAGGCGTTAATTAAACAATTTAACCAAACGTTAGCTTACCTAATCCTAGAGGTTGTATTCTCTCTATAATTTCATCCAATTCTCCACAGCTAGATTTACACTTGACCTCATACTTGACAATGGCTGCAGACATTTCTGTCATGTAAATTAGAGCATTATTACTCTTCAGAGTTTGTGCCAAGTTACAATCATACAATCCTTGGGTATGATCAGAATGCGTGTGGCTTAGGAAATACGCACTAACATCTTTATTTGTAAAGTTGTCGACAGATATGTTTGGTATCTCGGATATTCGTCCATGGAAGGCTGCGCAACAGGCCATAGCATACTATAACAAAAAGAAATTTTTATTTTAATCTTTAATTTTTCAGTAGATTAATTTTATTTTAATTAAAATAAGTTTAGTTTTTAAATTTGAATTGTATATGATATAATTATTTTCAATATTATATTATTGTGATTGAAAGTTACAAAAGAAATATAAATTGCGTAATTTGTCGTGATAGAAATACTTCTGTGGGGACTCCTTTATCGATGCTTGATTCCTCATATAGTACAAGATAGGAAGGGAATTTGCAATGAACGAACAAATCCCACAAATTTTAATTTGACTTGGGAAAAAGTTTAGATTATAAAAAACTAGCGACCCGCCCTCGCTTCGCTTCGGTTTATATGAGTTTTCTGTAACACCCGTTCATAAAAAAAACATTTATTATACATATAAACCTTCCTCTTGAATCACTCTATCTTTTAACAAAAACCGCATCAAAATCCGTTGCGTAGTTTTAAAGATCTAAGCATACATAGGGACAGACAGCGGGAAGCGACTTTGTTTTATACTATGTAGTGATGATACTTAGTTTTCGAAAAGTAGCCCAAAGCAATTGCCCATTTCTTTGTACAAAAAGCTCACTACTTTTATAAGAAATAAAATTCATACGCGTAACTGCTCAAAACAGATAGCTACACCGAAAACTCGACTGGAATGAAATGTAAACAACTAAACAAGGCTTACAAATTATATCGTATCGTATTCGTATTATCGTAAAAGTTGTCAAATTGACAATGACGTTTTGTGCGTTTGGTTTGTATCAGCGTATCAAATCGCTGTGCTCACCGGATCCACTCTTCATCACTACATATTATAAAACAAAGTCGCTTCCCACTGTCTGTCCCTATGTATGCTTAGATCTTTAAAACTACGCAACGGATTTTGATGCGGTTTTTTTTAATAGATAGAGTGATTCAAGAGGAAGGTTTATATGTATAATTTTTATTTTATTTTATGTACTGGTGTTACAGAAAACTCATATAAACCGAAGCGAAGCGAGGGCGGGTCGCTAGTATAATTATAAGGCAGGCAATATTATGTACATGCCGCTGTAACGGACTCTTTCCCTCGACTCGAGCACCCTTGATCGAAAAGTACTATTCATATAACACCGAAGTCTCGATATTTTTATAATTAGAATATCGTTTTACCACACGTTATAATAGTATATTAATACTTACCTATAGTCAGTGATATTCTGAGAGACCCGATAGACCAAACTAAAATAGTAAAGTTGGGATGTAGCTAACGTACTCCGGACTTCGATTTTCAAGGCCTTAGATCTTTGATAAAGAGAGAGAGAGGGATGGAGGGATGTCTAGTGTTGTAGTTCCATTATGTAATCTGTGCTAGGGTTCAAACTGATTCTCTAATTTATTATTATTTAGCGAATAAGTTGCAAAATTTGATTCACAGCCGAATACATAAGTGATGAGAATGTATTAACTACAATCAATAATAATATTGAAGTCGTCTCTGCCTACCCCTTTGAGAAACAGGCGTGATTTAATGTATGTACCTACTTATGTAATAATAATAGTTTTAATTAATTGACAGTAACGCGTTATAATAATATATTATGACTTTGCTACACAATACCTGCATGTAGGTTTTATAGGCTACTAGCGACCCGCCCTCGCTTCGCTTCGGTTTATTTGAGTTTTCTATAACACACGTACAAAAAACAACTTTTATTATACATAAAAACCTTCCTCTTGAATCACTCTATCTACTAAAAAAAACCGCATCAAAATCCGTTGCGTAGTTTTAAAGATCTAAGCATACATAGGGACAGACAGCGGGAAGCGACTTTGTTTTATACTATGTAGTGATTCTGTCTAAACTACGGGCTATAGCAACTCCAATGTTTGTTTTAATTTTAACCCTGCCCAAGATCAAGGGGTTATGTTTTGTCGATACATGTGTTCTAATACTCTGCCTTTGAATAATTTATAAAATATTACCTTTTCCGTTAAATTTTGTTACTAGTTCTGGAAGCCCCGAGTTATTTTTACTAGGTTGCCAGTGTCGGGAAGTAGTGTCTATACTATCAATATGTGGTAGTGGACTATAACCATTATATGGTGTTGGAGTGGCTAGGTACATATGTGGACTAGCCAAGACATGAATAGTATAGTAGTTTCCCGAAGTAACAACTTATTTCACATACCTGAATTCAGTTCTAAAGGGGTCGCTGACTGCATATAAATCTGTTTCGCATGTATTAATGTAATGAGTTGAATAATCTCTCAGTCAGCTATCTCCATCCACCTCCTGTATATATTAAAGCCCAAATGAGTAACGCTGATCACCCATCTGACCACGGAGTGTCACTAAAAACAAGTGGCGCTCCTCGGTGTTTTACTTCTTGATCTATAACAAACGGAACTGGTATCAGAACGGAAAGACTCAATCACAGTGTCACATTGTTACGACACTCCAACTACCAACTCCCTAAAAGTGCGAGGAGGCAGCCAGACGTCTCCGGCAGCTCCAGGCTAATACAACAGTACTTGGTCAAGTGCGCACGCCAAGATTCTAGAACCAATCCAGATCTAGTCGCCCCCATTGGGCAACTAGATATCCAACCTGGATTATATGATTCTCAAAGCAGCCCAGATCTAGCCGCCCCCTTGGAGCGACTAGATATCCAACCTGGGTGCCGATGGGAGATGTAAACAAGCCGGCTCCCGGCAGTGTGATTGGTACAAACAAGATTATGCTGATGCGTAGAACACCGAAGTCACCTGGTGGTGATAAAACCAATACTGTAATACACAGTAATAAACGCTGACACTCAGTGATACTTAGACACACTCAGGGTCACTCAGGGACACTCAGGGATAATCAGAGATACTCAGAAATACTCAGCTTTGGAGGAAGGAGATCTGGTAACAGTTGGTTGGCTGGCTTGCACAAACACTACTTTGAGAACAATACAGAAATATTCACTGTGCACATTCAAACTAGCGATTCAAAGTTAATGTAAATCCATAGACTAAACGTCGTTCTATATCAAGTGTTGCCACATAAAGTTTAATCAATCCTTTCACTCACCTAAAGGTTCGTGCCTGCCGCGACACTCCCCGGCGGCGAAGCTCTGGAGTGAAGCAGTAGCGCGGTCAGATCACGTGTCCATTCCTTGATCCTTTCCAAGGCTTTGGTAGCTGCGGCTCGCCTCGGCTTCTGGTTTATATCTATGTTGTTTGTGTCAGTTTCGACAGGTGACGATTCAATCGTTACTGTCGATGATCGGTCTCCGTCTTCATCATGTGTACTAACGTGATCTTCAGTCGTTTGTGAAGGGACAATATCTACAGGTTTGGGTAAGTCATCTGGTCTTAATTCAGAAACTTGAGAGTAAACCTTTCCTAGTTCTTCTGTCTTTTCCGTTTCATACTCAGGTGCGTCCAATGGACGAGTTTCTTCTTTGCTGTTGATATGCGTGATAGTATCTGAAGCCTCCTCTATTTCAAGTGGATAGAGGTGTGCGATAGAACGTGTGTACTCACTTTTCCCTACTTGAACTTTTGCTGCTCTACATAAACCGTCAGCACTCGGGATTAGTGACGTAATCTTCCCTACTGACCAATTGTTCCTATTCTTGGAATCACCTTTGATCTGTACAATTTGACCAGGACTTGGTGTCAACTTTGAAGTTATTCGTGGCTCATGAGGTAAATGACTGTATCTTTCACGAAGACTAAGTAAGTAACGGTTCGAAAACATATCTTTAAATTCATCTAATATGACAAGTGCTCGTTTCCAACCAGTTATCAATTCAGTCTTCGTTGTAGACATACTTAGTGGTTCAGAACCATTTTCAGATTCTTCTAGTGTGATTACTTTTCCTACAGTCAGAAAATCTGAAGGTTTCAAGATATATTCCGGTTCGGAATCTACGCTAGTAAGAGGTCGTGAGTTAACTACGGCCTCAATTTCTTTGACAATCGTAGTGAGCTGGTTATCTTTCAACATGTGTTTTCCTAGCGTTCTCTTCATGCAGTTTTTTTTACTATGCCGATCAATCGTTCGTAGAATCCTCCTGCCCATGGAGTTAGTGGAGTTATAAACCTCCACCGAATCTTCTTGTCTATGCAGTATTGATTCGAAATGATTTCTGCTATCAACTTGAAATGTTGAGCGTTGTCTGATGTTATTAACGTTGGTATTCCTCTCGCAGAGATCATTCTCCTTAGTGCTAGTAAACCTTCTTCAGCAGTAAGATCTTGCACGACTTCAAGATGTATCGCTCTGACTACTAAACAGGTAAAGAGACAAATCCACCGTTTAGTATTTCCATTTCCATTGTTTATTAGAACGGGTCCCATGTAATCGATTCCCGTATAAGTGAATGGTGCTGAATAATTTACTCTCTCAGGAGGTAGGGCAGGTGCTGGAGGTATCTTGAACGGGCCTCCACTTTGTTTGACACACTCGGGACATTTCTTCAATAGTGACTGTACATAACTCTTTCCTTTTGGAATCCAGTATAACTCTCTCACTTTGCTCAATGTGTGATTGGCTTTCATATGATAATTTTCTCTGTGTGTTTTCATAACGAGCTCCTTAGTGAAATCGCAATCTCTGGGTATTAATATTGGATAGCGTTTATCGAAAGACCAATCTGCATGTTTCATACGCCCATTAGATCTCAATAGACCGTCTCTATCCTTAAATAAGTCTAAATTAATGGCGAAACTGGTTTTCTTTCCTTCACTCTCTCGTGGAAAATATTGTTTCTGTAATTCTTTAATCATAGTAGTATTGTTTACTACTTTATCTTCTTCATGACATGTCTTGTTTGGTATCGTCTCGTCAACCTTCGCTAAGTTGACTGTATCTGAAAGACCCTGCCCCGGCGACGATTCAGAAGGGTCAAATATGGAATAGCTCGGCCATTTATCTTTTCCTTGTAGAAGAAATTCTGGGCCGCTAAACCATAATGACTTCTTCTTTTCCCATAGGCTGGGACGTGTCGCAAGGTCAGCAGGATTAATCTCTGTGTTAATGTGTCGCAGTTCCAATCGTTTGTTTCTTCTGATTTCATCGACTCTCCTGCTAATAAAAGGCGGTAATAATTTATTTGAGTGGATCCAACTTAAAACAATGGTACTGTCTGTCCATAAATATTCTTTATTTATTGGAATACCTATCACATTCTTGATGTAGGTCATTAGTTTGCTACCTAGGTAGCAACCAAGTAGCTCGAGTCTAGGCATGCGCAAATTCTCTCTTTCTTCTTTCGGTACAACCTTTGACTTAGCCATAACAAAGGCTATCTTCTTTTTGTCTCTATTATCAGCTGTCAGATAGATTACTGTAGCATATGCTTGCTTAGACGCGTCGCTAAATCCGTGTAGCTCATATACCGTTTTTTCTGTTTTCTCAGGCAGTCCCATATAACGTGGTATTTCTATTTCTTTTATTGCTTCCAAACCATTAATAATATCTTCCCATTTACTGTGGAGTTCATCTGGTAAGACTGTGTCCCACTTTATCTTTATCTCCCATAATTGCTGCAGTAGTAACTTTGCAGGTAAGATCAATGGGGAACATAGTCCACATGGGTCATACATAGAAGCAATCATACTCAGTATCTTCCTTTTGCTCTGAGGTCCTTTTACATTTTCTTCTTTGAAAAGCTTGCTTTTAATGTTCAGTCTTAAGGTATCTTTTTTAGTATTCCATATTAAACCTAGTATTTTAGTTTCTTCTGTTTGTTCGGTTTTATGTTCTGAAGGGATAGTTTCTAGAAAATCTTCATCATTTGAAGTCCAGTCTCTAATATTCATTGTTATTTCGTTGAAAACTTTCCGAGTTGTTTCATATAGTTGTATCGCTGCTTCTGTAGAGTCTGTTCCGGTAACAAAGTTATCTACGTAGCACTTGTCCACAATCTTAGGTATCAGTTCTGGCGCATTCTGTGAAATGTGATACTTTAACGTAGCTGTCAATATAAATGGACTGGATATAATCCCAAATGGAACCCTACAAAAGCGTATATGAATGATGTTATCAATAGATAGAGGTTTTTCTGCATCCTTTATCCAAATGAATCTGGTTACATCTCGGTCTTCAGTTTGGAGTCCTATCTGTAGGAAAGCTTTTTCCACATCGGCTGTAATAGCAACTTTGTTAGTTCTAAATTGTATGAGTAATGCTACTAGATCCCCAATCATCGACGGACCCTTATACATGCATTCATTTAAGCTCTTACTATCTTTTAACTTTCCAGATGCATCATAGACGATTCGTCCCCCTTTTCCTTCCTGTTTTACCATGTGGTGAGGAAGGTAATGAATAGGAGGTACTTTCTGGGTATAGACGTCTTCTTCAGGGTTTATGATTTCGATGATACCAGTCTTTAATTGTTCTTCTAATATATATTGATATTCTTTCATTGAGGACTCATTCAATCGTTGCAGTAATCCTTTTAGTCGCCCATATGCTAACCCAAAGTTAGTAGGCATCATTGGAGGGTACTGTATCCATGGCCATTTTACCATATATCTGTTTTCTATATATTGTATGGTTTCATTAAGATGTTTAATAGCTTCTTCCTCTCTGGTAGCTTTTGGGTTATCCGTGATTCCTATGCTTTCCAAAGCCCATAAGAAAGCAATATCCATATTCTTGAGAGGTAGATCCGGTTCTGTAAAGTAGACACAGTTCGGGTCATGGTTTTGACAATATGTAATGACAGATAAAGTGTTTTCATTGTCCTCCATATTTATTCTTCCGCTTAATATCCATCCAAGTTTGGAGTTTACCAAAAATAGGTTTTCTTGTAATTGTAATTTTTCTGTAGAAATTAAGTCGAAATAATAATCGTTCCCAACTAGAATATCCACCCTTTCTCCAAGGGATCCATCATCAGCTAGAAGTTTATCCTCCCATTTTTTGAGACTAATATCAGGCATCGCTACTCCGTTTGTAATCTTAGGTACTTCATTAGCATGGAGTATAATCGTTTTGTTTGTCCTTGTCGTTATTTCCAGTCTGACTCTCGGGCTGTCATATTCTTGAGGCATTTCGCTTGCAAAACCAAAAATTGACAGTCGATTTTCTTCTTTTACTGCTAGATTGAGCCTTCTGGAAATCTCTCTTGTTACATATGATCTTTGAGATCCTGAGTCTAGTAATAGCCTGCACTTAACAGGTCTGTTGTGATCCTTTTCATTCTTCACTGTTACTATTGCAGTCTGTAATGCTGTAAATCCACTGCTATTCACTGCAGTCAAAGTGGTTTCTTTATTTACTCTGAATTTTTCTGGACATAAAGCTCGATGGTGTATTCCATACTTGTGGCAATATACACACTCTCTTCTATTTTTACAAGAGCGAACCACATGGTTGTCTAATAGACAACTAAAGCAACGGTTCTTTATTCTGGCTTTTCGCTGTTCAATGGTTTTATATTCTAGGCACTGGTCTGAATAGTGGTCTTGTTTACAGAATATGCAAGATGGTTTCCTCTTTTTATGCTCAACATATTCCTTAGTTTCCTTTTGTTGTTTATTCTTATCTATTATTGGTTCATGCTTTCGTTTCCTTGATGAATCATATTGGCTTCTGGAATGGTAAAGTTGTGAATTTCCTCCTTTCTTAACTTCAAATTTATTCTCTTCTCTCTTAACATTTTCCATCTTCACATAGTTTCTCTTTCTGAAGTTATTGTTATACTTTTTTGCAGGTTTGTTTTTTATCATTGATTCTCTATTATTGTGTGTTGTATGTAGAGTCTCAACAGTATAATTTAACTTATCAGTGGGATTTTTTCCTTCCCGTATTCTGTGAGCTTCTTCTCTTGCAGATATTATCACCTCTAGATGTTTTCTCATTTCTTCAACAGTATCTTCTTTCATTTTCATTTTCATTTCATAGATAATATCTCCAGGGAATTTTTCAGTAATAAGATATCTTAGATGATTATGATTCGTATTCTCTCCGAGTGACTGTAGAACCCTAAGATGACGCTCTAATGCATTCAATGTAGACCGACAATCACCTATAGTTGTATCTGCAGCCTTTACTTTGCTGAGTGCACTGTAATGCGCGTCAACAATCTATGATTGTTTACCGTATCTGTCAGTTAGCGTTTGAATTGCTATCGCATAATTTTTATTAGTGGTCTCTAATCCATCTATTATTCGACGAGGTTCTTCTCTTAGCGTCGACTTGAGATAGAGAAGTTTGTCAACATCAGGTATAGGTCTGTCATGAATATTGGATTTATATGTGTCCCAATATTCACACCAAGATAAGACATCTCCACTAAATTCCGGTAAGGTCAGTGTTGGTAGTTTGGCAGAAAAGGCACGATTATGTTCACTACTGCTTTGGTTGTTTTCTGTGCTCCTATCCAGTTTGTCTGACAACCTACATTTTAGTTCCACTAAGATTTCTTCACTATTCAATTGAGCCTCGCTCATTTGTGAGATTTCATCAGCTGATGGGTTAGTAGACATCCTAAAATATTCATTGAGTTCTGTGGTGAATCGCTTAATCATATTTTCCAGCTTAGATGCACATATTTGTGCTTTTTGCACCGCTTCCTTGTCATCACTACATTCCTTACAATGTACTTCAGCTTCAGCTTTATAATCATTTATTCTCCTTATTATCTGATGTAATCTCAATTTGATAACATTATCTAGAGAAGTCTCTTCATTATCAGACTCCATTGTATTCTGGAATTAATTTTAAAATATCTATAGATCACCTACACAAACACATAGTAGAAACCTATAGTGGGTTAAACCAAGAAGCAAAATTAATAAATAAACAAAATAAACCTTTGTCAAAATTAAATTATAGTTGACAATACTTTAGTACAATTATTGTTGGTGACTGTACCTAAGGTTAAAGGTACTCAGCAACACCAGACATCAAGCTCAAACATGACTGACAGTGCTATTTTGTATATGTAGTTAAGAAGTTCCTATGGTTATTCATCTATGTTCACCATGGCTGTATCATCAGATCAGATCCATAGTGTCATATTATTATATTGTCTTTAAGATACACATATATATTTAAAATTTCAAGTCAATATGATGTCATTAAGTACTTGACATAAATAAAATGAATGTAAATTTAAACCAGTAAGATAAAAATTCAGATGAGACAAGTTACATAAATAATTTAATTTAATTCTCATATTTATACTAATCTGTCATTCAGGATACTTTACTTATTTATTGAGGATCATTTATAAGCTATGTATCTATTCCCAAAATTATTATGACTAATAATGTACTAGATACAAATCATGTAATCAAACTATTCCATTTATATTTAGATAAAACATACTAGTAAAAAGTAGTAGGTAAGTAGTAAAGTTATGCAACTGAATGTATTAACTGTTGGAATTTTAATGTTAATATTGATACCATCACCTTAGCTGTATTTTGAAAGTTACACATGTAATTTGGTAGATGAGTAGGTAATTAATTATCTACATGAGTTTATATACACGGACCGGTATGTATTTATTGTTCTATATGTATGTATCCCAAAAATACATAGACTAGGTCGAGTCTACGTCGCCCTCGTTATCGTTTCTTTTGAGAATTTACTACTTAATAGTATTAGTCTTTAGTAATAGTATTAATAGTAGTATTTATTTACTTAATAGTATAGGCAACTCAACTTCAAAATCATGGTATCTCACAAATTTAGAATATTTTTTTCAGTAAATAGGCCCCCATCTTGGCACTTTGGTAAATGTAGTTAATCTAGGTATTAGCTTCCATACTATTACCTACCGGTGACGTTACAGTATCGCGGCATTTTAAAAGCCGTAAAAGACAATCGAATTTGGTCTGATACTAACTAATGGATATGACTACTTATACCATATAGCATCAAATATTTAACCACCATACACAGGATACCATTACACAAGTTTCTTATAAGATAATCTTGGTAGCCACCTTTGTAATGTGCTTAAGTACCTACCCAAATGTAAATTATATTTTCTTCGAAACTCAGCACTGTTTTCGGATATTGAGGAAAACGATAATAAATAAGAGTGTAATATACATGATACGTTTGTCCAAATTAAGTTTAAACAGGCTAAACTAAAGTAAAAACTCAACCACTTAGGTACCTAGGTCTTGAACTTTCCACGCACGTGTGCGATTTACGTAAACACAACAAACTACACGAATCTCTTAAAATATATTACTTCAACACTCACCTGAAGTAACACAACACGTCTTTTTAATATAAATACTTAGTTTTACACCTTCAACTGCACTTTTCTCACTTTTTAGCGGACCTGCTGAACTTTAGGCACAAGTAATGGCGCGGCGAATGGACGGACCGGAAGTCGCGAGTCGAGTCCAGGGAGAGCGCGCGTCCCGTCTCAACCACAGGCCGAATAGTAATGCCCACCCGGCATCCAAGCCAAAACTTAGAACAAAGAACTATATCAAATAACATTAAATACCAAGACCCACGGCCACGTTCGACAGTATTTTCTTAGAATACTACACTGTCCCGTTTCACCAAACAAAGACTTCCTCTGTGACAAACCACAAATCATACAGCTAATGCTGTTAATGTAAACATTGGGCCCGGAATGCGCGTCACCTACGCGCCTTTTCTGTGAAATTACATTCAGATATATCACTGCATACAATGGCTGTTTCTTTTAATAATTTGTCTTTATCTCACAAATTTCCTTGCGAATTCAAGCTCCAAAGGAACAATGACAAAAGAACATGAGTTCAGCTACTCGGCAACAGATGGCGCTATGGATTCCAACCAATATGTAATTTTATAAGACAACAAAATATAAATAGTCTTTGAGTGTGCTGTTCATAATTAGTATTTACCCACATATGACCTTCAATCTCCGTAGGACTCTCCGGCGAAGGGCAAAATTGCCATATACTAGCGGGTCTTCATAATCGACAGCAGATAATATAAAATCAGGTTTAAACCGAGCAGTTTTCACCGTGTCGAATCGTAATGACTCAGCACCTCCACCATGTCGGGAAGTAGTGTCTATACTATCAATATGTGGTAGTGGACTATAACCATTATATGGTGTTGGAGTGGCTAGGTACATATGTGGACTAGCCAAGACATGAATAGTATAGTAGTTTCCCGAAGTAACAACTTATTTCACATACCTGAATTCAGTTCTAAAGGGGTCGCTGACTGCATATAAATCTGTTTCGCATGTATTAATGTAATGAGTTGAATAATCTCTCAGTCAGCTATCTCCATCCACCTCCTGTATATATTAAAGCCCAAATGAGTAACGCTGATCACCCATCTGACCACGGAGTGTCACTAAAAACAAGTGGCGCTCCTCGGTGTTTTACTTCTTGATCTATAACAAACGGAACTGGTATCAGAACGGAAAGACTCAATCACAGTGTCACATTGTTACGACACTCCAACTACCAACTCCCTAAAAGTGCGAGGAGGCAGCCAGACGTCTCCGGCAGCTCCAGGCTAATACAACAGTACTTGGTCAAGTGCGCACGCCAAGATTCTAGAACCAATCCAGATCTAGTCGCCCCCATTGGGCAACTAGATATCCAACCTGGATTATATGATTCTCAAAGCAGCCCAGATCTAGCCGCCCCCTTGGAGCGACTAGATATCCAACCTGGGTGCCGATGGGAGATGTAAACAAGCCGGCTCCCGGCAGTGTGATTGGTACAAACAAGATTATGCTGATGCGTAGAACACCGAAGTCACCTGGTGGTGATAAAACCAATACTGTAATACACAGTAATAAACGCTGACACTCAGTGATACTTAGACACACTCAGGGTCACTCAGGGACACTCAGGGATAATCAGAGATACTCAGAAATACTCAGCTTTGGAGGAAGGAGATCTGGTAACAGTTGGTTGGCTGGCTTGCACAAACACTACTTTGAGAACAATACAGAAATATTCACTGTGCACATTCAAACTAGCGATTCAAAGTTAATGTAAATCCATAGACTAAACGTCGTTCTATATCAAGTGTTGCCACATAAAGTTTAATCAATCCTTTCACTCACCTAAAGGTTCGTGCCTGCCGCGACAGCCAGCATATAATTATCAAAACTAAATTGATTAAACGTAATGCTAATCTATTACACTGGCAAAATTTGGCCGCAAATATGAATAAATTAAATTTTATTCACGTTCAAGATAATTACAACAAAGTAATGATAATATGGGAAATTAACTTATAAGCAAGTTTAGCAAGTTAAAATTATAAAATAAATTAGGACAGAAATATAAAATAATATTGTAATTTTAAAAAGGTTTTACGAAAGGGGACGGAATGTGGTCGGCTAGTCTATTGTTTTAACCCATTTATGATCCGCTAAACCGCTATTTAATTACTTCTCCCCACTTGGTTTGAATCGCGAGTACCGGCCTCGGTGGGTTCGGATTTTACCTGCTATACAATGGTTTCTTTATAAGTTACTTCGTTAGTTTCTTCCTACACGTTAAAGCAAATCATCCCAGTCGTTTGTTACTATTAGACGCTACCGCATCTCAGTTTTAGCAAAATGCTTGACGTGTTTGTTTTCTTTGTTTTAGTAATAGCGTGGTTTATCTTTCGACGTATTGAATCACATATAATTACAGTTCCAGCTTATAAGTAAGTGTACATTGGTTCTTATTCTTCCGTAGTATTCTACCTGTTTAGTAGGTATATAAATATAAAACTTATCTATTTTGCGCAATCTGTGGAATTTTACTGTCATTCAATCGAAGAAGTCTGACTCAAATCGTCTCCAAATATTACCGAACTTCGGACTAGATAAAGTTTATGATGTAAAGTGATTATTGTGTTTAACAACTTTGTTTATTTTTGTTATAATCACCACTGTACTTTGGCGGTCGTCAAGTATCAAAAAGCATACATATTTTACCACTTTACGGTTTACATATTGTCCTAAATGTCTTCTAACTCTTCAAGGTAAAATTCGAATGTTTTGATTATTAACTCTTTCTCTGTCTACCCGGCATGTTTTGAATTAAACCTATTTAGTGCAAGGTTTATTTTTTTTAATATTTATGGTACTCTTTAACTCTTATAATTTTAAATGTAAGTTGACCTAACCGATTCTCGCTCGAGTTATTCGTGCGTGTTTTTGCGTGATGGGTGTAGCGGTGAGTTCGCAGAATTAAATTAAGTTTTATTAAACACCTAAATCTGCTGAAGATATTCTTGGCCTAAATATTTTTGTTATTAACATAAATCTACGAAGTTATGGCAGTTATCACGCTGAGTCTGTAGTACTTGCAAAACTAAGTTTGTGAATACCATTTGGATACCTAAGTAATTTTCAGTTTTGTTTGTATAGTTAAATTTGCGTCGTATTTGGTCATTTAAAGATAAAAATGTGTCATGACTACCTAGTGTGGTTTAGGGTAATATGAACTGCTTATCACAGGAAGTTTTATCTTACCTCTTGTTCATTGTGTATGTTTTTTATGTTACAACTACAGTATAGTGTTATGTTTACCATGAGACCTGAAACATTGTGGGTTGTGAATCTATATACATTTTTGTATTAATTAATATTGGAGTGGCCATTTTTTGTCAAAGCGAGACCTTCTTCACTACATAGTATAAAACAAAGTCGCTTTCCGCTGTCTGTCCCTATGTATGCTTAGATCTTTAAAACTACGCAACGGATTTTAATGCGGTTTTTATTAATAGATAGAGTGTTTCAAGAGGAAGGTTTTTATGTATAATAAATCCTGTTTCATGAACGGGTGTTACAGAAAACTCACATAAACCGAAGGGAAGCGAAGGCGGGTCACTAGTGTTTAATAAAATTCTGTGAATTGTGTGTGTTCATAATACTACAAAGACTCACCTTACTCTATGTGGTGTAGGATAAATATTTTATTGTATAGTATTTGTTTAACTCATACTGTGTGTGTATTATAAATTAAATTAAGTGGTTTTGATACTGAGAACTGTAGCTGTAAATTAAATCACGCTTGTCATAATAACTGTGTATTCCTGGAATCGTTTTGTTCTTTCGTTTCATCATTTGGACCTGTATGTACAGTTATTTTATTGTTCCCTTGCAGTTAAAGAATGACCTGATTTCGACAAACAGTATTACCTGTATTGTTAAGAGCTGGTTAAATATTATTTTACATTTTAATCACCATAAACGCAGGTGACAAACAAATCACGTCAAATAAAGACGTTGCCTTAGCATTCGAAGATTATTTTTCAAACATAGCCTCTAATACAACAAAATGTCTTAAATCATCCGCGGTTGAAGCTCAATCATTACTTTGCACTAATGTCAGTAAATGTAATATAAACTTTGAATTCAGCCCTGTAAATTCAGAATCAATAGTCAAGGTATTTAAATCGCTTAGTTTAAAAAAGACTGAGGATTTGTGGGGCACATCAGTTAGAGTACTATTTCATATCATAGATGTAATTGCACCCCATTTATCATTAATTTACAATAATTGTTTATCAGAGGGGATCTTTCCAGATCTCATGAAATATAGTAAAGTCATACCTCTTTTTAAATCGGGCGAGATGAGTGATTTAACGAACTTCCGTCCCATTTCCATACTACCCGTTTTAAGTAAAGTCTTTGAGAAACTAATGCTGAATGATATGTTAGGTCACTTTAATAGAAATAAAATACTTAACAGTAACCAGTTTGGGTTTACCCGAGGTCGATCAACAATAGATGCGGCTTCTGTGCTCATTAAATATATATATAACAGTTGGGAGAAATCTTGTGATGCAATAGGAATATTTTGTGATCTTTCTAAAGCTTTCGATTGCGTGGATCATTCGACCCTAATTTTAAAATTAAAACATTATGGATTGTCCAATAAAGCTTCAAGTCTCATGTCTTCTTATCTAAGTGATAGAACTCAAACAGTTGTTGTAAACAAAACGCAATCTGTTGGAGCTACAGTGAAATTAGGTGTGCCGCAAGGCTCAATTTTAGGCCCTTTTTTATTTCTGGTTTATATAAATGACTTACCACCAACAGTAGATAAACTTTGTGAGATTGTACTTTTTGCTGATGATACTTCATTAATTTTCAAAGTAGATGGAAAGTCCATTGACTACAGTAGGATAAACGCCACACTAGTTAAAGTACTTAATTGGTTTACTAGTAACAATTTACTACTAAATGCTAAAAAAACTAAATGTGTTAGGTTCGCTTTGCCTAATGTTAAACCGGTAGATTCTAGTATTTTTCTAAATGACGAGTGTCTGCAAATGGTAGATAAGGCAGTTTTTCTAGGCATAACCATAGATAAAAATTTGCAATGGAGTCCCCATATAGCGGTACTGGCAGGTAAACTAAGTTCGGCAGCTTACGCGGTTAGGAAAATTAGACAACTAACTAATGTTGAGACAGCTCGCATAGTTTATTATAGTTATTTCCATAGTGTGATGTCGTACGGTATTCTGGTTTGGGGTAAGGCAGCTGAAATACAAAGTATATTTGTCTTACAAAAAAGGGCTATTCATTCTATTTATAACTTAAATTCCCGTGACTCCTTAAGAGAACTTTTTAAAGAAATTCACATCTTAACTGTAGCGTCTCAATTTATTTATGAGAATATTATTTATGTTATTAAAAATTTAAATTCTTTCACCAAAAATTCCGATGTACATAATCTAAATACAAGAAATAAAAATAAAATTGTTATCCGAAAATTCCGCGTCCGTAAAGTATATAAATCATTTGTTGGTCAATGCATTCATTTCTATAACAAATTACCTGACGAAGCTTTAACATTACCCTTTCCAGCACTTAAAAATTACTTAAAAAAGTCGTTAATATCTAAAGCGTACTATAGGGTCGAGGACTATCTAACAGATAAAAATGCTTGGCCTAAACCCGAAACTTAGTCATTCATAATTTGTAAAATTGCAAAGTTGTTTGTCTAGGGGACACCGTTTTTTTTTCCCTCTCCTCTCTTCCCCCCCCCCCCCCCCCTTGTCTCTCTCGTAATGTTTTTGACATGTTTTCCTGCTGAACTACGCATGCTATTTGCTATTTGATATTATATTTAATTTAATATTTATTGCTTTATTGCTAGATTAAGTACTACCATTGTAACATGTTTAAAAAATGACTGACTGCTGAGTTTCTTGCGGCGTTTCTTCTCGGCAGTGGTCTCCTCTTGGGAAGCGCTGGTAGATTCATGACATGTAAAAGTGCCCGTGCGGCCTACTTACTGAATAAATATCTTTTATCTTTTTTTTTATCTTTAATGCGTGACTACCACCAATCGGAGTCTTATTTTAACATACAAAGTAAGAGCAAGGCTCTTTACTTTAAATAATTTTATAATGCAACTATGGTTCCAACGGAAAACCAGAGCTGGCTTTAACGCCAAAATATCGCTGAGCTGAGCTATCCCATTTGGGGTTTCATATGGGTTTTTATATGGATTTATTTCGAAAAGCCGTATTGCTTGAAAGCCATTCAATTTGCTTTTCAAAGTGCTATTTATAAGGGTCATCCTTACCAAATCCGTTTTGTGTACGTCTTGCTCAAACAAAAGTACAGGCCTTTCCTCTTTATAATATTATTGTAGATGGGTTAACATGACTTTCTACCTGAAACTATTAAAACACTGCATTTGAGCTTATAAAGCTTCCTGTTTATTTTTTATCTCAGGTAGATTACACCATAAATGATCCCCTGGTCTATTGTCTTTGATGATTTTAGAGGATCCCAAGTTTACCTGGGGTGTCCATAAAGGTTTTGTTAAGCTTTCTTTTTTTAAATGAGACCTCAGGGACAGAATGCACTTGCATACTAGCTGATGACTGATTCATTGCCATTTTTTTTTTTACAACTGAATTGGAATTGAAGTTTTTAGAGTCTGGGATTTGAATTCAGTTTTTTTTTGAAAAGGTGTTCTCATAAAAAATGATACTTATAGAGGTTTGTGTTGAAAAAATATATTTTTTTGACTTATTTACTGAGAAAAAGAAAGGAGTATTATCAGTGTTTGCTCTGCACACTTATCTAATTTATTATTATTATATATTATTATTATTATTATTTTACCTTCATACCTATTCGTCGTTTTAGTTTTTTTGTTTGCATTATCCAAGGAGAAGTCACTTAAGTTTTTTTAGTTTCCTAGTATTTAGGCCAAGTATTTTTCTCTGTTATGGGCAAATTACACGACAATAAGAGAAAGTTAGGAAACGTCCCGCGTCCTTGTAACAGGCCAGAAGCCTTACCCAAGATGCATTATGCTAACTAGCGTTTCTATTCGTTCCGTTTTTTAACCAATCGCGTCACTGGTAGATCACGTGACTTCGCATTACGGTGACGCGATTGGTTCAAAAACGAAACGAATAGAAACGCTAGTTAGCGTAATGCACAAAAACTAGGACCTCAGGCCTCCCTAAATACCAGGCCCTGAATACCGCGTAGTGTAATATGCCGTTTTATTAGGTTGTTCTCGATCGATATAAGCATTTCGTCTTCCCGCTGGCCGCCCCGGAGATCGCTCCGCTAGAATCAGAAAGTCGTAGCCATATTACGTAGGTATATTACGTTTACTTCGCACTTGATTATTTAAAAAAAACTGATAAACTTCTCCAACAAATTTTAGAAGGAATCTACGGATGAATGTTCTTTTTTACGTCATTCTAGCTAAGCCGTGTTAATATGGAATGAAAGAAAAATGAAGCATTCACTCAAAAGAACATTCACTCGAGTGAACCGTCTGATATCACCTTAATTTATACGGAGGATTTAAAAAAAATGTGCTAGATACTAGAATTATTGATTTTTGTTATATATATCTTTATGGTAGTAAAATTAATTTAAATTTTCGTTTCAGTGATATGACCATAGACAGTACGGATGAAGTAGATGGTGATAGTACTTCGGACAATACTACAGAACAAAAAGATGATGACATTCTACAAGGAACACGTGAACAACTAGATGACCATAATATTATCGAACATCCAAATGAACACATAGATATTCATTATATTCTAGAACACACAGGTGAACACGTAGATGTTCATTATATTTTAGAAGATACAAATGAACAAATAGGTGATCACAATATTCTAGAAGGTACACATGAACAAATTGATGACTGTAATACTCTTGAACATACAGGTCTGGCTGATGACAATATTCCATCAGTATTCGTTGTTGAAGATTTCTTACCTTCAACATTAACAAGGACAACTGTAAATGATTGCCAACCATTTGGATTTGGGAGCGAATTGATGATTGATGGAATAGTTTTTAAAGAGAAAATTGAAGTTGAACAATATAAAAAATTTGAACTTTACGCTAATTATAGTAATATGGATGAATATGCTGATAATTCTGGTGTGTCTGTAGAAGAGGGTAAGTGAGCTTTATTTGCGTATTTTTTAATATTCAGTGTTCATCGTTACGACCATCTTTTGAACGCCTTATGTCGATTACAAAATGTGTCACCCACACGCCAAACATGCAATGCAAATTACACCCTATCGATACGAAACAAATCTTTTAATCTTGAACTTGCAACGGCTGTAGCCGTCGTAGAGTCAGTGGCACTTAAGTCTGTGGCGTTCGAAAGGTTAACCTACCGCCAAACAGCATAGCAGTGTCTTAGGTCCGTATTAATAAACTAATCTCAACTCTAATGCTCGTCTCAAGATGTGTCAAAAATGACAGTGTTCTATGGTTTGACGTTTACTTTGATGTATCTTGTGACGGGCCTCTCAGCCAAGATGTGTTTATTAATTAATACAGCCCTTAGAATTGCAGTCTTGAGAACGCATATGTAATTCATATTAGCGATGTTACGAGTCGAATTTATTCCAACTCGTATAACTCGAGTTGACTCGGCCGCTAACTCGAATCGCAACTCGAGTTGACTCGACTCGCATCAACCGGATGGGATCCACTTCGCGGCAGCAGCTAAACGGATCGGCGAGTCGAGTTTAGGTTTCGAGTTGGCGAATCGCTGAATCGCGTGCACTTGCCCAGCCTTATCAATTCTAGCTAGAGAGTTAGGTATGCGAGTTGATTCGAGTTGCGAATGAACTCGATTCGAATCAACTCGTTTAGACTCTCGAGTCATTCGAATCAGATAACTCGACTCGCCCATCGCTATCATATGCCATTCTTGCAATATTGTTTCTTTCAGACACCCCTCTTGAGCTATTCATCGAAACTGCCCCAAACGGCATGATAATAAATAGAAATGTATACCTAACTAGCCAGCAGTGGAACACCCTGGTGTACATATCTGACAGTACTTTGAGCTGCGGCGTGTGTGGGGCATATTGCGATGAGAAACATATGCAGCTGGATAGACATAAGGCCAACTTGGAAATGTGTCCACCGTTGGATAAATATGATTTGAGTATTATGAGAAAGGTGAGTTTGCTATGAAGATGGTGGTGGAAGAAACTGGAGGTGGGTCCTGGTAAGGAAATTTGTGTGAGTGCGATGTTCCTCAGTTTTGGATGTTTTCAATGTAAAAGTATTTATTTCTCGTTATTATAATGATTTGGCGGGAACTACTTAAAACTCCGAATTACTTAGTCCTAAATATTATTTTTTCCGAAAACTATGTTACCCTGGAGATTGATTTGTTCCTGATTCGTCATATTCCAAATTGGTCATCTTCCAAACTCGACAATTTCCTAACTAGTCATATTCCTAACTCGTCATATTCCAGATTCGTCATCTTCCAAATTCGTCATACCTACCATGTACATTTGCCTGCACAGATTTATTATAGAAATCCTCAGTGGTAAATGTTATGATAAGAACCTCTTTAGATACCTAATTAATAGATGAGTGTTACTTGTCTATCATGAAGTTAATGTCATTGTCACTTTATTATTTATATTGAGTCATACAATATCATTTGAAATAAGAAGATGGCTTGTAATAATGGTACGGACGAAGAAATGAATTTTATCGCAAGTAGGAAAAAAGTTACTGTTGCATTTGTTATTATTATGTTTGTTATACTTATTATTCCTGTAAGCACGCGTTCGCGATTTAATTTGACTGTACAATGACGAATCTGGTATATGACGAATCAGGAATATGACCAGTTAGGAAATTGTCGAGCTTGGAAGATGACCAATTTGGAATATAACGAATCAGGAACAAATCACCCTGGAGCTATTAGATTAAATGCATAATTTAATTGTCATAATATGTAGGTACGATTAGGTTTGATTAATAAGCGATATCAAAAAGTTAAGTCTTCTATCAAAAAAATGCGTTCGGAATTATAAAACTTCAGAATTTTAATTAATTCGGAATTTATGATAAAAATATAAAAGATAAAAGATATTTATTCAGTAAGTAGGCCGCGCGGGCACTTTTACACGTCATGAATCTACCAGCGCTTCCCAAGAGGAGACCACTGCCGAGAAGAAACGCCGCAAGAAACTCAGCAGTCAGTCATTTTTTAAACATGTTACAATGGTAGTACTTAATCTAGCATTATATAAAGCAATAAATATTAAATTAAATATAATATCAAATAGCAAATAGCATGCGTAGTTCTGACTATGAGTATGACTCTTCGGAATTATGTAGTGTACCCGGATTTGGCCCTTATTCAGTAGTTTTAGTACATCTTGAATCTGATCACTATACGTGAGTCTAAGGCGTCCCCTACCGACATCTTCGCTAATTATCGTTCCCCATACCTCTTTCGTAACACTTCTTTCATCCATCCTTTCTAAATGACCAAACATATTAGCACACCCTTTTCGACCTTTGTCACTACATCTTTAAATCCACATACTTCTCAGAGCTCAAATTTCAATAGCATTAATTCTGCTCTCATTTTCTGCCATACATGGTTATTCACTACATCAATGTTGTTGTCAATACTCCCTGAACAACAAAAGCACCCCAAACCGACGTAAATGCATGAAGAGATTGATGTAGAGGAAGCGAAAGTTGAATGTTTAGACCGGTGCACCTGGCGTTCCATTGTCTCTGCCTACCCTATTGTTAGACAGGCACATACCTATAGTCTATATTTTTAGGTATTTAAAAAAATGTAAACATTCCAAACCACGTGACATTGTTAAACAGCCAATCAAAACTGTTTTATCGAACTTTGACATAAGACGACTTTGACGTCAGCCAATAGAAGCACAACACTGTCTGCTTCTATTGGCTGACGAACTATATCACGTGGTTGTTTTGCTTACATTTTTTTAAATGCCTTAAAGTATAGACTATAATTATGTGCGGTCCATACCAATAGACTTGGTCTTATTTAGTGAACACTTTTATAACCTCAAAATGCTCCCTTTTCACCTAAAACCTTCCATGATGTAAAATCTGGAAATTGGTGTGCAAAATGTGGTCTCTAGTTGCTTTATTAGCCAAAAATTATGCATTTTGAGGTTATAAAGTGGTTTACTAAATAAGACAAGTCAATTTGTATGGAGTATATATATATAAGTATGATTAACGTTATCTAGTACTCATTGTACAACCCTAGAAATGTTGTGTCGGATTGTCTTCCAATATACTCAGAGGGAGTTGTAACCGAAGACTGGCTTTTGGCGGCGCGGTCATTAAATTCAAATTGGCGTTGTATGAGTCTTAAAGTTACCCTCTGATTTAAAACGTTATATTTGTTAAAAATTGTATGAACAAGAGTTTTTACCCAACTACGTGAAAACACCAAGGAAGGGTTATGATTTTAGCAGTTTAAGTATGTCAGTATTTACGTATTACTTATTTTTATTTGGAAAGGATGGTTGAAAGAGATACAGATCGAAAGGGTCGTGGAAGGGTCGATCGTACTTTTTCGAATCAAATCAGTGAAATACCCGAAACCGACGTGCGTGCATGACTCGATTTATGAATGTGGAAGAAGCGAAAGAGATTTTCCAGGATCCTCTGGGAAACAGGCGTGATTTAATCTATGTATGTATGTACAGTCACCACCCGCGAATGTTACGCCACTTGCCACTCTTCTTAATTTAGCCGTGTACTACACTCGGGTAATATGTCAAGTCGGCTGTCAACCCAAAATGCATTACACGGTTAAATTAAGAAGAGTGGCAAGTGGCGTAACATTCGCGGGTGGTGACTGTACAATTTGCGCTCAACTACCTATCCAATTTTGACTAATTGAATGTCAATCTTCCACTTTTCAGATAGACAGTTTTTACCACTGTGCCGTGTGCAATCTCATCTTCGACCAAACCCAAATGGACGTTCACTTATCCGGCAAAGTCCACGAGAACAACCTCCTCTTCGCTATCAACAAAGTGTCCGACATCATGTATGACTTCAGCATCCATAATGATAACAATAATCTGGTCAAGCAGGACACTTACCATTACAACGCTCGAGCTATAAACAATGATAGTATATCTGAAAGCGATGAAGACGAGCGTCCACGCTATAGCCGATATGATGCCTATGGTGTCAAGGACAGTGGTGATGAAACTGAGGAGGACGATGAAGACTTTTATGATCATGTGGAGCCCCCGTTGAACTTGGCTTGTTCATACGCTAATATGGCTAGGAAACCGAAAACTGAGGAGTTGCCTGCAGTGTTGGAAATTGACTTGGGTGAGTAAGCTGCCAAATAACCGGTTAACTGTCAAGTTATGCTCAGTGTAGAAACAATACAGCCAGGGATTTTGATAGTCTGGTTTTTACAAACCCCAAGGATGCGCTAAGCCTATCGCCAATTTAGTTCATTGAAAGGGCAATCAAATGATACAGTTAATCCGGCTAAGCGCTAACCCTATTCATTCCCTACGGTTACCCTATTCAAACTTAATCGAACGGTTTCAAGCTGGTTTATTCTCTATGCGTAATATTAAATAATAAACTACCGAAACCCTAATAAACTTGGTAAGCTCTATGGGTACGGTTAACTAATTTAACACGGCTCGCCCTAACGTTAAGGTAACCACAATCAATCACATCGATTCGGTAACCAAATGAGAGGGTTAGTCTATCGATAGGGTTAATGAAATAAATGGTTTTCCGGAATACAACAAACCAAAAAATCAGCCATACCTCTATGGTAGAACCGATTTAGATGCGGTTTTTTTTAAAGGCAGGTGTTTTAGCGTTGTTACTTAGATAGATTTCATGAAAAACTGTTCTTGATAAGCAGATAAAGGTGCAAAAACGAATCGGCAACAAAAGCTTGTCCCATTTTTTTAGTGTTTTTTTTTTTAATTAACCCCGTAGGTAGTATGACGGTGAAAGTGAGATTCGACTCGTGGAACATGGTCATCATGGATTTTACAAACCCCAAGGATGCGCTAAGCCTATCGCCAATTTAGTTCATTGAAAGGGCAATCAAACGACAGTTAATTCGGCTAAGCGCTAACCCTATTCATTCCCTACGGTTACCCTATTCAAACTTAATCGAACGGTTTCAAGCTGGTTTATTCTCTATGCGTAATATTAAATAATAAACTACCGAAACCCTAATAAACTTGGTAAGCTCTATGGGTACGGTTAACTAATTTAACAGGGTTCGCCCTAACGTTAGGTTAAAGGTAACCACAATCAATCATAGGGTAACCACATCGATTCGGTAACCAAATGAGAGGGTTAGTCTATCGATAGGGTTAATGAAATAAATGGTTTACCGGAATACAACAAACCAAAAAATCAGCCATACCTCTAAGGTAGAACCGATTTAGATGCGGTTTTTTTTTAAAGGCAGGTTTTCTAGCGTTGTTACTTAGATAGATTTCATGAAAAAATGTTCTTGATAAGCAGATAAAGATTTTGCAAAAACGTATCGGCAACAAAAGCTCCCAATTTCTTTTTATAGTGTCTTTTTTATTAACCCCCTAGGTAGTAAGACGGTGAAAGTGAGATTCGACTCCTGGAACATGGTCATCAGTCCCAAAGAGAACATGTTCTATTGCATGGTCTGCACCCAGTTCGATCACGTGAGGAGGAAGGCGAAGCACTGCCTGGGTGAAGAACACGTCAAGAAGTTAGCGCAGTGCAAGGTTATAGAGCGGTACGAGAAGTATTTAGTGAGACAGGTGAGTTAGGTTTTGACTAGCTTTTGCGTGCGACTCTGTCTCCGTTGAAGCCCTTGTAATTTGGCACAGTTGTACAACTAGCTTGCCCGCATCAGTTTTTAGTAAAAAAAATATGAAAAGGGGTCTAGAATCGGGTGTCATATGAAAGTGCTCAATTGGCACATTTTTGAATCTTTTTTTCCGAAGTTTATTTTATGAGAAAAATAAAATTATGTGTTAATTATTTATAGTTTTTGGTAAATAACATAAAACTATTAAAATCTGTATTAATATTTAGGCTAGTCAAAATAACGTTAATAACAAAATGAGTCTTGTCTTTTGCGGCTATTAAGTATATTAATTTAAATACGGAACCCTCGTTGCGCGAGTGTGACTCGCACTTGACCGATTTTTTTATTTGAAAGCAGGTTTTCAGTAGCTTTCAGCTAAGTTTCAGGAAAATCGCTTCAAAAAGGAGTCACCATCGAGGGTTTTATCTGTCTAATAGATATATTATCGGCAAGGATCGAAAAAACGCCCGTCATTTTGAAAACATAACCCTGTTCCGTACAGCAGAGACTTCCTTATGTCAATAAAATTTATTATTAGGTATTTGATAGATTTATTATACCATTATATATAGGTATAGCGACAATTTTTTAATGAATGACACGGAATGAATACCATACAACACACACAAACACACACAAATAGTAGTTAACGATTAAATATGCCAAAATCACGGCCTTACACTGTAAATGAAAGTTTACCGACTCATAAATGGGTCCTAAAATGTTGAAGAAAAAAAAATCGTCATTATTTTTGCTCGGCGAAAGTGTTCTTTTTCCCATAGCCATTCCGGTGTCATTCATTAATAAAATTGTCGCTGAATACATATAAAGTATGATATAATAAATCTATAAAATACCTAAAAATATTTTTTATTAACATCAGAAGGAAGTCTCTGCTGTACGGAACAGGGTTATGTTTTCAAAATGACGGGCGTTTTTCCTATCCTTGATTATCGGTTAAAAAGCCAAAATTTTTACCATTTTGGGGACGTTACCATGTATACGTTTAACTTAAAATTTAAATAATATCAAAACCATGTTTTTTTTTCTAATTTAAGGTCGACAACAAACTGTACCACTGCGGTCACTGCAACAACCTACAGCTCATCAACGAGATGGAAGACCACATTGAATCTCAGCACCCGCCAACAAAAAACACGTCTCATCTCGACTCACCAGCCAAAAGACCACCAAATGTCAATCATGACCTCCAAATTTCTCCCAAAGCTGCCAACAATACAGACGAAAACGAAAAAGTTAAAATCCACATACAACCACCAAAAATGGTGAATGCGATGAATTTGAATATGTATCATGAATTGCGAGCTGCTAATAGTTATTTGGACGAAGATATTGTTATTTGTACGTTTGGGAAAACAATAAGCATCTCTAAACTGTCTTATAATATAGTTTGTGGACAGACTGAAGATTTTTATTGCGGCCTGTGCGAAGTCAGTATAAACAAGGATGGCTTGTCTAGACATGTGCACGATTTACAACATCTAATATTATTACAAGGAACCCCTTTCATTGAAGCTTTTAACATACATTTGTATAGACAGGTCAGTATTTTTTCTATAAACCAATAGTATAGATATGGTTAAACTTTTGTCGTATTGTTAAACGTCAGTTCTAGATTAAAAGATACTTTGTTTTGTATCAATAAGGTGTAATTTGCATAGCAAACATGTTTGGCGTATGAGTATGGGCATGTTTCGATGGTTCGGTCATTTGGATAGGATGGGTGAAAGGAGATTGACGAAAGAGATATACAGATCGAAAGTGAGTGGACGGGTCGGAAGGGGCCGCCCTAGGCGTATTTTTTTGAGTCAAGTCGGAGAAATACTGGAAAAGGGCCGAGTCTTAAGTACCCGAAACCGACGTGCGTGCATGACTCGATGTATGAATGTGGAAGAAGCGAAATAAATTTGTCAAGATCGTAGCAAATGGACAGAAGTGGTCTCTGCCTACCCCTCTGGGAAACAGGCGTGATTTAATGTATGTATGTATGTGAATATATTTTGTATTCGATGTAAAGTGTTCAAAAGGTTAACGGTATCAGGATACCAGCTACAGCGAAACCGAAGCTTGGAAAGTTCTAAAATGAGCGTTGCCATGGTAACAACAGTTTTTTTATAATGATTATAGCATTGTTATTACCATTGGTTGTTACAATGTCAGGCAATCAACGGATATTTCTTTTTTTTATATGACGTGACCTGTTTTTAAAAGAAATGTACAAAAATACCAATAATATTTAAAAATAATAATAAAATTTTGCAATATTTAAATGTGGCGGTATTTATGACCACTTGCTTTGGCGACTGCACCGACCAAACTTGGAGCGTCCAATGGCGCCCTCATTACTATTATTGAGTTTTCTAATCAACTAAAGAATTTTCTTGAAATCAGTCGATACGTTTTTGTAGTACAAGTAAAAACACAATTTATGGGATACGTAACAAACTTTAATAACAATTACCCTTTGAGTAGTCAGCTTAACGGTAAAACGTGGCCACTTTTTTCCGTTAAGTTGACTATTCAAAGGGTAATTGTTATTAAACTATGTGATATAGGTACCCTATAACTTGTGTTTTAATTTGTTGTACAAAAACTTACCGTCCAAATTCACGGAAATATTTTAGTTTATTAGAAAATACAATAATAGTAATGAGGGCGCCACTGTACATCCGGCGTACGCTCGGCGCAGTCTTAATATGGCTTTTTGTTTAGATTCGCGATGCCCTCCATTGTGCCTTGTGCAACGAGCTTATACCGCTGGCACCGGAACTTATCGTTCAACACAAAATAGAACCGAAACATATACTACGCCTTGGGAAAGCTTTAGGCGAAATAAGAAACGTGAGTGCTATTGAAGCAGAAATAAATAACAAGAAGAAAATTATTAAAGATACATTAAGAGATGGAGATGTTACTACGAAAACACCGTCTCCAGTTAAAGTTAAAAAAACACAACCAATCGTTAAAGAAGATAAACAAAATGGACCAGTAGCAACTATCAAAGATGGTAAATTTGATGAGATAGAATTCATAACAACTACACCTAAGATGGAATCCACGGAATTTTTTGACGTTAAAAATGGATTGAAAGACGAGGAATCAGAACACTCTGATGAATATGAGCAACTGGACGATTCAACGTTAACCAAATTTGATTTTGAAGAATTTTTATATGTTAAAATTAATAATTGTTACATTAAAATAAGTAATTCAGCTTATAATAGTTTAGTTGAGGTCGGGGATGGCACTCAATATTGTTTTGTTTGTTCTATTGCTGTGAATGAGAATGTTAAGAGACACGTGGATAGAAGAGGGCATGGGGAGAATATGGAGAAATACAAGTTTGTTGATAAGTACAAGGAGAATTTGTTACGTCAGGTGAGTGGAGTCAATCTTTACATAGTCTACTCTAATGTTATCACTACATAGTAGTTAATTTGACGACGCGCTGGCCTAGTGGGTAGTGACCCTGCCTACGAAGCTAGTGGTCCTGGGTTCGAATCCCGTTAAGGGCAGATATTTGTATGATGTGATGAGCTCGAATATTTGTTCCTGAGTCACGGATGTTTTCTATGTATTTAAGTATATATTTCTCTATATAAGTATTTATATCGTTGTCTAGTACCCATAGTACAAGCCTAGAGCTTAGTTTGGGACTAGGTCAATTGGTGTGAGATTGTCCCCTTATATTTATTATATTTATTTATAGTATAAAACAAAGTCGCTTCCGGCTGTCTGTCTGTCCATATGCATGCTTAGATCTTTAACACTACGCAACGGATTTTGATGCGGTTTTTAATAGATAAAGTGATTCTAGAGGAAGGTTTTTATGTGTAATGAACTTTGTTTTATGTACGGGTGTTACAGAAAACTCACACTAACCGAAGCGAAGCGAGGGTGGGTCGCTAGTTTATAGTATAAAACAAAGTCGCTTCCGGCTGTCTGTCTGTCCATATGCATGCTTAGATCTTTAACACTACGCAACGGATTTTGATGCGGTTTTTAATAGATACAGTGATTCTAGAGGAAGGTTTTTATGTGTAATGAACTCTGTTTTATGTACCTACGGGTGTTACAGAAAAGTCACATAAATCGAAGCGAAGCGAGGTTGGGGCGCTAGTAATTTATAAAGAGGAAAGATTTGATTGTTTGTTTCTTTGAATTGTGTAGGCTCCGAAACTACTGGACCATTTTGAAAAATTCTTTCACCATTCGAATCCTACTTTATCCCCGACTAGCGACCCGCCCTCGCTTCGCTTTGGTTTATGTGAGTTTTCTGTAACACCCGTAATATGAAATAGATTTTATTATACACAAAAACCTTCCTCTTAAATCACTCTATCTATTAAAAAAAACCGCATCAAAATCGGTTGCGTAGTTTTAAAGATCTAAGCATACATAGGGACAGACAGCGGGAAGCGACCATCGAAATATAATAAGTATGGAAGAGTAATCGACGCTCAAAATCTGCCCCACTGACTTAGTGCCGGCGGGGGTGGAGCTATTAATGAGTGCCGAACTGTCTATCAGTCGACTTTCTGACGTAGTGTCAAACAGTTGTTTACAATCACAAAAGAAAAAAATCGATATTAATGATTACCGGATTTAAATGACGCTGCAACTATGCCAAGTTGCATTGTAAATTGGTGCAGGACCCACACAGATGCAAAACAAAGCGATATTTATTTTCATTAATATGTTATTGAATTTTTAATATTCCCATACCAAAATGTCATGGCCGATGTTATGCAATATATCTTTGAAAAATGTGAATTACAAGCAACTACTTCGAATGAATAGGAAATTAAATTTTATGTCATCTTTACTATCGTTAGTTTATGTACATAATAAAAAAAACGAAATTATGACCTTTTTAAGTTTTCCAAAAAATGAAGAACGCCGTCTGGTTTGGGTGGATGTAGTTCGTCGCGAATTGCGAAACGAGAATTGGATGCCTAGCAAACATTGCAGGATTTGCAGCATCCATTTTGATGAATCGGATTATGTCATCTCAAAAACTGGAAAACATTTTTTTAAAGTCACAGCGGTCCCAAATTGTACAGTACTTTTTACAACTTTATAATAGTGTAACATAAGTATGTTCAATGATTCAAGGGGAGCAATCATTCAATTATATAAAAAAATATTAATAAAATTCATTATTAAATTACTGTGTTGTTTTTGTATTAAACCATCCACGTCAAATGTTGAAAGACATGGCCGCGTTCAAATAACCCTTATGAAAAAAAATATTGACCAATGGAAATCTTGTGTCAGAGAGCTTGTAACCAATTGCAGATTTTTGTCTTTCAAACGGTATAAAACCTTACTGAAATTACTGTCTACTCAAACGTTATACCAGCATCTGACATAAATGACTTCATACCTTAACTCAATTAATATTTAGTTGATTATTGAAACCACTCGATACATAAGATCTTTCCATTTCAAAAAGTGGGCGTTTTGGAGCGGATTTGTCAGTCGTTTTTGTTAGACGTTACTCTTCCATACTTATTATATTTCGATGGAAGCGACTTTGTTTTATACTATGTAGTGATGAACATAGGCTGTGTTTTTTTTTTCTGCGCGGACAAAGTAGCGGGCAACAGTTAGTATAAAACAAAGTCGCTTCCCGCCGAGATCTTTCAAACTGCGCAACGGATTTTAATACGGTTTTAATACATACAGTGACTTACGGGGAAGGTTTCTGTATCAATAAATTCTGGATTATGTACGGGTGTTACAGAAACATCGCATTAACCGAAGCGAAGCGAGGGCGCGTCGCTAGTAATATACCGGGTGTAACATGAGGAAACCGAATAATTTTAACAGCGTATTCCTGAGGTCGTAGGAAGCAAAAAAGTTTATATAAACCCAGGTCGAAATAATGTTTTTTTATTTTTTACGCAGCATGCAGTTGTAATGAAATCTCCAGTACAAAACACCCTTATGATAAAAAATAAATAGTATATTATGCAACTAGTGAATAAAAGACGGATTTAATGCGAGGTCCATAGATGACTCTCGAGCAAGTGAAGGATACTAACGACTGAATCACGACCGCAGGGAGTGATTCAGGATGATTGAATCACGAGCGTAGCGAGTGATTCAAGTGTTAGAATCCTGAGCGACGCGAGTGATCCATGGCCCTCGATATAAATCCGTTTTATTCAAGAGTTGCATACTAAACTTTATACCATGACTACGAGAAAAAGAAAAATTTAAGCGAAAATATATATTTAATGACGAAAAATGGAAGGTAAAATTAATTTAAATGCACATTAAAATTGGAACAAATGTTTTATTTATTAAGAAACACTAAATTTTATGTTCGTACAACTTTCAGTATTCAAAATGGCGCCAATTTATTTTTCCTTGTATTTTTCACAGAGAGAAAGGCAAAAGACATCGATCCATACAGCCTATGGCGCCAATTTACCTACTAATGACAGCAAATAACACAAAACTTTTTTAATGCTAAACTCTTTGTGGTTAATGACGACCAATCAAATCTCGAGGAGGAGTTTGTATCGCGTATTTTATGTTCTAAATTCAAACACCAAAATAGTGAGTAAAAGTGCTTTTTATTCACTGTTTTGAGTGAATAAAATAAGCCTTTAATAGGGGGAATGGTATAAAAGCATATTTCGACCTGGGTTCAGATAACCTTTTTTTGCTTCTCACGACCTCAGGAATACGCTGTTAAAATTATTCTGTTTCCGTATGTTACATCGTGTATAAAGAAGGAACTGACGCTAGGGTCTTGAAAATTTATGGGAATGTTCCTTGGGTCCTATGGGTGCACTAAGGTTTTTTTTTTTAATTCATCCCATTTCGTATCGTGAGCCAAGGGCGTACCCAGGTTTGGGGGAGGGAATCAGAAACGTATGCTGGGTTCTCCTTACTTGTGCTCTACATACAAATAAGTCTCTGTCAAAATTTTCATTTTTTGTACAAGCTTTTGTTGCCGTTACAGAATAATTGTCAAATTTTTGAAATCGTTGGTAATTCTGTAGCTCTGCCTACCCCACTGTGGGAATAAATGAGCTTATGTATGTACGTTTTTGACTATATTTTTATTTTTCAGATATATTTAATGTACCATTGCAGTATTTGCAATGTCCTTATTACTCGGAAGCACGTGAACAATCACCTGTCATGGCCGACACACATGTTACAGATGGAAAATTCCAAATTCACCTCCAAGCAGCGCAAAAATGATATTAAAACTGGAACTAAACAGGTAAATAAATAATAGTTACTTACTCACTACAAGCTTAGGAAACTATGAAGATTGTAATAGCTTAGTTCTTGCGGTTTCTAAATTGACAGCGAGCAGCCGACCATAGGGACAAGTTAGTAAACAACTTCAAAACGAATCTATATTGGCATATTTTATAAACACAGTACCGAAATTAAAAAAAAAACTAACATTATTTTTGTAACATAATAATGTAATAAAGTAATTTTTTTAACATTACTATATAAGTTAATCCAAAAAGTTAATGTCACCAACGAGGTACCATATCAATTATTTCGGATCCCCTTGACTGCCATACATATCGTTGGTCATAATGTATTGTTAGTCATACTTTTTTTTGTCATAACTTATTTCAGGCTGAAGTTACAGTTTTTGATAAACGTTTATCGTGTAGATTATTTAGGTTAGGTTAGTTTTATAAAAATCCTGAAAAAATAACCGTGGCCTGAGAAAAATGCATTATAACTTGCGAAAATTATGACTTGAAACACATTATGACTAAAAATAATTATGGCAGTCAATAGAGACCCCAATTATTTTTTTAAATGGAACGCATATGCGGTTCGCGTCATTTTTACAACATTACAAAAGTTTTCATTCCAATTTTTCCTTGTCTGTGACAGCGCCCGCTTTAACGTATGCGCGGTGATGTGCTAGGTTTTGGCGCCGCATAAAAGTGTGTACTACTAAATAAGTCTTATTTAGTAGTACATATTAGTAGTCTTATTTAATAAGCCAAGTCTATTCGAATGGACCGTATGACGTCATACAGCCTAGTTAATTTATATTATTTGTTATAGTTTCTTCGTGATTATTAAATAAGCTCTTTGTTAAAACTTGTTAATTTAATATTTTGGAGATTATGACACTTTTTTTTTTTTCATACGAGCAATAAAGTTAAATGTCAATTTTATTCACCAAACGCCATTCCTGGAGCCGCCATATTACCATTTTGCCATTTTGCAAAACAGCCGAACCAATTTAATTATATTGATCTGTTCTTAATTATAGTTACTTTTAGAGCTCTTGTTACGGCATATAATTGAATAATTTTCGTATTTTTTTTGTAAAAACAGTTGTTGACCGGGATAACAAAAAATATGATATCAGTTGATCACCAAACACCAACACTGACATTGCTCATGCGCGTAACCATGGTAATAACTAATAACGATGCCATAATAATTGTTATTGAACTGTTATTAGCATGGAAACGTTCAATTTTATTTTTTTTTTTTTATGGCATAGAGTAGACAATCGAGCACACAGGCCACCTGATGGTAAATGGAAACTGTGACCCATAGACATACGCATTCACAAGAATGCAATGCAATCTTAAGACTGCAAATGCGTTGCCAACCCTGAGGACTAAGATGGAATGCCTCTATGCTAGTCATTTCACCGGCTGTCTTATCCCCAAAGCGGAACACAACAATGCGAACACTGCTGTTTGGCGGTAGGTTAATGGATAAGATGGTGGTAGCGATCGGGTCATTATAGAATTGTTTTCACGCTTCGGTTACGCTATAACACGATATCAATTATTAAACTACTTTATTGACTTGTTTTTTTTTTGTCATAGCATACAGGCCGTCTAAAGGTAAGTGAGAAGGGTTCTCAAATCCGTAGACATTTGTATTCTCGGGACTACCATCCTGAGACTCAAAACGCGTTGCTTTGTAACTTCAAAAATGCTGAACCAATTTTGATGTAAAGTGTTTGTATATTATGTATGTATGTAATAGTACATTACTTAACAAGGGCTGTAAAAGAAAGAAAGCCCGAAATCGCAGGTATTTGAGACCTGAGCCGTAGGCGAGGGTTGTAAATATGCGATAGAGGGCTGCGCGCGCGCACGGTAAAACTCGCATTGTGGCCAGGTGAAGACGTAAAATTGTGTACTCATCACGGGCAGTAAAAAAGAAAGCCCTCTATCGCATATTTACAACCCTCACCTACAGCTCGGGTCTCAAATACCTGCGATTTCGGGCTTTCTTTCTTTTACAGCCCTTGTTAAGTAATGTACTATTTCATCACACTTGCTCGTAAATAGTGTCCTAACATGCTAGAAAAATCGACCGTAAATCCAAAATAATACCCGCGGGCCTTTTTTTTACCATTACGTTACTTAAGTGCGTAATAGCTTTTTTTTTAAATATTATACGTGGACTCGAACTATCACAATACGTCAGGACCCCAATTCTTGTGCCATTCCATATGAAGTTTCATTCGAGATGAAATGTCAGTTGAATACTATTTCCTAACAATCTCGCATAATAAACTATTGATCTCATATGTCACTAGAATCGGACTCCGAACACGTTTGACATTATCTGTGGTAAGTCACAGACAATGACGTAGTCTGCCGCTAATAAGTTAAAAATATGATCTTTTGTCTGATTTTATTTCATTTCCTCGCAATTGTGATGAAAAACATTGTATGTTACACGGGTGGTAAAGGAAATACAAAGCTCGAGTCATTAAAGCCCTCAGCCTTCGGCTTCGGGCTTCTAACAGACTCTCGTTTGTAATTCTTTCTTTACCACCCTTAATACACAATGTACTATATTGTACAAAAGAAAAACCATAACAATACAATAAATATAATAAAAAAAAATGTACAAAGGCGAACTTATCCCTTTAAGGAATCTCTTCCAGCTAACCCTTGAGAGAGAGAAGAGTGAAAGGTTCAAGAAGAAGAATATAACACATTCAAATACCTACATAAATAGATACAGAAATATACATATTAATTGTTAAATATACATACATAAACTACATTTTACGTACCTACGTACGTAGAGGATAATTGATATTTAGGCTCTGTTTTTTGCGTCGGGGGTTAAAAGCATGAAAAGTCAATTTATTTTTTTCAATTCCAGGTCACTGCGAAGACTCAAAAAGAGAACATCTATTTGAATGAAACCGAAACCAAAATTAAGATTATACTAAACATTTCGATCCAAAAGGGGAATGTAGTCAGTGTTGTAAGAAAAAATAAGATAATAATATTTAACGACAACGTTTTGAAGATATCTTTCGACGCGTGGCATAGCTTGAGCCCTCTGGAACACAGCTGGAGATGCGCGCTGTGCCAGACGGAGTTCCAGGGGGAGGAGTTTGCCAGTCACGTGACCAGCGATTGGCATATTGCCAATTTGGATAAATTCGAGAAACAATATTGGCCTGCTCTTATAAGAAAGGTAAGATATAAAGATGAAACATGTTTGTTCAGTAAGTAGGCCGCACGGGCACTTTACACGTCAAAAATCTGCCTGCACGAGATCACTGAGAAGAAACGCCGCAAGAAACTCAACAGTCAGTCGTTTTTTTTAAATATTGCTTATGATATTTTTCATCACACTCGCTGGTAAATAGTGTCCTAAAATGCTAGAAAAATCGACCGACCTATCGTGCGTAGGTAATAGCTTTTTTTTTAAATATTATACGTGGACTCAAACTATCACAATACGTCAGGACCCCAATTCTTGCGCCATTCGATATGAAGTTTCATTCGAGATGAAATGTCAGTTGCATACAATTTCCTAAAAATCTCGCATATAAACTATTTTGACAACGCGCTGGCCTAGTTGGTAGTGACCCTGCCTACGAAGCTAGCGGGCCTGGGTTCAAATCCCGGTAAGGGCAGATATTAGTGTGATGAGCGCGAATATTTGTTCCTGAGTCACGGATGTTTTCTATGTATTTAAGTATATATTTCTCTATATAAGTATTTATATCGTTGTCTAGTACCCATAGTACAATCCTAGAGCTTAGTTTGGGACTAGGTCAATAGGCTATTTGACAAGGTGAAAAAAAAAAGTAATAATTATGTATATTCTTATAAATTATGAGTTTTAAAATCGATTTAAAATATTCTTACTTAAAAAAAATGGATCTTTTATCCAAAAAACCACGATAAAACTTGATAATTTTTTATCTGTAGCCATTTTATCGAAAACGGCGCCTATTCCATGATGACGTCAAGGGTCGGTAAATATCACAGATTATAGGATGTCTGTATGTTCTATATGACAGTTGACGTTTGTTTGTTTTTCTGGCTTTGCTATGATTAGCCAATGTCAGTTTGTTTATGTATTGACCACTGACGTCACTGATTCCTGTGCGACGCCATCTTGCCCAAGAAAGCGTTAAATTACCACTTTTGGAGTACTCAATAAACACCAAAAAATAAATTGAGATGGTTTTCAAAAACCTGTCAAATAGCCTATTGGTGTGACATTGTCCCATTTATTTGTTATTGATCTCGACTGTGTGGTACGAAACCCGTGAGTCCGACTGGCGCTTGACCAATTTTTTACTACATTGTTTATTTTTTAGATAAACGACACAATACTAAACTGTGTAATGTGCAACACGGAAATGTCACACAAGCTGCATATAGTCAAAGAGCACGTCCAGGGTAAGAAGCACCACAAGAACTTCGAGAACATTCTCAAAGAGAGCTCTGCGGCCAGCAGCTACGCCGATTGCGACGGTGACGTATTAACATTGTGACACAGCGATACAAAAAGAAAGAGGATCCCCAGATACTGGTATTTGAGAAAATGAGACTGTAGAACCCAATAATGAGAGTGAGTTTTATGTCAGGTCCTTAAGTTCTGTCACAAAGGTTTAGTCATATAAAACCACAGTCCACTTACCCAATAGACTCCGCATACAAAGGCGCCCCCGTAAGCCATGCTTATGCTCCCAGAACACTAATTGGTTGCCATGGTTCTATTGGCGCGCACCACGACGCGCACACTTGATTATTCGTTGACTTTGAACTAGCCAATCACGGTGCACGCCCCGCCCCCCGCGCCCCGCCATTTTGGCTTAATGAGATACTAGACAAACTGTTCCGAAGCGGAGTCTATAGGGTAATGGTCTGTGTATAAAACTAATTTATGTTTATTTTTTAATTTTAAAATAAATTAAATTTAAAAGCTTAATTAAAGTACATTTTTAGGAACTAATCATCATTCCACATAGTCGCCGCAATTTCAGATACGATCTTTTAACATTCACGGCCGGCACCGATTAAAACACGCACGAGTTTTATAAAAAAATCACTTTTTGAAAACGCTTTAAAGATTAATCTTTGTTAACCAGGAAAATGTTCTATTTAATATTATGAAGCGTCTCATCTCTGGGTATGTTCAGAGACCAGCATTATTATCTTAACGACACTTAAAAACCAGCTTATGAAGCACGAAAGTTGGTCTGTTTTCGTATTTCTGCAAATTGATGTGAAATCGTAAGGTCAATTTAATGAGACATGAAGATTGACCGGAGTATAAGCGGATATTTTGTTGCTTGGAATACATTCGTATCAGTATTTAAAGATAAAAGTCTGGTCAATATGTCACGCAAATTTCGACTCAATACGAGAACTCTTACAAAAGTTGTAGCCGTTATCAGTACGTGGTCGTGCGTGTTTTGACCCATGCTTTCCTGCCCCGAATGGGAATGCTTAAAACTCGTACACCAAATTATTGCAATAGTAACGAACTCAAATTTCGCTTTTTTTATTCTATATAAAATAAGGTTTTGATTGATGTACTACAAGTTTATGAAACTCTATTATTTATTTTTTAAATTATAATAAACCTTTGTGACAGAACTTAAGGACCGACTAAGTATAGTTATTCCATAGGGAACTTTTAAATTTTCCGGGATACAAAGTAGCCTATAAGGTAATCCAGTGTATAAGCTATCTCCATTCCATATTTCATCCAAATCCGTCCAGCCGTGACGGTGAAGGAGTAACAAACACACACACACACACACAGACACACATACACGCACACAAACTTTCGCATTTATAATATTAGTAGGATATGTAGATTCAGGGTTTTAAATGATTAAAATAATGACACTTGATAATTATCTTAAAATGTTACTTTAGTCTCTGCACATCGGGACTAAAGTAATATTTTTTCAATTCATTGTGGAAACTCCTAAACAGCCAATCACGGTGTTTGTGGATGGAGGATTATCGCCATTTTCAGTGGTTGTGAATGGGCCATTTTTTGAGTGTGGAAATAACCTCAAAATGACAACTGCTAAAATATAAAAAATGTTTTAATTTCGTGAAACACGATTAATGATTATTCTATCTATTTAATTATATTAAGCATAATTCATTTTATTATGGATGGTCCAATTAGTTATAAAATAGTTTTCCAGTTTGAATCTCTTGATTCTCTACAAAAAAAACCGCGGAACAATTTTGTAAGAAACTTGTTATAATTAATATTGTAATTTTGTATACGTAGAACGTCGTTTTTTCCTCGTGTTATTATGGCTTGTTTTAGTCCCTTGTTAAACAATCTACTATATAACTATCATCTTATTATCTTAATAATTATCACGAGTGTCAAGTCATATTATTTGTTATATTTTTATATCATAACGAGTTGAAAAATTCGGGTGATTCTAACAAAAAGAAACTAAATCCAAATAACTGTTATAGATTTGAAAATTTAACCAATCGTTTGATTAAACTTTTGTTGTTACTATTTGATAATTATTTACCCGTTATTATCATCATAGATAATTATCATATCAAAACCTGCAAGTCCATGTCTAACGCTTACCTAGTTTTTTTTGTCTTCCGGTAACCTTCGGGGAAGGAAGATGGCCGATTAAAAGATGTCCGGCTTTCTACTATTGATTTATTATACTTACTGATTTACTCTACACACTTAACACTGGTGAAATTACTGCTAAATACCACGGTGGGCCGCCATTATTAAAAAAACAAACGTGTTTCTCTAAAATAAACCCAATATTGACCATTTAATTATTTTTTAATCATTGTGTTCTAGTTTTGATGAGGCTATTTGAAATCCGAATATATGTCACGTAAAGGAAGTTAGACAAGCACAAATATATCGTTACTACAAAAACTGGTATCTGATATTTCGAGATGTATTATTTTGAACTTAATTCTCTTCACATTTAAGTTTATAATCGTACGTCACGAAATATGAGATACGAGATTTTTTCAAAGTAATGAATTTTTCCTTATGCAACTAGGGTTACCAAAATAAGCCGAACAAACATAAAAAAAACTGGCGTTTTTACACGGACATAATGGTACAGTAACCAGATTAAATTTCGCATCCACCTTAGGTCCAAAGTAAATCTGACATTCTACAATAATAAGGTAGATTTTCCTAAAGTTACAAATGACTTGACATCTAATGACATTGACGACTTCAAATTAACGCTTGTGACCGTACCTACCTAGTAAGGGCTACACTCGGATTTTTATTCTCACAGAAAAAATGTAAACAAAGTTACGTCACTGTCAAAGTGACATTTCAGGGGATCTTAAAGTTTGGGTCGGCAAGAAATATAATATTAAGTTATCATTTCGCTCGAACCGTGATATAAAAATAAATTTTAGATGTAATTGAAATTAAAATCGCATAAATGAGTCACTGGAAAGCGATTACGACGGGAGCACGAATCGTGAAGCGAAGCGAGTGAAGTAACGTCTCAAATCTTTCAAGCAGCCGTCAACTTGTTAACACGGGTGTATCGAGTCAATGATACCAGTGCAATAAACAAATTATGCGTAAAAAAAACGGTTTTCACGTTTTAAATTAACACAACAAAGAGTTTATTTAAAAATGAAGTTTTCCATCAACAGATTAAATTCTTTACTCTTAATTACATTTTTATATAGACAGTCGATTTCTTATAATTGTGGAAAGTAAAAATATTTTGAATACTGCAAATGTTTTTCGTTTACGGCAACACTTTTGCTTACATTTTTTCTGTGAGAATAAAAATCCGAGTGTAATGTTGGACATTTTGTTCTTATTTTAATGTTTAAGTTATTCACTTTTGCAACAACTAATTTACTAACGTTTGATCATAAGAGTATTAAATGGATAATTAAATAACGAAGATTTTAAAAATCTACGGTTCTGTCAAAATCCGGATGTTCAATTTCCCACCGTTTTCCGACATTTCCGGATTTAGACGGATGGCAACCCTAATTCCATAAAACTACTATTGTGTACTTAAGTTTAAGTTATAGTTATAGTTAAGCGCAAAATTGTTTGCCAATTTTTAATTATTTTCGTAATGTTTTTTTTATTGACAGTTAAGTTACGTTAAAGTATAATTTTAAGTTTAATTCCATTAAAAGATTTGTGAGGCTAAAAGAATCCATGACAAATGCGATAACGTTTCTCTCTCGTTATACCTAGTCGATAAAAAAAAAGATGTGGTAGATATTATAAAAGACTAGGTATGTTCGTTTAACTTCCCAAGAAAATATTACTTGGAAGGACAAAAAAAAAAATCAATAAATGAAAAGCAAGCTTTAAAATCCAGACTGCATTTTTTTAAATTGTTATTAACCCCTTTTGAACGCCTTTGACTCGACACGCCAATAACCTCACACCTCACACGCCAATGAGAGCCGAAAACCACGGCTAATATCAACCTTACGTCACAATTACTCGGGTCTATTTTGCACTGTATTTGTGACCACTAAAAGGGTTGATGGCGTCGTATTCACGACACTATACGACCACTGTAGTGGTTCTTGGCGTTCAAAGCAGGGATTGTAACCGGTTACAAATAAACCGGCATTTATTTAGGTTAAACCGGTTAATTATTTGGGTTATTAGAGCCTAACCCATAATAAAGGTTACGCTCACAGGGAGCGAAATGCATTTACCGGTTATAACCGGTTAGAGAGCGCTTCCGTCATTCACCCTTGTCTCGGCTCACACGGAAGGAGCGCTCTCTAACCGGTAAATGCATTTCGCTCCCTGTGAGCGTAACCTTTATTATGGGTTAGGCTCTAATAGTGTGGCTTTAACCGCTACGGAAAATAAACCGGTTTTCAATCCCTGGTTCAAAGGGTTAAAACCCGTTTATTAATGTTATATTCGTATATATTTGAGATGGTCACATTAAGACCTTTCAAATGATACCTAAATTGTAACAATTAGAAGACTTTTTTTGCTGACAAATAATATTTCAATGTTAACAGTTAATGTATCCTATGTCACCCGGGACGGTGACAGGATTCTAACGATACCACACACATTTAAATCGGCTCAGGGGTTTAGAAGTTACGGTGGAATAAAGAATCGTACATATAGATGAATTAGCGAGAGCGTGGAATTGCATTTGTAGTGGTTGTACGGTTCGCATAAAAAGTAGAATAACGTAAGTATTTCTCTTAATTTAATGAAATTAAATACTCTCTCTTTTCATATTTCTCTTCTTAAGAAGTAAAACAATGCTCAGTTTTTTTTTCCTTTCATTCGCTATTATTTAATTCTTCGTCACAAGTATTTGATAATAATATTATGATCTGTAATTCGATCCATTTCCCCTTCTTGACATCTATATTTATTTTCTTCACTTGACATGGCGACAAATATTTTCCCAGTCCTCAGCAGTAATAATTCATTATTTCAGTTTCTAAATTCAATAAAATAAAAACAGCCTAATAATATTTAGAATTTCATACTGGTATTCTTTTTCAATTTTCTTCTTAAATATAATTATTTTATTACAAACCTCTTTTTATGCTGATAGTACGGGAAAAGGGAAATTTCAAATATAGAATGCTTATAAACACACAATACCTGTAACGAGGTGTATCTACCTTTTCTTTTATATTTCACCTCGTTCAGTTAAAATGATTCTGGCATTCACCTATATGGCTATTTTTAATCAAAATTCTAAATTTGAGTTCATTCAAAATCTACGTTCGCCTGGACACAACGACTGATCAGTTGCTCACGAGTTTCCAAGCTATGAACAAGTTCCAATCGTAATTAAAATGTTATAAATCAAGTCAATTACATAAATATTTAAAAAGTGAAGTAAATTATATAAAGTTCCTTCATCTAAATAACCCTGTTAACCCTGTTTATGGCACTTATTGTAAGTTTATACCTTTTATATCTAAGACCATTTTAAATTCATCTTACCACAGTTTTATTTTATTCTAAGTTTTCCTTTGTTGTTGTCCTCAGGTGCCTTATTTTTTATTATATTACTAGAGGCCTTTTTTAATACATAACCCTGCCCTGGACTCCTGGTGTTCCTTATTACCATCCCCGTTCCTGTACCTGATCCAGGATCCCGCGACATTACCTGATCCGGCATCCTGTGACATACCACTACAGATGCAATTCCACGCTCTCGCTAATTCATCTATACATACATGCATTAACCCTGAAAACATTACACCCCTTTTTTTGGGCAGTCATGTAAAAATCTTGGAAATACTCGTAGGACTTGATTTCGAGCCTTGATTTTCTTGATTGAGAAACGTTTGGAGCTAAATTTGCATGGATTTTTTAGCTACAACATTTAAACGTTATTTCACAATCCTTTTAAGCTTCTTGCCTATTTATAAGTGACATGACATTTGTGATATGATTTATTTTAAGTTACAACCTTGTAAAGATTGGGGAGTTTAAATATAATAACAACCCTTTGACTTTTTTTCCAGAATTGGGATAAAGTTGGCTAATAATAATATAAAAGGGTACATTTCAACAACAGTATAATTAGAACCTAATTAAAGAGACATTAAATCTTTCATTATGTTACGAAAATTAGTTATTTCCTACATAACACTGCAGTATACGTTTTGTAAAATTCAACGCAAAGCGGTCTACTCCCACTAGTTCCATTATTTAAACGACTTCAGATAATGGAACTAGTTTGAATGATTTATTCCCACTAGTTCCATTTTATTAAAATATAAAATAAAATGACGAATATTTTATTTTATTATTACGAATGTTTTATGTTATATTATTATTAAATGCATGTTTTTCATTAACGATTTTAGTGAGATTAATTTATTTTTTTCAATAGTTTCATTATCGGAAGTCCTTTAACTCTTTATAGGATAAATTATTTGATTATTTCAATTTATTTTGAATTTTAATGTTGAATAATAATCAAATCATTCAAACACGTCATATGGTCTTAAAAGAGACCACTAGCCTATAATGGTGTTTAATAATGCAACTAGTGGGAATATATTCGCGTATCAGCATCCTACGAGTAATATGGTTTCGCCACCTTGGGAATAAAATGGGCACAAAATATATTTTTCTATAATATAAATATACTATAAGAAAACGAGGTGTTATGTTACAAAATGAATAAAGTATTATTTACAAGGGTATTTTTTAGTTTTATATAAAATAGTATTAGTTTAATTTTGTAGCATAACATTTCATAACCTTCAACTACTCGAAACGAAAAAAAACCACTAGGTAATAATTAAATGACCAGTCATAGACAAAAACATTTCTGGCATATCTTGAGCACAGATCTGATGACATATCTGCAGCACCTTGTAGCAACTTTTTGGAACAAACTTAAAAACACGTGTGCATTTTTTTAAATTGTGTTCGTTGATTTCACAACTATTACGAATCAAGGATTTACAATTGTTACTAAGTGACATATAATGATATGATTATCTTTTATTGCCTAGTTTTAATTATGTAGGTTTTAAGAATAATCATTCCAATTTTTATTTAGTTTTTTTGATCTCAACTCAATATTAAATGTGGTAAAATTTAAATCTCAGATTTCATGGTGATAGCGGGTGATATTTTAGTTTTATTAGAGCTGGCATGAATATAATGAACAAAATTAATTGTAAATTAATCCCTACAAAAAATGTGCCAGTTGTAGTTAGGTTGCCAAAAAATGGAGAACCAGGGAAAATTATTTAAGAATAAGTAGAATTTGTAGACACATTTGCTATTGCAGAATGTTAAATGTTGCAAATGTTGACTTCGTGTTTGTTAACAAATTTGTTTACTGTTTTTTTCGTTTTCGGACATCTTAAAATTTTAGATTTTTGGCACCCCTACGTCAGGGCTGTACCATTTACAATGTTGAAAATACGCACAAATTTTAAATAGTTTTTTTTTTAAATAGTCAGATTTGTGTTTGACTGAGCTGATAGAACATAAGTTTAAAAGTGTACAAGTCGATAAAATGTTCACGGGTTTTCTGTAGCACTGTACAATTGTCTTGATATCTAGTACTTATAGCTCAAGCCTAGAGCTTAGTTCGGCACTAAATTTGTGAAAGAGCACCTGATATTTTTTTATATTTGGCTGTCACCGACTGTACAAGAACTGAATTCAGCCCATGACAGTTTTTAAAAATGTTTTTGTTGTATTATTTTAAGTTGAGTTAATATTGTTTTCTATTTCTCGTGTGTGCCATGTAAGATATTAATTCGTAAGCTAATAAAATATTTCGAACAAAACCGTTTTTTATTTATTCGAACCGCTTAAGGTTAACCTTTTAGACTCCTCAGTCTGCTCTGACCCACAAGTCGTGCCACTGACGCTACTGTCAGCCACAGGTAGGGAATGCAAATAACCGATTATAACCGGTTTTAACCGGTTATTTTCATACAAACACGGTTATTAACCGGTTAAACTGGACTCCCTAGCTAAAGCCGACATAAGTATATAGTTAAAAGAGATTTTGTTTCGTATCAATTAAGTGGTAATTCCCATAGCATTGCAAACATACCTACCTATTTTTCGTGTGAGTGACAGATTTTGTATTTGACCTAAGGCGTTCAAAATGTTAATTCATACATTGAAAGTTTCTGTATAAATTATTGTTTGATAGTACGGTGTAACCCATTTTTATGACTCTTTGGTTATCTTATCTCATCTTACAGATGGGAGCTTTCGGATACTCCGACCCCTGTAGGATCTGTGCAATTACCCTCTTCGCAGTGCAGGTTTCCTCACGATTTTTTTTTACCGTGAGAGCATCTGGTAAAACCTTACATTGAATACAAAACACACGTTTTTGCTATGCTATGCAAATTACAACTAAACGAAAGTTTGTTTCAATCTTGATACTTGTGACGGCTGTATCCGTCGTAGCGTTAGTTGCACGACTTTAGGTTGACGGCCATAGCCGTCTGTGGCGTTCAAAAGATTAAATATATTTCACCTAAGAGGGGTCCACCACAGGGGTTTCCTACTATACCTACTCGGCACATACAACTTTTCAGCTCTGCAGCGAGAATATATTGCCTCAAGCTTAAAAAACAAAATAATGGTAAATATTAAACAACACTTATAGTATAGTGGTAAAAGAAACATAGTCAAAAAATTCAAAGTTAACTTGGAGTGAAATCGAATTTTGCTCAATTTCTTTAAGACTGCGCCGAGCGTACGCCGGATGTACAGTGGAGCCCTCACTACTATTATTGTGTTTTCTAATAAACTAAAGTATTTTCTTGAAATTGGTCGGTAGCTTTTTGTACTATAAATGAAAACACAACTTATAGGGTATATCACATAGTTTAATAACAATTCACCTTCGAGTTATCAACTTAACGGAAAAAAGTGGCCACCTTTTCCCGTTAAGCTGACTACTCAAAGGGTAATTGCTAAGTTTGTTACGTATCCCATAAATTGTGTTTTTACTTGCGCTACAAAACGTATCATCTCATCATCATCATCATCATGTCAGCCGAAAGACGTCCACTGCTGGACATAGGCCTCCCCCAAGGCTCTGCACTCGGACCGGTCTTGTGCTTTTCACAACGTATCGTCTGATTGCAAGGCAATTCTTTAGTTAATTAAAAAACAATAATGGTAATGAGGGCGCCACTGGACGCTCGAAGTTTTATTTTTATTTTTTTTATATGGCATAGAGATGACAAACGAGCACACAGGCCACCTGATGGTAAGTGGAAACTGTGACCCATAGACATTCGCATTCACAAGACTGCAGAGCAATCCTAAGACTGCAAATGCGTTGCCAACCCTGAGGACTAAGATGGAATGCCTCTATGCTAGTCATTTCACCGGCTGTCTTATCCCCAAACCGGAACACAACAATGCGAACACTGCTGTTTGGCGGTAGGTTAATGGATAAGACGGTGGTAGCGATCCGGACGGACCCTGCACAAGGTCCTACCACCCGTTTGCTCGGTGCAGTCTTAAAACAATCTTTTGGAGCTGCTGAGGTGAAACATAAATTAGGGATCAACATAGGGATTTATGTGAACCATTAGGGGTACGGAAATAAAACGTCTGCGAATAACTTCTCAACTTTATTCAGGCACGAATGTACCTACATGTCTTCCTTCAAAGACCGTAACACGATGGCTGCTTTCTTCGCGATATCGTTGGCGGTACGTTTGAACGCCTGCGATGCGAGGAACTTCTTGACCGTCGCTATCACGGACGCTGTGTCGATCTCTACCCCCAGGGACGGCTTGGCTTTTTCTGAGGAAGCACCTGAATTAGGATGTTTCACGTTTGTAACGGGAAAAATATATGAATTTTGCAGAGTTCGCTTACGCCCTAAGTCTACTGACGTCATCTTTTTTTATATAAGGGGACAATCTCACACCAATTGATCTAGTCCCAAACTAAGCTCTAGGCTTGTACTATGGGTACTAGACAACGATATTAATACTTATATAGAGAAATATATACTTAAATACATTAGAAAACATCCATGACACAGGAACAAATATTCGCGCTCATCACACAAATATCTGCCCTTACCGGGATTCGAACCCAGGACCGCTAGCTTCGTAGGCAGGGTCACCCACTACCCAACCACCCACCCTACCCAAAACTACCCATCCACTACCCACTAGGCCAGCGCGTCGTCAAATTAAATTAAATGTTTGTTTAGTGATGTGTTGTCTTATTCTATTGCTAAAGCAAATAATGTGACAGCGGCAACTTTAGTCAAGCATTAAATTTAATTGACGTCTCTGAGTGCGGCAGTTGTGTTCAAAATTAAAATGTCTAACGTAAATTGAAAATATTTAGAGGTTTTCGATGTTCATGTTTCTTTCTAAAAACAACAATCAATACCTTTCTAACTTTCCGGTCAAACAGTAATACTTAGGTAACATTTGTCCTGCCTGTTGCGTTGCGAATGTACTATAGGTAGTTTCAACTCAGTTGAGGCCACGCACACATAGCACTGTCATGTAATAATGACAACGAGATAAGAACACTAATTTCAAAATCTCGTTGTCATTACATGACAGTACTATGTGTGCGTGGCCTCAACTGAGTTGAAACTACCTATACTTATTAGGAATGAATACCACCAACCGCTAGCGAGTCGAAGCCCTGTCCCTCGCAGACCTCGCAAGTATTCTTATAGGTGCAAGGGATACAGGATTTGTTGGAGGTTTTATTTAAACCAGATAATCCTGGCTTACCAGAACTTGATATGCTGAGTGTATTGTTTTTTATGACACTTGTCACTCAAAAATAAATTGTTCTCGTGTTTGCTCTGCTAATGTTTTTTAAAGTAATTTTAAATATATAAAAGGTGGTATATAGCTTTGTCTGAAGCGACCAAAGAAACGGTGTACGTTCGTGCAATATTTAAAGAGCTAACTGGGCTTTCAGACAGTTATTTTGTATAGTAATAACCAGTCAGCTGCCAAACTCGCAAGCAATCCTGTCTTTCACAAACGTACAAAGCATGTTGATATAAGATATCACTACGTTCGTGAGGCTGTTTATAATAAGGTGATAGAATTAAGATATGTAGGAAGAGAGGACAATTAGAGATCTCTCTCCAGGCGGGTGTTATGCCTGGGGACCAAAGTCCATTGGGATGAAGTTGGAAGTGCTACATAATTATATTAATTATATCAACTGACTGAAGAAATTTCGCTAGCGCGATGTAGACCACTTTAGTTCCGCTGTCTGACGCTGTGGCGTTGTTGGCGCTAGCGAGTTGTTGGTACATATTTGCCGTTATATGTCGCTATGTCGCCACAGATACATGCCAACCGAATGACATTAACTAAAGCTTTGCCGAATTGTAAACACACTTCTTTTACAAATTAATTCTCGGAGCTGGTCATCAAGGATAAGAGGGCGTGTTGGTTTTATTTAAACCGGTAAATCCTGGCTGACCAGAACTTGATATGCTGAGAGTGTGTATTATTTTTTATGACACTAGTCTCTCAAAAATAAATTGTTCTCGTATTTGCTCTGCTAATGTTTTTTAATGTAATTTTAAATTTGACGATGGCCAAATATAACGCTACGTGTCATGGAGCCGAGCAGCAGGCTGTATGAGTTCAGCCAGTGCTTTCATCCACGCCGGAAACGACGATGAAACGCACTGGCTGACAGGCGGAAGTGCTGCGCGGGGGAGACGCGGCGCGGGAAAAGCCCTTGATCCATCTAGTCATACACTTAGTTCTACATGTATGACTAATAAGAAAAAAAAATCCGCTTAGTTCTACATCCATGTATGACTTCTTTGAACACATAAAATGGTACTTTTTTGTTCTGTCTAGTCATACACCTACACGATGTGTACAAAACGAGTTGTTTAAAATGAGGTAGGTTTAGGTTATGTTAGTTTTGCCCGGAGGGCCAAATCACCCAGAAATAGGAGCTCCGCGTTAGCGGAGCTCCGTCGACACTTATTTCAAATCAATCAGACAGTGTCGACGGAGCTCCGCTAACGCGGAGCTCCTATTTCTGGGTGGTTTGGCCCTCCGGGCCTGCTGCAAAACTAACATAACCTAAACCTACCTCATTTTCATATTTACATGTTTACATTTTCATAAAGTAAGAATTCCGAAAAAGTGGGAATTTAAGGAAATGACATTTATTTACATCGTGTAGGTGTACTCGTATGACTAGACAGAACAAAAAAGTACCATTTTACGTGTTCAAAGAAGTCATACATGGATGTAGAACTAAGCGGATTTTTTTTTCTTATTAGTCATACATGTAGAACTAAGTGTATGACTAGATGGAACAAGGGAAACGCACTGGCTGACAGGCGGAAGTGCTGCGCGGGGGAGACGCGGCGCGGGAAAAGATGATGGCGGTTGTGGGTGCTGTCTTTTCTGTCAGTCAGTTTGGCTGTGAATGATGCGTGCCTTTTATAATTTAGAAGAGACAATTGTTTATCTATTAGTGCTAGAGTAAATGTTTAATTAATTGTGTGGAAGTGTTTGTTTCTCCTTGGCGCTTGTTTTTTTTATGGCATAGAGTAGACAAACGAGCACACAGGCCACCTGATGGTAAGTGGAAACTGTGACCCATAGACATTCGCATTCACAAGAATGCAATGCAATCTTAAGACTGCAAATGCGTTGCCAACCCTGAGGACTAAGATGGAATGCCTCTATGCTAGTCATTTCACCGGCGCTCTTATCCCCAAACCGGAACACAACAATGCGAACACTGCTATTTGGCGGTAGGTTAATGGATAAGATTGTGGTAGCGATCCGGACGGACCCTGCACAAGGTCCTACCACCCGCAAGGCGCTGCAGTAATCTCACATAAAAGCATTCGACTCGCTAGCGAGTACGGTAATTGTAACTCGTGGTCTTAGACTTACGCAACGAAAACTCCTTTGATTTGAACATGGGGTCCTTGGTCTGGAAGATCTTCTTAAGAGCCCTGATGAGGGTGTCGACGCCGGCGGTGGATTTCTCGTTGGTCTTGGCGTTGGTCTTGACGCCGAACACGATATGTTCGTCGTCAAGTTTCTTTCCGAGCTCTTCACTCTCGGCGCTTCTACTCCTGATCAGTGATGGGCAAAATTTAATCGACTAACTATAGATTCCCTAAAAGGCAAATTAAAGAAGTTCTGGCTTGACTCTATCTCCTAAATATCAATTATCCTCAAGGTACGTATATTTAACTATTAATATTCGCACCTTCAGAACAATAGTGACCTAATTGAGTAATTTTAAATTTCGATTTGGGTCTCTATAGTAATAAATTTATGACTTGAAATTTGAAGGTATAGGTCACTGTTGTTCTGGAGGTGCGATATATATTTCTGTATCTATTTATGTAGGTTTTTGAATGTAGTTTTATTTGAATTTTATTTATATAAGTTTTATTGGTTACTCCATGTGTTATATTTTTCTTCTTGTACACTTGTGTACTCGATGCACAACCGTTTACTCTTCTCAATCTCTCAAGGGTTAGCTGGAAGAGATCCCTTAAAGGGATAAGTTCGCCTTTGTACATATTTTTATATTAATTTTATTGTTCTGGTTTTTCTTTTGTACAATAAAGTGTTTACATATATACATACATACATACATACCTACATACATAACCAATTACTTAACGGGAAAAGGTGGCCACTTTTTTCAGTTAAGTTGATAAGTTGAAGGTGAATTGTTATTAAACTATATGATATACCCTATAAGTTGTGTTTTTATTTGTAGTACAAAAACACACCGTCTAATTTTAAGAAAATACTTTATTAGAAAACACAATAATAGTAATGAGGGCGCCACTGTGCATCCAGCGTACACTCGGCGCAGTCTTAACCCTTCGTCTGTGTTAAAACTCATAAGTTTGTTCCCCTCGCCTGTGTTAGTATGACGTCTTCAGTGTCACGTGACCTGGTTTAAACGCTCTCTTGCATTTGGTTTCGACCAACTGAATATTATCTATGGAAGATTGAATTTTACGATTTTCTACAAGGTGTTTAGAATCCTATCTTCAAACCAGGAAAGCCCATATTTAAATAAAACGATTAAATCACTATTGTACGGATCCTTATCACCAGTGATCGTACTTTTTCTAGAATTTTTGGTGCGATGACGTCAAATGACACGCTACAGCGACCTAGGGTTGTCGACGTGTATAATATGGTTGACGTTTAAAATTATGTAATATTGTTGTGTCCTTGAAAATCCAACACTATTTTTTTATTTAATCCGGTATTATAATTGTGTATAACATTTATTACCTACTGTAACCCAAAGTTCCTCAGTTTTTTCGGAGGGTCTGTATTTGGATTTATTTTTGTAATTTAGATTGCCCTTTCGAACAACAGCAACATTTATTGCAACTGTGTTACATTTTACCCTTTATTTCATTATGCATATTGGGATGGGCTTTACCTGTTCTGAGAATATTTTCTGTGTTTCCGATTGATTTAAAACGCTATTTTATTTTTATTTATCATTTTATTCGATTTTTGGTTCAAACAATCTAATATTGAGCGACGGAAAATGCTAGAAAAAGTACGATCACTGCTTATCAAACACATACGGTGTGCATTTTCTTGGATCTAAAAAAAGCTTTCGATACCGTCTCTATCCCTATTCTACTTCAAAAACTTCAAAGAATCGGTATCAGATCTACATTTCTTGATTTAATCACTGACTACCTCAAAGATAGGACACAGAGAGTCAAATTGGATGATGAAATTTATAGTAGCGATGAAATAACATCTGAATACGGTGTCCCACAAGGTAGCGTCCTGGGACCTACATTATTTTTAATCTACATCAACGATCTGACTAACCTCCATCTAACCAATGGCAAAGTTTTTTCTTATGCAGATGACACTGCTTTACTCTTCCACGGTCAAAGCTGGGAAGAAGTATACCAATATGCAGAGAAGGGCCTGGGTGAAGTAATCAAATGGCTAAACAAGCATCTACTATCACTGAATACTTCAAAAACCTGCTACATACCATTCTCTATTCGGGACTCCATGCAACCAGACTTAGGTTTAACAATAACAGCTCATCTATGTGACAATCAGGCTCCTGAAACGTGCACTTGCCCTAACCTGAATAAAGTTCAATCGACTAAATATTTGGGCATTATGGTAGACAAAAACCTTTGTTGGTATCCCCAACTAGAATTAGTTGCTAATCGTGCAAGAAAATTAATCTGGATATTTAAATATTTACGTGACATAACAGACAAATCTTTAATAACTTATATATACATTACACTTATTCAATCTATACTTTTATATTGTTTACCAATTTGGGGAGGTACACATAAAACGAAATTTATAAGTATAGAACGTGCCCAAAGAGCCATATTAAAAATCATGCTGTATAAGAAAAAACGGTTTAGCACTGACCAACTGTATCATGAAGCTGATGTCCTGACTGTGAGACAATTATACATACTGCAATGTATACTCAAGACTCACAGAGGTATAAATATTGACCCTAAAAAACTTAAAAAACGCAGCCCACATTCCATAATCACTACGGTGACAACTAAAACAGTCTTTGCCTCTAAACAGTACAGTACTCAATCAGTTAAACTATATAACAAAATCCATAGGAAATTAAACATTTACACTATGTCATATAAGCAGTGTAAGAAACAAACAACTAGCTGGCTAAAAACTAAAACCTATCAACAAACAGAAGCCCTTTTAGGAATTTAGTATAATAACAAAAAAAAAAAAAAAAAAAACATGATTAAAATAACAAAACGAACTCTTATGCACAATTCATTTTAAAATAAGCTCACGCAAACACTATCGAACACTCTAGCACACCCAAATACGCACTACAAACACACACATACACACACACACACACACACTCACACACATAGTGATTTTTTATAAATAACTATCTTTAAATTACCAATAAACCACAGTAAAGAGGGGACTCTTCTATCACAGGTTTATTTAACTTAAAAGAAGAGCTCCCAACCCATTTTATGTTTATCGTGTAATTTATTCAATAAATGATTTTGATTTTATTTTTTTGATTTTTGATACGACGGTACAGACAGGCTCCTAAACCAACTTAGACGAAGGTTTCAGAGAATACCCCCCCCCCCCCTTTTCCCCTGCTCCTTAGTTCTCTTTAGTTTAATGCTCAATGGCCTCACCTATCGCTATCAGAGTCATCAGACGGTATCGACAGACGTTTTCTCGACTTAATCGCCTGGATCTCGTCTAGATCCTCCTCCCCGATTTGCTTGGATTGGTTGTCGTGTTTGGATTCTTCGGGTAGGACGTTGCTTTCGACCTCTAGAGCGAGGTAACCTGTAGGATAGCCGTGCATGTGTTAGTTCTACTGACAATGACGGACAGAACAAAAAAGAAATCAGCCGAATCGGTTCAGCCGTTCTCAAGTTATAGCGTGACCAGAAGCAATAGAGTTCATCCATCCATCCATACTAATATTATAAATACGAGTGTGTCTGTCATGGCCGTGTGGTTGCCGGCAGAATAGAATAGTACCACTCCATACCTTCCTGTGGAAGTCGTAAGAGACGACTAAGGGATTAAAGGCTTGTAGTATTTTTAGGCGATGGGCTTGCAACCTGTCACTAATATACACATGATATACATCTTAGCCTGTTTGTGCAAAATGTGGTTACAGAATTAACAACTGGCTGTTAAAGTTGTTGGTAATTCTGTAGCTCTGCCTACCCCACTCTGGGATGAAGGCGTGACGGTATGTATGTATGTATGTATGTACAAAAAAAACTTACCACAGAAAACAAATAAAATAAAATATTTCATTTTTAATTTTAGCAGCAAATTTGGCTCGCTTTTAGGACAATGGACCGAGGTAATAAAATAACCAATAAAATGGCTCCAAATTTATAGTTTTTAATTAACAGTATCGATAATTAGTTTTAGCATTAAATTTGGATTTTAATTACCTATTTATTTTGACGATTAAATAATCTTTGTAAGTCCATTGTGCTTGGTATTCAAATTTGTGTCGTATTACAGTCGTTATAAGGTATGTTTCTTAACAGCGAGAAACGGACATAGGACATTAAGGTATTTTCAGGGATTTAATGGAAGTTATTAAAAAACCTTATTTTACTTAAAATATTTTTTATTCAATATCAGTACACTTTTTATCTTTAGAATAATTATTTTTCTATGCAATTCTCATAAATTTTAAATTACACACTTATGCTAGTTTTTTTCAAAATTAAGTTTTATTGACTTTTCGTACAGTCACCGAAAAAGCTTAGGTACCCCAGGATGATCATTGATCGTAATGATCACTTATAAATAGAAAACGGAACGAAGTCTAGCCCAATTTATCTCAACAAATTTGAATACAATACGGACACATTCCAAAATAATTTACTCTTGCATTAAAAATCTTATATTACGAATAGCTGCGAATTTTAAAATTGCAACACTGACTCATTTTGGATTGTGTCCGTTTTGTATTCAATTACGAATCTAGATACGCCAATACCTAAGTGGTCTTTCCCTTTTCGTTTTGATTAAAAATGTTTCCATCGTTTATTTGGACTATAGTTACGCGAATTTTAATTAATTTGAGCTACACATTGGTCCAAATTCGACCAAATATAATCCAAATAAAAAGATGATTACATTTTTCTATCAAACACGGAAAAATAGTCGCGGTAGATAATTATGGATAAAGCATCCGTCACTTTCGCACTTACGTGATTAGAATCTAAAGCGATAAACGCGCTCATAACAGCCCCGCGGGTATTTATTCCACGTTGTAATAGCCCTTCTTGCTTTGATATCGTAAACACTGATGACGTTATGGTAACTATAAAGTAAGCTAATCTATTAGTTAGAAAACTCAATAATAGTAATGAGGGCGCCACTGGACGCTCGGCGTTTGCTCGGCGCTGTCTTAAGACTGGCTTCCTCATTACTATAATTATTGTTTTACGAAAACAAAACAAGACTGGCTAATGGAAAGTGGAATAGAAACGCAGGTTGATTCTTCGACGTCTTACAATTAATATAATTCGCTCCTTTAGAACTATAGTGACCTAATTCAAAATTTGCTAATTAGGTCACAATAATTCTAAAGATGCGAATTATTATCATTATAAAAATATCTTAGCATAAACATTTTAAATATATCTTAAAAAATATTTTGGAAATGATAACAATAGGAATAAAATATACACATTTAAAGCGAATCAAGCACCACGATAAAAAATAAAATAGATTTTATTCACAAACACAAAGAATTGCACAAAATTTCAGTATTAAATTAATTTATGGCATTTAAGAGTGCGCTAAATTAGGTTGGATTAGGAATAATTTTTGCCTGTTTAGTATTTTTTTTAGGACAATAATAAAAAAAAAACTTAAGTAATTGTATTAAGACTGCACCGAGCAAACGTCGAGCGTCCAGTGGCGCCCTCATTACTATTATTGTGTTTTCTAATTAGTAAAGAATTTATGGGATACGTTACAAACTTTAATAATAATTACCCTTTGAGTAGTCAGCTTAACGGGAGATTTGGCCACTTTTTTCCGTTAACTTGATAACTCGAAGGTCAATTGTTATTAAACTATCCCTGTAGGTTTTGTTTTCATTTGTAGTACAAAAACCAATCGACCAATTTAAAAAAAATACCTTAGTTTAGTACAAAACACAATAATATAGTAATGAGGCCGCCACTGTAAATCCGGCATACGCTCGGCGCAGTCTTAAGAACCAAAATTAACTAAACAAGTAAAAATTATAACCTTTTAAATCCAACATCTAAGCTCTTAAGAACAACTAGTACCTACTTAAAAGGTTAAAAAAGTAAACTGTGTAAGGTCAGGCGGGGCTAACGCGTTTGAGGGGCTGTTGTAACTCTTCGTACAAATTTTAAAAGTAGAACACGTCTTAGTATGTAAAGTAGCAATACCCCCCAGACGCATTAGCCCCACCTGACCTTACATAGACTAAGACTTAAATTAAGATAAAAAATATTATTTATAAATAAAAAAACAAAATTTTAAAACGATAAAAAAACGTAAATATATAGTGAGGTTGAGCAGTTTTTAATATACACAAAAAAAACGTATAAGTTTAATATCTAACTGTTTACCTGTTTACGTCAGTATGTATGTGTCTGTTTGTGGCTTCTTAGCCCCCAAACAAATGTAACGGTTTTAATTTAATTACAATTTTCAAGCGGCTGAATATTCCGACTTTCTCATAGAAAGTCGGAAGTGAGATTAAAAATATAAATAAATTTATAAATATCACGGGACAATGTCACACCATTTGACCTAGTTCCAAACTAAGCTCAAGGCTTGTACTAGGGTATATTTATGGTTCAATAGTTGAGTATTTAAGTATAACTTGGTAAACCTTTTTTTACAGTGTTTTCAAGTAAGTAAACAGCAATTATTTGATGAATTAATTCATAGCAACATATTAAACTCAAAGTTTATGTTAAGGTTGGAAGTGGAATACAATTAATATAGTAGATGTGCCTTTTTTCCGTAAGAGGGCAGAATTACTTGACGTCCCACGGAATTCCTAATAACATTTCTCCTAATGCATATTTGCCCGAACTATTAAATGACCTAAACCGGCAGTCTGATAAATTTTCAAGTATTTCAAAATTACCTGTGGTTAGGTTTGTATAATAACAATAATAAAAAGTTTTAAAATTAAGGCGGAAATGGCTTTAGGATAAACTAAAATTCGGAAAAACGATTTATTAGGACAAATGACGATTAGGAATTAAACTTGCAATAAGAAGGTTAAGGTTAAGGTTATGTTACTAAAATGTTTAAATTACCATTATGTTTGTAGTTTTTAGAGTTTGGATTGGTTAAGTTTACTTGACCTATAACGTAACCCCCCCCTTCCCCCTCTCCACCACCTACTTCAAACACAAGGTTATTTCTTTTTAAAGTTATATTCCTTTTAAGTTTTTTTTATATAGGCTTAAGTACCCACCTTGTTCTCTACCTGTCACAACCATCCATTAAGTAAAACACTGAAATAAACTAAAACACTGTAAAAAAACAAATAAATAATAGCATAATTAAAAAATATAGTTCCTAAAAACATACAATTTGAAGTACTGTATACTCGTAATATTTTATATTTTACCCTAACTTTAATAATATATTTCTTTTGGTCTGTACATGCCTACCTAAACCATGACATTACATCATTCCTTATTTATTAGTAACATTTACATCATGACTTATTTATTAGTAAAACGCAAATAAGAAGTCAACTTTGACACCTAGGCCATGTCACTCGTTACACAGACTAAATAGAGAGAAAGGATGGAGCTATAGCTTCGAACATCGATTTTTAAACTCTCAGTACAACTGACCTATTGTCGAGTTTGAGGTTATAAATACTGGAATGATAATGACATGTGTCAAAATTGACTTTTTATCTTTCTTTTACTGTAGCATTTGTTTGCAACAAATATATTTAAATGACAAGCAAGTAATTATTTTCTCACCCCCTTACTTATAAACGTGGAAAAGTTTATGTCATGCTTTTTCACTTTCTGTCAGATACAAATGTCACAATTACAGATAAGGACAAAGCATGGCATAAACTATTCCAAGCTTATTCCACGTTTATAAGTAAGGGGGTTAGACTAAAGGACAAACACCACTAAAGTCGTCGAAAATTACGTAAAAATTATATTTAATTGGATACATTTGGTAACCAAAATAATAGGACGACGTAACATAGTAATTGTTAAGTGTAACATGGTGAGACCAGTGTTGGAAACTTTTTAAACGCTTTTATTTAACTTGCAATGTATGTATGTAGGTAAGGGTCAAATCTTGGAAGTTAAATTTGACCCACTTCCGGGTTTCCGATGAAGATGAAAATTTGCATACGCCTTTAGTTCTGATGACAATACAATAATATAGTACCATCGAGCTGGTTTAATGATGGAGACTCAGGGTGGCCATAGGAACTCCTAAATTACACATGATAAACCCGTCGTGTTAGGGCTCGTTAGAATCGTCTTGACAAGTAGATGACGACTGTGAAAAAAAAGTACAGTCGGCAATAAAAGCTAGTCCCAAAAATTTAATTTTTGACAGAAACTTATTACTTCAAGGTATGGACTCAAATCTAAAACAAAAGTAAAGAGCGGGTTTGAAGTAGCGATTACAAGTTTAATATGGATATGAATAGTGCAATTGGTTATTTAGATATATATATTTATTTATTATATATCATGTTGTTTATTGGTCTTACAGTTATCTTGTTTATTACTTACTTACTTACTTACCGTATAGATAATTAAATTCAATAAACAAACCACATGTAAAGAAAAATATTTTATTCTAATTAAAGGAGCTTTACACAGCTCAAATGTAATAGATCCTATTTATTACGCACCTTTTCGATAGTTCCTGTCAACAATCGCACTAGTCATATCCATATTAAACTTGTAATCGGTACTTCAAATCCGCTGTCTATACATAAGTGCTAATGTCTGTTTGTCTGTCACTCATCTAAGCGTATATACAGAGGGACAGACGGCAGGAAGCCATTTTGATTTGTAGTATGTAAAGATAAGAATAATGTGTCCACAATTCGTCCTTGTCCAATTGATACTGATGCCATCGCCTTACACTGGTTAACTGGGATGTCCACCTTTCGCATAACTTTTATAATATAATAATCATGATTTTTATATTACGCATAATTAACGGTTAACTTTTAAGACATTGCATAAGTGTTAGAACGAAACGAATGGATTGAATAAGTGAATGAATATACGTATGTGTTTTTAATAATAACAATAGATTGCAAATGGCCATGGACCTTAAAGTCTATTAACCATGTAGTGGCCTTCGTATTTGTATGTCACGCTATAAAAATACTTAACGTGACATAAGTTTAATTCACTCATCAAATTCCATTCGTTCTTACTCTCAAAATACATGTAATTCCTCTTTAACGATTAAAAAAAGTTCACCGTTCATTTTACAACAAATATGTAGAATTAATTATGCGCGAAAAAGCAAAAAGCGAACCAATATGGACACTCAACGAGTAGTTCCATCTACTTACAGCTACAATCTGAAAGCACTTTGACAGGTCTAGAAGACGCGGGAACACAAGATGGCGGCCGCAAACAAAATGGCCGGAGGTGAAAGCGCGGGAACGCCGCACGTTAGTACGTCGCTCGGGTACAAGTTGGGAGGGGGAGCTTCTTCACCACCCTTACAGTATTCGTTGCGTGACTGAAAAAAAAATATGTTCACTTGTAGCTTACTATACAGGGCGTCCCAAACTTATGGGACATGAAGGGGAAGTACCTTAAATATCGTAGATAGTGAATTTTGCTCAAAGAAGACTTTGTTATTTTTAAAAGTTAGTAATTCTGCATTCATAGATTTTCTAAAAATTACTTGTTTCGTCTGGGAATCGAACCGACTTAAATGTCAAAAAAAATCACCCTACTTTTATGATGCCAATCGAAAGAATAGCTAAAAAATAATAACTCTGCTTAAGTAACATAGTATTTTAAAAGAAAGGAACAACGTAAAATTAATCATTTTAATCAAATTAAAAACATACATGAAACTGCCGTAGTCAATTAAGTAGGTATTTATTTGTAAATTAATTAATTAAATGCTCAAAATGTGATCCCTCTTGTCTTACGCAAATCGCCAATCTTTTAATGAGCCCGCTGCCTGTTGATTCTTATCATTTTATGGTGAATAGAGTGAACACTCGATGTGATATGACACAATTCTGTTTGCAACTCGCCCACGTTCTCGTATCGCTTTTTGTATAGCATCGGCAATAAAATAACTTTCTTGAAATTTGACTCAATCAATTTTACGTTGTTCCTTTCTTTTAAAGTACTATGTTATCTAAGCAGAGTTATTATTTTTAGCTATTCTTTCGATTGGCATCATAAAAGTAGGGTGATTTTTTTTGACATTTAAGTCGGTTCGATTCCCAGACGAAGCAAGTAATTTTTAGAAAATCTATGAATGCAGAATTACTAACTTTTAAAAATAACATAAGTAAAGTCTTCTTTGAGCAAAATTCACTATCTACGATATTTAAGGTACTTCCCCTTCATGTCCCATAAGTTTGGGACGCCTTGTATATAACGCTGTGATGAAATCTTGGAAGTCGATATAAAAATGCTTCTAATAGAAGCATTTTTATATTAACTTGAAATTTGGCATATGCAATTCCGGTGAGAATAAAATCACATAGCATTTGTTATCAAGGTAGTATGATGAATGGATGATGTAGACGAGAGGGGAACGGACGGGCGAGAAAGTGGTCTACCAGCCCCTATTTCACTATCTTGACAATGACACGTGACAGGTGACAATTCGTTATACATTGCAAAGTAAACACGCTGATACTTCACTGGCTATCATATAAACTGCGCCATGTACACTGAAATGTCACCTGTCACCTGTCGTTGTCGGGTTGGTTTGACAAAAGTTTCTGTGAGATCTTATCATCGCTAAGGTTGACACTTGTCACTGTCATAATATTGCAAGGGAAAATCGAACTTGTATCATGACGTGCAGATGAACTTCAGTAGACCACATGTTTGGCCGACTGTACCTATTAATATACACATGATAAACATCTTAGCCTGTAGTGCAAAATGTGGTTATAGGATTAACAGCAAGTTGTTAGAGTTGTTGGTAATTCTGTAGCACTGCCTACCCCACTTTAGGAGGCCGTTTCCTCGTGGTCATACTATTTTTGTCCTACTGACTTTCGACGGAGCCCCGCCCAAGGGCGGAGCTCCTGCTTCTAAGTGGTTTTGCCCTTCGGGCATCTGAAGATACCTAACGAACCTAACCTACCTACTTTTACAACCATAATTAGTATTTAGTGATCAAATCTAGGTTCACTTTTTGACTAGTAGGACAAATTAGTATGACCACGAGGAAGTAAGTCTTTAGGATGAAGGGGTGACGGTATGTACAGTAGAACACAACCGATATGACAGTAGGTACCCGTCCAGGACCTTTGTTCCGATTAGTGCAGTCGGCCAAAAATGTGCTCTACCACCCTACTAGTGAAGTTTATATGTGCGTCATTTTACAGCAAGTTCGATTTTCCCTTGCAACAATATTATGACAGTGACAAAGTATCAACCTTAGCGATAATTAGACCTCACAGAAACTTTTGTCAAACCAACCCGACAAATGTGACAGGTGACATTTCAGTGTACATGGCGCAGTTTATATGATAGCCAGTGAAGTATCAGCGTGTTTACTTTGCAATGTATAATGAATTGTCACATGTCACGTATCATTGTCAATATGGTGAAATAGGGGCTGGTAGACCACTTTCTTGTCTATCCGTTCCCCTGTCTACATCATCCATTCATCATACTACGTACACGAGGTCTACTGCTACTTACTTCGAACTCTGCCTGGCACAGCTCCCGACAGCGGGGGCAGACCACCCCCCCCTTGTGCAGCCAGCCTCGCTTGATGATGCGGACCTGCAGCACCTGCCCAGCATGGTAGCATGTGTATGAATAGTTGCCAACCTGAAACAGCATATTAACAAAGATTGACTTCACCTATTTCAGAAATTGGTACTATTCGCATATAGAAACCCCCCATATCATAGCGATCTCTTCTTGAAGAGCTGATATCTTTCCAACAACCATCTCGATTAAACTCTTATGCTGGACACACAGATGCACACGTAAAACTTAAAAGCCACCTACCACAATGTGCAGGCGTCCGCTCTCGCATTTATATTTGTAGCAGCCGGATCCCCAGTGCTGCCATTCTCTTATCTGTAACAAATATAAAATATTTCTACTCGGGTACTATATTAACATATCAAATAGACTGCACCGAGCAAACGTCGATCATCTTAGACTTAATACTGCGCCGAGCGTACGCCGGATGTACAGTGGCGCCCTCATTACTATTATTGTGTTTTCTAATAAACTAAAGTACTTATTTAGGTTTTTGTACTACAAATGAAAACACAACTTATAGGGTAAGTATATCACAATTTAATCCATCCCCACGTTACATAAAAAAAATTTTTTTTTTCAAGATTTTATTTTACCTCTTTGATGGCGTGATTAATATGTATATTCATGCCAAATTACAGCTTTCTAGCTCTTAGGGTGTCTGAGCTAGGCTGCAGACGGACGGACATGGCGAAACTATAAGGGTTCGTAGTTTGACTACGGAACCCTAACAATCTAATGCTATTGTGACAAACCGTTTTTGGCCTTCTCGGTTGTTACAAATGAAATGATTATCTTATATCTGGCGAAGTGCTGAAATTGGGACAACTGGCATCCCGATCACGGGTAAATCGGGTCATGTCAGTATACCCCTGCAAATCGAGACATCGCGCAAAAATCGGGACGTCAAACGCAGCTTACCTGTCGGCACGATTTCTGCTCCCACACACGGTCGCTGTGGTCGAAGCATTTAGAATGCACTCCGTAGTTTTCTAGAGCGAAGTTTACGTCCGTCTCTGCAACATGTAAATGAACATGTTAGAAGGACATTATATTTAAAAGCGCGCACAGTAGAGCACAATTTATATGGCGTGTCGTGAATCTTCGTTCGCGCAGACACGAACAACGATTGCGATGATTTCCGAAAGCACGATTAAAATCCACGATCATACTTGTACTCAATTTTTTCCATCTCACTCAGGCACGTTTGACGGCTGACTGAATGACACGCGGGCGCGCGTCAACATGGCGACACTAATAACCAATAATAGCACAGAACGCGAGGATCATCCTGATTGCTTCCCGCGTTTCGAAAAAATGTTATCTGCACCGGTACATCGCTGCAGCCATATCAATTGTGTTTTACTGTAAGTGCGTGCGTTTGTGTGTGTGTGTGTGTGTGTGTGTGTGCACTCACTCGGCGTGTTCTCGGTGTACTCGCAGCGGCTGCCGCGCACGAGCACGCTCTTGTGCCGCCACGTGAACTCCTGCAGGTAGGGGCAGTAGTCAGCCAGCGACACGGAACCGCCGTAGTGCGCCTCCTCGCCCGGGGCCACGTTCGGCAGGGTGTCGAAGTGCTGCGGAGAAAAGGTTTTATGATTCCCTAGTCAGTTGCTATTGTTAAATTGTTAATAATAATAATATCAGGGGACTACGTCACACCAATTGACCTAGTCCCAAACTAAGCTCTAGGCTTGTACTATGGGTACTAGACAACGATATAAATACTTATATAGAGAAATATATACTTAAATACATAGAAAACATCCATGGCTCAGGAACAAATTTTTGCGCTCATCGCACAAATATCTGCCCTTACCGGGATTTGAACCCAGGACCTCTAGCTTCGTAGGCAGGGTCACTACCAACTAGGCTATCGCGTCGTCGGTTGAGATACTCAACCGATGATTGCCAATTGGCAACTTGACGACACTCACCATGGGACTATTAGAAATTGTCGTAAGGTTGTCAGTACTCAATATACGATTGTCATTACTCAACCTAAGATGGTCAATGGTCAAATTTTGACTGTCAATTGTTTACTTAATATAGTCAATCAATACTCAATCAATGATCATCACTAAACCTACGATTGTCAATCGACTTAGAACCTAAAAGGTATGTCTAGCAGTGGATGTGTCGCTGATGAAGGATACCTGATAGGCTCGCGGCAGTATGGTGTCATGCCGCACCAGGTTACACAGGACCACGGCGGAGCGCCGCGGCGAGCACTCCGTACGGAGAGGATCACCCTTTATACGTTCACAAAATGGCGCCGGGTTCTTCCGCCTACAAGAAAATAAGTATGTTAAATTAAACATTCAAGAAACCACATAATTATGCTAAAACAAGAATTAAAAAACCGGGCAAGAGCATGTCGGACCATGCTCAGTATAGGGTTCCGAAGCCGTAACGACAAACACAAAAAACTATCTCAAAAATCAACATGTATGAACCAATTTTCTATTTAAAGTTATTTGGCGCTGTCTTAGATTATTTTTAGTAGGTATAAACCCGTTAGTCGCCTGTATCTCAGGAACTAATCATGTCTACTTAGCCGTGATAGTTTTCCTTTAAAATTCGTTATATGCGCTTTCGTTGAAGATTTTTTTCAGATTTTTAGTATTTGTAGTTTTGGCTGCAGGGGGGGAGGACACTTGCCTCTAACAAAAAATAGCGCTTTAAAGCTTAATATTTCATAAACGGATCCCTTAATCGAAATTTTTTTTTCATAAACCCGCAATATTTTTGAAAGACCTATCCAACGACACCCTCCACTATGGGGTAGGCAAGAAAAAAAAAAGGCATCCCCACGTTACGCGTAGGGGAGGTGCATTAAAAAAAAATATTTTTCAAAATTTTATTTTACCACTTTGTTGGCGTGATTAATATGTATATTCATGCCAAATTACAGCTTTCTAGTACTACGTCTCTGAGCTAGACTGGGGACGGACGGACGGACGGACATGGCGAAACTATAAGGGTTCCTAGTTTGACTACGGAACCCTAAAAAGGATGGTTGGTCTGCTTAAAGCATGATGTATTCAGGATGTCTTGAACACTAATTAAAAAGTTAGGGTAGACTTGTGACTACGCAAAAAAACTCCTGCGGCGAGAAATGCCTTTCGATGGAATGAAGATTCTCCGTAAAGATACGGTTATTGAAACGTGATTCGATAAAATAATAAGTGCTCGATAGAGACACATGTAAGCGGGGCGACAAACATTTGTTTGAACTTGAACTCATGTTTATACTGTGCCTCGAGACCGTTACGATAGCAACTAGATAACTTTTTAAGCTGTAGTAGTAGTTTTTGTATTTAATTTTGGACCTGAAGAGAAACTTTAAAAGCGATGAAAATAAAAGACCTTTTAAATATGTGTGGCTCTAAGATAACATTCAAAACCCGCGTTTGTATTTACCAAAAGTAACTTACTCTTCGATTTCCTTTTCGTTGCTTGTAAAACAAATATCAATTTAGAACAAACGACATTATGCTAAACTACTGCTAAGACAATAAAATAAACGTACAAGACTTCACTGCGATAAAACAAACATAACTACACACAAACAGAACTTACTCTATTGTCGAGTTTTCCGGGGTAACGCTTGAAAAAGAAAATTATATTTATTACAAGTTAGCACAAAGGTGAGATATTGTTTCGACACTAGCGGCATCTTGTGTCATCAGTGATGACAGCTTCAACGTCAGTTATCTGACAGAGCAATGATTCCCTAGTCAGTAACTATTGTTAAATTGTCAACTGGACAACACTCACGTCAACTTCTGATTGTTCGTTGTCAAATTCTGATTGTCAATCAATACGCAACCAACGATCATCACTAAACGTACGATTGTCAATCGACTTAGAACCTAGAAAGTGGTTGTACCTCAACCTTTGCGTGTTGAGCCACTGCTTGCAGGAGGCGGCGGCGAACTGGCAGCCGAGCCCGCGGCCCCAGTCGAGCGGCGCGGCGCGCGAGTACTCCGCGCGGTACCAGCCCGTGTCTTCCATCAGGGCGAAGGTTATTCGGCTGTAGACCGAGTTCTGGGTACCCTAACTAACCTAGCATTATCAATTACTACCTTAAGATAGTCAATACACATCTATGAAATGTGAATTGACAACTTAAGACTGTCAATGCTCAACCTATGATCGTCAATTATCTACTTAGGATTGACAATACTCAACCTATGATTGTTAATTGTCTACTTAAGATTGACAATACTCAACTAACGATCATCACTAAACCTACGATTGTCAATCGACTTAGAACCTAGAAAGTGGTTGTACCTCAACCTTTGCGTGTTGAGCCACTGCTTGCAGGAGGCGGCGGCGAACTGGCAGCCGAGCCCGCGGCCCCAGTCGAGCGGCGCGGCGCGCGAGTACTCCGCGCGGTACCAGCCCGTGTCTTCCATCAGGGCGAAGGTTATTCGGCTGAAGACCGAGTTCTGGGTATGGGTTCCGGTCATGGCTTCATTCTGAAATATAAACGTAAAAAAACAATAAGGTAAAAAAAATATCGGGCAAGAGAATGTCTATGTTAGGGTTCCGAAGCCGTTACTATACTCGCCTCGGCGAATGATGGGTCCTATGACACTGACAGTTATTCCGACGCTACAACCTTGTAGTGGCGTCATCGTTACATTAGAATCAAATTGGAGGCGTCTAAAATTTACACTTATTAATTGTAGGTAGATATATGCCATTTTAATGATATTCCGTTGGAATTTTCAAAATTTTTAAAATTTATAAGAAATTATCTGAATCAGACTTTACGTTTACGTCTTGCCAAACTTACTTCGTTTGGAAGATATCGACTAGTGTGAAAAAATATCGATAAACAAATGTCGATAATGGTAACAAGTATACAAATTACAGTAATGTCACCTAAAAACGTTTAAAAGCGTTTTTTTGGGAATATAGTTGACCATTTTTGTAGCAATATGGCATTTAATTAGGTAATAAAAATATTAAATGAATACATACTGTCAGTCATTACGAGAAATATGCTAAACTAATTTATAGAAAAGCATTCGTAAGCATGTCAGCAATTGATCTAAGTATAATAAAATAGGTTTTTGATAGTGTTATTGTCTTTATGTTAGATGAAAATAAAACAACGTGAATTTATCAATGTATTATTTAATCAGAATCCGACAATCGTGCATTACATTCGGTTTGATTTTCGGTGTCCGAATCTGAATCAGAACTACAGGACTCGGCAACATTAATTATAAATAATCATAATCATAATCATAATCTTTATTTGCTTCAAAAATGGTACAATAAGGTGTTACATATTTGGACCCGAACAAACATTTTCCGCTAAATACTAGCATGCAAATTTTAATTTTTATAGGCCTATACAGAAATTATTACATTTTTTATTTATTAAATTACCTTTGACATAATTCATTTACATTGTAAAACATTTTTTCATTTAGCCAACTGTACAGCTTAACTCTAAATGGCTTAAACGGAAGCTCAGTAATCTCTTTAGGGATGAGGTTGTAAATTTTGACACACATGCAGTAACAATTTTTCATCGCTAATGTTGTTTTTGGCAATGTGTCATATACAAGCCTATTTCCGTGTCTTGTCTTTATACTACATGCATCTTTCGCTTTTTTGAATAAGTCTGGGTGTTTACGCACAAACACTGTTACTTCGAAAATGTACATGCAGGGCAAAGGTAACAGTTTAAATTTACTAAACAAAGGTCTACATGATTCGAATCTGGGTATACCACAGATAGCTCTTATGCATTTTTTTTGGCTAACAAATGCTCTGTTTATGTCTGTGGAGTTACCCCATATCAACAAACCGTATCGCAATACCGATGCCACGTAACCGTGATAGGCTAACAGGACGGTGTCAATGTTGGAAGTCCGGCGCAGTCTGTTAATGACATACACAAATCGATTCACTTTGCAACAAACTTGTTCAACGTGTGCTTTCCAATTGCAGTGTCTATCTAAAACTAAGCCTAAAAATGGCATTTTATCAATTTCCATTATTGTACAATTATCATAACCTACATTTAACGGGGTACATTTATTATTAACATTACAGAACTGAACCAATTTAGTTTTTTCTAGATTTACATTCAAGTTGTTAACTTCAAGCCATTCTATAATTATTCTAATCGCATCATTAATCTTAGAAGTAAAATTATCTTTATTTTCACAAGTAAGTTGAAGTGAAATATCGTCAGCAAAAAGTGTACATTTGTGAGTAGTCGCGTCAGGAAGATCGTTTATGTACAATAAGAATAGCAAGGGTCCGAGCACGCTACCCTGTGGTACGCCATAGGCGTTGGATCTGTACATAGATCTATATTTTGTGACCTCGAAGTTATGAACATTCAAAATTTCGATACATTGAAGCCTATTTTCTAAGTATGATTGTAACCAGTTCAATGCTAGTCCCCTAATACCGTATTTCTGAAGCTTTTGTAATAATAAGTTATGAGATACAAAATCAAAAGCTTTAGTCATGTCAAAGAACACAACAGCTGTAGGTTTTTTCTTGTCTATACTTTTAACAACGTTGTTAATCAAGTTGAAGGTAGCTAACGTGGTACATTTATTTTTTTAAATTTTACCTTTTTATAAATGGTTCATCCACTATGTTATCGTATTTTACGTCGCGATCCCAGTCTTCCAAACATATTCTTTTTGTTCTTTCGACCACTTTCCGCCAATCTTCGGGGGTTAGGTACGTGATCGCACGCTTCTTTTAATAGTGTCATCATTTTATTTGATGTAAAAGGCGGAGTTGTATTATGTCTTGCTGGATAACCTTTGACTTGTGCCCATATCATCTCAATGGCATTATACTGATATAAGAATTGCACTTTCCGTGCATCGCATTGTTATCATCAGTTTAGTGTTGCCGTCACAAAAAATAAATATATGTATGGGGTGTTAATTACTTTAATTATTACAGGAGTGAAAAATAATATATGAATAAAGAAACATTTATCTAATTTGCACTATTCAAACGTTATTAGATTTAAAATAATTATAAATATATTTTTTTAAGTTAGGCGACTTGCAGCTTTATAAAACGGCCCCCTGGCCGCAGGACAAATACTACTTTGCCGATAGTGTAGGTACTTGCACATCACTATCAGAGATGTCAGTGTCAGTGTCATAGGACCCATCATTCGCCGAGGCGAGTATAGGTACACAAAAAAAAATCTGTTGAAAAAGTGCGCCAGCAAAAGAGCGTATCTTCATGCCACTTACGTCCTTTTGTTGAGAAGCGCAGTTTTTCGGCAATAACTCAAAAACGGTATATCCGATCATGTTGATAATAATTCTCAATTATATACTAAGTGTTGCCTTTGTGATTTTGTTATTATTTTTTGAACAAACGTCTTAAAAGATGATGGACGAGGGGACACAATTATGTAACTACGAGGCGATTATTTCCAAAAATTAAAAAAAAACTGCTAAGAAGCCATTGTTTTTAAAAGAACTGTCCCTAATAGAACTGTGTACAGATGTAGTGAATAATCCTTTCCCATCGTTTTTGGTCGGATAACTTCGTATTTATCTTGCTTTCTCAGTTTGCATATTGATGGGTACTGAAGCTAATTGAGAAAGCTAGATAAATACGAACATATCCGATGAAAAACGATGGGAAAGGATTATTCACTACATCTGTAATATATGTACAAACACGATAATTTATGATTAAAAATATTTTTTTCCTCGATTGTTACATGCGTGGATATACCCTCTTACAAATATTTATTTTTGTTATTTAACTACCAAACTAAGGAGCGGCTCGTACAAGACACCTATATTCCAAAATTCAACGATGTAACTTGTAGTTTTCGACTAAAATCCCGTGACATACGGACGGACGGACATAACGAAACTATAAGGGTTCCATAGCGTAGGTTTAATGAAAACACAACTTATAGGGAATATCACATAGGTTAATAACAATTCACCTTCCAGTTATCAACTTAACGGAAAAAAGTGGCCACCTTTTCCCGTTAAACTGACTACTCAAAGGGTAATTGTTATTAAAGTTTGATACGTATCCCATAAATTGTGTTTTTACTTGCGCTGCAAAAACGTATCGTCTGATTGCAAGGAAATTCTTTATTTAATTCGAAAACACAATAATAGTGATGAGGGCGCCAATTGGACGCTCGGCGTTTGCTAGGCGCAATCTTAAGAGTGATAGTTATTTTCATACATTTTACTTATAAACTGAAGAATACATCTAGATTTATCTCTTGGTTTGTTTTATCCATTTACCCGAGTTCTTTCAAACTTACCTCAAAAATCCTCTTTTCCCAATGAGTCAGGGCAGTACCATCTCCGCCCTGGTCTTCCAACTCTGCTCCTTCCAAGGTAGAACAGTTGAAGTGTTCACGAACCTAGAATTAATTAAAGTAGGAATATTGTTAACATAATTTTTCGAGTCATATTTTTTATATCGCTGGAAACAATAAGGTTAGGTTTGATTAATAAAAAACAATAATTATAATATTAATAACTAAACTAAAAGCAAGTTTTACAAAACCCGGCTGTATTTTTTATAACTGTCGTCGTTACATGTTAAAATTAGTGTATAAAACCCGCCATTTTATTTTTCAAGACGCTTGTGCCTACATCGTCATCATTATCATCATCATCATCATATTCATCATCATCTTTATCTTCATCATCATCATCATCATCATCATCATCATCATCATCATCATCATCATCATCATCATCATCATCATCATCATCATCATCATCATCATCATCATCATCATCATCATCATCATCATCATCATCATCATCATCATCATCATCATCATCATCATCATCATCATCATCATCATCATCATCATCATCATCATCATCATCATCATCATCATCATCATCATCATCATCATCATCATCATCATCATCATCATCATCATCATCATCATCATCATCATCATCATCATCATCATCATCATCATCATCATCATCATCATCATCATCATCATCATCATCATCATCATCACCATCATCATCATCATAATTATATATGCCTCATCATTACCCACCTCTTTCACCACGCGAGGGGTGACGATCATGTGGAACGTCCTCTCTATGTACCCCCCTCTGATCATCCATTTCTTCCTCGTGATGTTCTTGACCACCCGGTCGGACCACTTGTGAATTTGAAGCCTGCGTACAAAATAACTAATTAGAAACTTGTATTCTTTTTGTAGTTGTGTACACAAATATATTTAATAATTCTAGTTTTAAGTAGATAACAGGTTTTACATTAGTTATTAATTATTATAATTATTATTGTTTACTGTATATTAGTTATTAGTAAACCATTATTAGAAACTGTAAAAGTATAAAAAATTCAAACAATAAGGGGCTGTTGTTTGATCAGTAGTTGTTGTTAAAAATCGTAACTAATGGTTAAATCTCAAGGAAATGTGTAAAATTTTCGATTCCTTTTTAGAATTTTTACAATTAGTTTAACTAGTCAAACCACAGACCCTAAGTTCGTGTAAAAAAAAAAAAGCTCATTTTTGGGGGATTCTAATGTTAAAGCCCAAGTTGGAAATAATTTTGCTACCGTGTGACACATACTGCTTTTCACATCACCTATGAGGAACATAAAAGATCTTAGTGACGAAACAAATTTAATTATTTACACTCTCTAATAGTGCTGAAATTATCAAATTTAACAATAAATTGTGGTAAGTACCTATTTTTGTGTTTTACACATGTCACTAACATACAAATAATAAATAACCTTCGAACGCCAAATTCACAAAATTCATAAGATCAACCATAAATGTCCTTGAATAGAAAAGTGCAACTTTGATCCCTCGTAGCAGGGAAGCAAAGACCCCTTTCCCAATAAGTGATGTGAAAATAAACCTTACCTAACCTACAGGGTCTGTAAGTATATCATTACTTACTCTTCATCCAGAGGCGGGTTCCCCGTATCCGGTCGTCTCTCCATCAAGGGTTCACCATTGTCGTCCCTGAAATAAAATATAACATAAGAAAACTTACGAGCTGGCAAACTGAGGAACTTAAGCAGTTATTTATGCAACTATGGCATTATGACCGGCACAATGAAATTGAGATACGTGTGTGACTAATGTCAGTAATGTCATACATACGGCATACGGCTTAATAACAGGCACGAATATCACAAAGGGCAGTAGAAAAAACAATATGGCGTCAAAAATGGCGCCATTTCAGAGCCTCTACTCCACTAAGTAAAACAATACTGCTTTTGACGTGTTATAGTATTGTTTTTTCACTTCTCATGCTCTTAAAATGTTACTTTAGTCTCTGCACATCGGGACTAAAACTCTTTATTAATCTCTTGGGAATAAAGTAATATTTTTGAAATTTATTTTGGTAAGTATCTCCCAAACAGCCAGTCACGGTGTTTGTGAATGGAGGATTATCACCATTTTCAGTGATTGTGACCATTTTTTGAGTGTGGAAATAACCTCAAAATGATAACTGTGCAAAAATATAAAAAATAACGATTTAATTTCGTGAAACACGATTAATGATTACGAACATGAATCTATTTAATTATATTAAGGATAAGTAATTCATTTTATTATGCATTGCCCAATTAGTTGTAGTTTTTTTTTGTTGTAAAGTGACGCTTTAAATGCTTCTATAGTTATTGGCTAACTACCTATAGAAGCATTTAAAGCGTCACTTTACAATAAAAAAAAACACGGAACAATTTTGGAAGAAACTTTGTTATTATAATCAATATTGTAATTTTGTATATGTAGATCGTCGTTTTTTTACTCGCATTCAAAGTGAAAAGTAGAGTGTTTAACGCGAGACTAAAAAACCATAATGACACCCGAACTTATAGCCACCTGCGCTCCGCTTGGGTGGCTAAACATCTCGTGTCATTATGGCTTGTTTTAGTCACTTGTTAAACAATCTACTATTAGCTCTGCTGTAAATAAGAGTTATAATACAACACAGCTGATATGGCTTACCGAAATATTTTGATTGAAGCGTCGACACGTCGGGGGACCGCTAAGTAGGTAAACTAAATAATATAAAATGGGTCCATATTGGCTCACATAAAATTCTTATTCCTATTTTTTGTTTTCTTACCGATTTGTATTCATAATAATCACTCTTTATAATTTTTTTCTTCATACTTTTATCTTCATACTTTTTAAGTCATAATTATCGCAATTCATAATGCATTTTATTTAGGAATCGTTACTTTTTGAGATTTTTTATAAATCTAACCTAACCTAACCTAACCTTATTACACGTAAGATATTTAAGAAATGGTGAAGGGTGTACGGCTTCATTAATATTGGCGTTATGAATTCAGATGATTATGAGTTCCGATCGTTAGTACAAAAAAAAATTATGCAGAGTATGAAGAGTGATCATTATGATGTAAAATGGTATGACAAACATTTTCGGACTTCCGATAATAGGACTTAAAAAGGTATGTGAGTAGATACGCACCCATATAAAATACCCCAGCTACTTAGCGGTCCCCGACGTGGTGACGCTTGAATCAAAATATTAATGCCTACTTATAATTAAACTTATAGGGCCAATACTTATATTTTTTTACTTTTTATAGTTTATTCTTTAGACTGTTTTGATTCGGGGTTTTTAATTTTTTTTTTACATTTGTGTTTTTTCTATACTTTACCTGTAGAATGCGAAGAGCGAGACGCTGAAACCAAGAGCATGCAGCATCTCATGCTGCACGGTGGAGAGAAGACTGGGCAGGTCGCGATACTTGGTGGACAACTCGCCGGGGCAAAAATTAGCATGCCCTGCCACTGGCCTGAATCATACAACGGTTATGTAGGAATGTAACGGGTATGTGTGTATTCGATTTTATTAACTCTGAAGAAAAACGACAAAAACTAAAAACTTGCCGCCTTGAATGAGGCGGTACGGAAACCTCGGTGTGCGAGTCAGACTCGTTTTTATCGGTTGAAACGTTATTTAAACAAAAAGATAAAAAGAAAAAAGATATTTATTCAGTAAGCAGGCCGCACGGGCACTTTTACACATCAAGAATCTACCACCGCTTCCCAAGAGATGACCACTGCTGAGAAGAAACGCCGCAAGAAACTCAGCAGTCAGTCGTTTTTTAACCATATTTAATACTACAATGATACTACTTAGTCTAGCATTATATAAAGGTATAAATATTAAATTAAATATAATATCAAATATCATGCGTAGTTCAGCAGAAAATAATAGCGTAGATAATGCATAGCATTATGTCACAAGTCTTATTATTTAAGACTGCGCCGAGCGTACGCCGGATGTGCAGTAGCGCCCTCATTACTATTACTGTGTTTTCTAATAAACTAAAGTATTTTCTTAAAATTGGTCGGTAGGTTATTGTACTACAAATGAAAACACAACTTATAGGGTATATCACATAGTTTAATAACAATTCACGTTCCAGTTATCAACTTAACGGAAAAAAGTGGCCACCCTTTCCCGTTAAGCTGACTACTCAAAGGGTAATTGTTATTAAAGTTTGTTACGTATCCCATAAATTGTGTTTTTACTTGCACTACCAACACGTATCGTCTGATTGCAAGGAAATTCTTTAGTTAATTAGAAAACACAATAAAAGTAATGAGGGCGTCACTGGACGCTCGGCGTTTGCTCGGTGCAGTCTTAACTAAACGTCTCTGTTGAACAGCCAATCGTGATTTGTCGAGGTTTGACGTGTCAGTGTTCTGATCAGTTCAATACCTAAATGAATGTAGTATAGTAACTAGGCGCCAATGGTCGGTATCATCAATCATTTGTGGTTTTACCCTACATACTATACAGTATGTAAACTTACTAAAACCATCTCTTTCAACCAGTTGCTAGGCTAGTAAAGTTAAGTGTTTTACCACATTTTTTGCTAGTGTATGTCGAATATTTTTAATTTTATCATTGCATAAAAATTATAACACCTCACCTTTTTCAAAGTCAGTTAACCCTAAAAGTATCATCCCATGTGTAATGTTTACATCGTTGTTCAGTGCCCATTATAAGACCCGTATGTAATGTTTTCATTGTAACAGATTATTGAACTTGCGTTCAGTGCATTCTTTATTTAAATTTGAAAAAGTATCAAGATTTCAATAATTTATATACCCCAACCTTATCTATCGCCTAGACATGATCGGGTTCAAATAAATGGTTTTAGTAAGTTAACATATTGTAAAAAGATAAAAAAAGATAAAAGATGTTTATTCAGTAAGTAGGCCGCACGGGCACTTTTACACGTCAAAAATCTACCAGCGCTTCGCAAGAGACCACTGCTGAGAAGAAGCGCCGCAAGAAACTCAACAGTTAGTCGTTTTTTAAATATAGGTACAATTTTAAAACTTAACCTAGCATTATATAAAACAATGAATCTAACATACGATAAGAAATAAATGTATTCACGCGTAGTTGAGCAGGAAAATGTGTCAAAACTCTGAGTTTTCTCCAGAACTAATTGGTAGTAAGTAAGTAATAGAAAATAATTATGAAAAATTATACTTAATTATGATGGTGTAATACAACTACATAAAAAGTTTCGATACATTCTCCTACAGAAACCGTGTCCCCTAGACAATATACAATGTTTACATATTTCTTACGATGATGTATATCTTACTCATACTTTTTAAGGATTATCAAACCTTGTACATATTTGAAACGCAATTCGATTTATGATGGACGATTAAGTTATTTATATTCCTATTACTAGCCAAAGAGATAGTATCGATAAGCGTGTTGATATACTATCAGTCTGTCATTGGGTTTTTCTCATAAAACTCTATCCTGATGATAACTATCGTAGTCGGTGTGTATCTTTTTTTATGGTTCAACCGTCAAACTAGGAACCTTTATAGTTTCACCATGTCCATCCGTTCTTTCGTCCATCCGTTCAAGCTTATCTCAAAGACTCTCAGTTATAGAAATTTGTATGTGGCATGAATATACATAATAGTCACGCCGACAAATAGTAAAATAAAATATTGAAAAAAAAGGTACCTACCGTAAAACAGGTTAAGACTGCACCGAGCAAACGTCGAGCGTCCAGTGGCGCCCTCATTACTATTATTGTAAATTTCCTAGCAATCAGACGATACGTTTTTGTAGCGCAAGTAAAAACACAATTTATGGGATACGTAACAAACTTTAATAACAATTACCCTTTGAGTAGTCAGCTTAACGGGAAAAAGGTGGCCACTTTTTTCCGTTAAGTTGATAACTCGAAGATGAATTGTTTTTAAACTATGTGATATACCCTATAAGTTGTGTATTCATTTGTAGTACAAAAACCTATCGAACAATTTCAAGAAAATACTTTATTTTATTAGAAATACAATAATAGTAACGAGGGCGCCACTGTACATCCGGCGTACGTTTGGCGCAGTCTTAAAATTAAGCATATATTACTAATTATAAGACTGAAATTATTTCCAATACATGTAAAGTTATTGACCATTTAAAAATTGTTCTTGTATGTAACCATTTATGACCTATTTTAGGTCTCTACTCACCCCTTAATCCCTACTCATACCGTTAAGGGAGGCTCTTTAACTATACAAATAACGTGGGGATGTGTTTTTTCTTCGTTCAGCATATGGTGGGGTGACGAAACTGCCGATGGATAGGTCTTTTAAAAATATGGCGGGTCAGTGGAAAAAACCAGCCTGTTTGACTCTTATGAAAATTTGGACTTTTTAATATTTCACAAACGGATTCCTTAATCGTTATGGTGTCTTCGAGCTGATTTCATGGAGTCGGGAAGTGGAAAGTGTAGCAACATCATCTCCGCTATACTTAACGTATACCCACGAAGTTTCAGGAACACTGGTGGTTCGTTAGTTTGGTCTCGATAAGTAGATGATGTCTGTGTAATACAAACTATAGTCGGCGGCAAAAACTTGTATCTTTTGACATGTCCGAGTCAACAGACTTACCGATCCAAAGCGCTCTCTTGTTGACAGTGCGAAGCGTACGCCACAGTCAGCCCGCGTCGACATCGCTCCGTCTCTACCGCACTCACGTATAGCACGAAATCTGTGTCCTCTACTCCAGTGGGCTCGTCCTCTTCATCTAGAACATATGCAGCATTGTTTATGGGTTCATCAAACTAAGCTTTATAATAAGTATTATACTTCAACACAACCAAAAAAAAACGGAGTGATTTATGGCAAAAAAATACAATGGCGTTTGAATTTTCAGGAATACGACTTTATCAACACTTGATAATAGGGAAAATTAAATGCATGGCAAACGTATCGTTATGGCACTTAAAATTATGGCAAATGATCATTATGACATATGAATCATTATGGAACATAAAATTATGGCAAATGACATTCGGGCAAATGAGATGGTTACGTATCAGAACGCCTAAAATTAATAAGCCTAATGTATCATAATAATAATATCTAAAAGTTCATAATACCTAATGGTCTCTTACAGAAATCGAAAACTTTTCAGGATATTATAAAAGGCCATTTTATATAACTCATTAGGTTAGGTTAGGTTAGTTTTATAACAATCCTGTAAAATGTACGGTTTCAATAAAAACGACCATTAGGTATTATGCATTAGGCTTATTAATTTTAGGTGTTCTGATACGTAACTGTGGCAGCATACCTATATGTACTTGCATGTTTTCCGATAGTGATATTTTTGTGTAGGGTGAATCTAAATCATCCCATTGCTAACTACCCTTTACATCTGTTTTTATTAATCTTAGTATGTCGATTATAAAATATGGTTTGCGTAGGGTAAGACCTAAAACACCCCATTCCAAACTACCCTTATAATTTAGTTTTATGTCTCTCGTTTCCATATATATATAAGACAGATTTTGGAATAAACACTTCTTCTTACAACTGAATTGGGTTTCATTAACACCTCTAAGCCACAGTAGATCCTACCTCAACAGTAACCAATGAGATTATTGCATATGAAATTCGTTTGAAGAACTTACGTTCCATATCGTCGTTAAGAGCGTTTCCAGTGAGCTCTGTGGTCTCCTCGTCCTCGATGGTGACGCGGCGCCGGCGCAGCGAACGACAGTTCTGCCCCGTGCTGTTGCACACGTAGCAAGGCTGAAAAAGAGAGCGTTATTACAAGCTTGCAATGTATGTACAGTCACGAGATTTAATTTGGTACCCACCTTAGGTCCAAGGTCATTCTGACATTCTACAACAATAAGGTTGAGTTTCCTAAAAGTTATAAATGACTTGACATCTCTAATGACATTGACGACTTCAAGCATATTTTTCTTGAAATGGGTCCCAAATTAACGCTCGTGACCGTATGTATGAAAGGGTTAAGTCTTGCAAGTTTTTGACCCACTTCCCGTTAACAGAATGGGCTGAAATTTGGACCACTCGAACTCGCTGACAATGCAATATTATGGTATCTAAGAGGTGATCTGATGATGGAGTCGGAAGGTGACGAGAGGATCGTCACTATTCCTACCGTAGACCCACAGTGTTGGGACTCAATAGTTTGGTCTCGATAAGCAGATAAAGATTTTTCAAAAAAAAGTAAAGCTTGTATCAAAACATGTTTTTTTTTACAGAAACTTATTATCTTGAGTAACTCTCTGGCCACTAGAAAAGGTTTAAAAAAAAAGTTTCTTGTAAAGATTCCATTTTCAGACGGTAATTTTTTGCTCCCGTCCCGTGTGGTTGCCGGGTTATTACAGTGCCTCTCCATAGTCTCCATGTCATCCTTGTCGTAAGAGGCGACTAAGGGAATAAAGACGTGTAGATGGGCTTACAACCTTTCATATTTTTTGTTCGCCATCGAGACCACAGATAACAGATAACATTAACCTTAGATGTCATCTGTTATCTGTCAGTAAGTATGACGATCCGTTTTGCATAAAATGTATGTAAAATGTTACGATTTATTTTCAGGATTGTAACGATTTGAAAAGTTCCTGAAACTTGTTTCATGCTGAGTACTAATATTCAGCTCATTAGCATAACATAAAAAAAAAAAAAAAAAAATATTCAAAGTTAAGAGTAACAAAATGAACAGATTATCCGTTGGTCCCACACTTGGCCATGCCTTTCACGTGGTAACCAGATTCGGAGTAACACTTTAAAAGAGAGTACAGTTACTGTCTACAAATGAAAATTGGAAACTTAAAGACTAACTTAAAGTAATGTAACAAATGTTTAAGCCCGAATATTACAACTAAATTTTATTATATTAAATTACTAAATTACTATAGTATTTTTCGTAATCGTGTTATAATAGAGAGCTTTTTAGTCGAGTACCGTGTTTAGGCCACGAAGCTTGCTGAGTGGCCTAAGTAAGGTACGAGATTAAAAAGCTTAATTATGACACTATTGTGAACAATACTTTTTGTACAAGTTCATTAAAATTAATAATGTAAGTCATTAATACGAGTATATAAGAAAACTAAAAGTAGATTTTTGACAGATGATGCGACGCTGCTACGTTCCGAAACGACACAGATTGGCAATTTTGTATCGGATCGAGGCTCCTTAAACAAGGACACATATTATATGGAAATCCGAAGTTCTATTTTCTAATTTTTTTCGGTTGTCTAGAGCGTATCGAAATAGTTATTTCGGTTGTCTAGAGCGTATCGAAATAGTTATTTCGATTGTTTCGGAAGTAACATCTAGACTATTCAACGATGAAAAGAGTGACGTTACAGTATTCTCTATGAAATCGTAATACACACATTTTAATCGACGAGTACAAAAAAATATTTGAGGTACGAGTTAAGCGTGGTTGCGATTTGTTGTGTGTGAGTGTGTGTGTATCGTGTGTGAGTGAGTTCTCAAGTGATGGCCTTCAGCAGCTTATCAGTCTCCCTATAGCCAAGAGTTTTTAACCAACTGAGGATTCTCAGCCTTGCTTCACGAGGGGAAGATTTTGAGATGTCACACGAATTGGCAATTTTGTTGTAGATGTAGGGATGAAGAAAATCCGGGAAAAATGTTTATGCATTGCTAGGGCAGTCGATCATACTTCAGTTTAGCCATGTCCTTTCAGCCTATTCCAATAACAGTAAATACTTGTAGTATAAGACGGTATTACTTGCCAAATTTCATATTTCTAAGTTAACGTAAAATATAATAAACATTTTGATTCCCCTGAGAGTGTCGAAATATACGTTTTTAGCGGCATAAACAGCCGTATTTTCTTTTTACGTTAACTTAAGTTTGATTTTTTCACAGCTTCAAGGGACTATAGACTTGAGTACATGGTTTCAATTTCAACTCGATACCTCTACGCGTTCCCGAGATAAAGGGTCTTGACAGACAGACAAACAAACAGACAGACGGACAACAAAGTGATCCTGTTCCGGTTCCGGTTTTTTTCGAGGTACGTAACTCTAAAAACATATACAACATACGTAGATACGTAGAAATATGGAAACATTCTAGAATCATCGCGCGAATGTTTGAGACCTTATGAGAGATTTATACATTTACAAGCTTACTAATATTTTAAGACTGCAAATGCATTGTCAACTCTGATGAGTGAAATGGAATGCTTCTATACTAATCATTTCACCGGTTGTCTTATCGATACACGAGAAAACAATGTGAGCACTGATGCTTGGCGTTAGGTTAAAGAGTGAGATGGTAGTAGCAACGTCGATGGACCCTACACAAGGTCCTACCATAACTGAACACCCTTATTGGGTATTAGGGAAAGCGATTTAAGTGGTTATTAACCTTTTTTGTATGAATATAACCGGTTAAAACCGGTTAAAACCGATTAATACCGGTAAACCCGGTTATAACCGGTAATAACCGGTTATTTGCATTCCCTACTGGGAATAGAACCCAGGACTGCTACCTTCGTCAGGGTCACTCGGTTATCACATTGATGCGGATATGCATGCCGCTCCGGTGTGTGAGCGAGACATCGCCTATACACGGAACCGCATCGAATGTGACGACCGAATAACAACGCTATTTGATGTTTTTAGCTTGCTATGCGTGTATGTATAATAAAAGTTTACGCGTACTTATAAAATGGGAAATAAATTTACCGCAATTGCAAAAAGCAATAAAATACTAAAGAAACCGGAGCTATAAATTCTACGATACAAATTGAAGCATGTATTGAAGCAAACATATAATATGTTTTTACGAACTATACTGTTTATCGGTAAGATCTAACAACATACGTACATATATACATTATATCTGTTCCCGTGTCCACTTCGCTGAGCATTTTTTTTGGCATTTACATGGCTTTCTATAGGTAAAAGAATTTTCAAAATTAGTTCTGTGGATCCGGAGATTATACCTTACGTCACAAACTTTACCCTCTTAATAATATTAGTATAGATAACTTAAGTTTGACGTTTATGTTCGTTTATCTGCCTGCTTATCTATGCCCCCCTAAGGCCCACTTGCACGCAGAATTTAACCCTGGGTTAAGGCACTAACTCGAGTTAGTAGACGTCAGATTCATACGAAAACTGTAATTTTAACTCGAGTTAGTGTCTTAACCCAGGGTTAAACTTTTCGTGCAAGTGGCCCTAAGGCCAATAGGCAGTATGTCAGATAAAACACCAGTTGAATTATCAACCTTATCACTAACAAAATATAATTAAAACTGCTTTGGTTATTGAATTTGAGAGGCTCCTAATTAAACAAAATCCTTATAGTTTCGCCAAGTCCGTCCGTCTGACTGTAGGTACATAGCCACTAATTCTTTGAAACTATCAATGTCACAAAGTTTTGCTACTATAGACCAATAAGGTTTTTTTTAAAGACTATGGTGTCTTTCATACATAGTTTATGTGTACCTACGTACTAATATTTTTTTAGGGTTCCGTATTCGAATTATTGCTGTTAACTTTACATCACAACATTGATTAAAAAAGTAGTATGCCAGAATTAAGAAATTTAATCAAAAATCATCATTAAAGATTCGGAGATACAACCAAAAACATGCAAATGCATAAATGGCCTTTTAAACGCATATTATTGTAACTAAGTAAGTAACTTCAACCCCTCGTTTCAAAGAGATCTCTACGGCATTTCTATTAATATCAGCTTTGACTTTATAATAAAGTGAATCCGTACAATTTTCTTAATTTGGTAATTACCCTTTCGAGGGGCAGGGTTTCTGGATGAATTCAAATATGATGTTGTTAATGAAATGGCAGTTTTATAATGTTATAAAGTATTTAAGCCGTCAAAAATATTTCATATTTTACTATCGACCCGCCCGCCGAAGCGAAGCGCGCTTCGGTTTATGTGACTTCTGTAACATCCGTATTAGGGAATGCAATTTAACCGGTTATTAACCGATTTTATATGAAAATAACCGGTTCAAACCGGTTATAACCGGTTATTTGCATTCCTTAATCCGTACACAGAAACTTTCCGTGAACAAATTATCTAATTGGTAGTGAACACCGCATCAAAATGCGTTGAGTGGTTTAGAAGGACTTAGTACACGCGGGAAGGGACTTTGTTTTATACTACGTAAAGATAAAAATGTACTTAGGCCGCATGCGCGCATTTTCACATCCAAAATCTACCAGCGCTTCCTATGAGGATACCACTGCTGCTATTGTGGGGAACCCAAAAACCACATATATACTTTCACGCCTGTCTCCTAATGGGGTAGGCACTAGGCAGAGCCTAATATAGAACGCCAGGTGCCCCGGTCTAAACATACAACTCTCGCTTCCTCTACATTCATGAACCTCTTCATGCATGTACGTCGGTATCGGGTGCTTTTGATTTGGCACTTAAGGATCAGTTTCATCAGTCGATAGCCCATGCTTTTCGTGATACATTGCTTCGCTGCAATAGATCCCGGCTCAATAATGTCAAAACAACTGGTCAATGGATTGCTAAAAGCGCCTTTATTCAGTTAATTTTTTTACTACTACTTTTGAGCCCCACTGGGCAAAGGCCTCCCCTCTTTTTCGCCACTGTCCCTATCCAGAGCGCACTCTTGCCAATCCCTCGCGAACGACTCTAGGCCAACTCGCCATCTTCTGTGTCTACCTCTGCTACATCCGTCGCGTGGAAGCCAATGGGGGGTATTTTTGGCACATCTCCCATCGTGCATGTACTGTAACTTTGCGGTCTTCACCCCAACGTTAGCAATACCAGTTCTGGAGCTCAGCTCTGTGTTCCTCACCCTATCGGATCTTCGGACACCCAGTATGCTACGCTCCATGGCTCAAACCTTGAGTTTAGACTCTTGAGCCTCAGTCAATGACCATGAAAATTCAGTGGGTCCATATTGGCTCATACAAAATTGATTGGAATATTTATTCAAATACCGATTTGTGACTATACTCATCATTACTCCGAAAAATTTTGCTCATACTTTTTTGTTCATACTTTTTTAAGTCATAATCATCGCAACTCATAATACATTTTTTCAAAAAACTGTTACTTTTTTTTTGATTTTTAAGAAATTCTGAAAAGTGTACGGTTCCATGAATCTTGACGGTATAAGTTCAGATGATTATAAGTTCCGATCGTTAGTATTCAAAAAAATCATGAAGAGTATGAAGAGTGAGCATTAGGTTGTAAAATTATATGAGATACATTTTCGGAGTTCCAATAATCTAATTTGCAATTTTATATGAACTTTGGCGCACCCATATTCAGTACATAAAGTCAATATTTTATTAATTTGAGAAATGAAACCACTATCATTGCAGGTCTACATCTCCTCTGCTTTACCAACGTTGCAAACCCTATGGTCCTCCTCACAGCCAATGTAGAAGACATTAAGAAGATAGCAAGAAAATTCCTCTCCGACAATGTGGCCGATACTATAGCCGAGTTCTTAATAAAAGCGACTGGAGGCTTTCGAAATAATAAGGACCAAATATCTCAAGAAAACGACAAAAACCAACAAGATATCAATAACATTTCGGTGGAAGGCAAAGTAGGGAGGGCAAGTAAAAGGCGACCGACGACACCCGCAAAAGAATTCATAGATTATGACGTTAAAACTACCAAGAGACATAAAAAGATTCCACCAGAACCAATGGTTTATAATACGCCAGCATTTGAGTCAAATGTAGAGCGAATAGATGGCGAATTCGATGAAGATTTCAGAGCAGACACTACAGTAAATGACGATGCGCAAATGAAACAAGTAAGAGACCTTTATAGACAACGAATTAATGAAGAGAACGACGCAAAATACGATGAAAGTACAACGGTAGGTGGAGATCAATACGATATAGAGATACAGAAACCTCGACAGCCCAAATACAGTGCGTATGAAGATGAGGAGTCTCTACCTAAATATACGAGTAGCCAATATAGCAAGAAGGGTAAACATAGGCTAATAGCTACCAGTGGCTCTATAATCTTACCCAGATTAGGAGATGGGTCACGAGAATAAATAAAGTTGTATTTTCTTGTCTGTTATTTTTACAAGCTTTTAACTTGCAATGTATGAATATAGTATAAATGTACGTAAGGATCAAATCTTGCAGGTTAAGTTTGAGCCACTACCCGGTTTCCGATGAGGCTGAAAATTTGTATACGCCTTTAGTTCTGATGTATCATCGAGCTGGTCTGATGATGGAGACTCAGGGTGGCCATAGGATCTCCTAAATTACACATGATATAGAGAGTAATGGGCGGACGACGGATGCAAATTAAAATTTTTTGAGCATGGAAATAACCTCAAAATGACAACTGTGCAAAAATATAAAAAATAACGATTTCATTTCGTGAAACACGATTAATGATTACGAATATGAATCTATTTAATTACATAAAGGATAATTCATTTTATTATGCATGGTCCAATTAGTTATAAAATAATTTTCAAGTTTGAATCTGTTGGCTAAATATGCAAGAATTTAAAGCGTCACTTAACAACAACAAAAAAAACAGTGGAACAATTTTGTAAAAAACTTTGTTATAATCAAATTTGTAATTTTGTACATGTAGAGCGTTGATTTTTTCCTCGCATTCAAAGTGAAAAGTAGAGTGTTTGACGCGAGACTAAACAACCATAATGACAACCAACATCTCGTGTAATTATGGCTTGTTTTAGTCCCTTGTTGAACAATCTACTACTTTGCCTCCTGGAACCCCAGCCTTGTATGGACTCACGTTCAAGTGCTCCTCGGGCACCCTGACCTCTCCGCACATGGTCTCTGCGCTGCAGGCCTCGATGCAGTGCGACCGGCCTCCTCGCACGAACACTTGACGTGTGGGGCATTTCCTGAAACAAGGTTAATATAAAATTAGTTTCTGACAAAAATTTGGGACAAGTTTGTGCTGACTGTACTTTTCTTTGCAAAGTCATTATGTACATACTTATCAATAGTAAGGTTTACGGTCTATTTAATTTCATAAGGTTTTGAAAAATATTCTTTTCACACAAACTATTAAAACTTTGTATGGACACGTCAACATCAGTACTAAGTTTTGAAATCCCTATAAAATGAAATATTCGTTTTTAACAGCGATTAATTGTGCATGTATTTATACCTTAGTTTATTAGTTAACGATAAGTGTAACTTAAAACAGAATTGTTTAAGAACTTTTTGATTGGATTGATCTTAAACTTAATATGAAAATAATGATCTAGTGTATAAATCATTGCAAACACCTCACTTGATTTTTAAAAGTACTTGATTATCGAGTAATCATGGTGAATTTGGTTCGCTTGGTACATCTTTTGCAAGTTCGATTGACGGCGACTTTACCCGCCCCATGACTATTATTACTTAATTGAACTTTCGAAGCTGATTTTGAATCACGTGAAGTTATGAAAGGCTATTTCAGAATTCAAGATCGTGATGTATTTCAGTTAAACAATAGAATGATATTAAATTCGTGTTTTCCAAGAAAATTAATTTCCTATCGGATAACGTTTCATCTCTTTAAAATGGCCGACTCATTTCGAATGGACAAGCTTAATGAAAACGAAATGGAATTGCTTTTATATTTTCAAATTAACTAGATACTCTTTAGGAGGAAATACAGCGTACAAATATTGTAAAAATATACTTTTAAAATCAGCTCCCATGTTTTGATGTTGTCGTCTATATACTTATACTAGCGACCCGCCCTCGCTTTGCTTCTGTTTATATGAGGCTTCTGTAACATCCGTTCATTAAAACCCGTTGCGTACTTTGAAAGATCTAAGCGTATATACATGGTATACGTATAGAGGGGGAGACGGCGGCAAGCGACTTTGTTTTTTTTACTAGCTATGTAAAGATTCGAAATGCTGAATCATGTTGTTTTGAATTAAATCGGTAATACAGTGCTTTTAAGTCCAACATACATACATCCATAAGCTCAGGCCTTTCTGGGACACCCTGTATACGTGGTTTGAATATTGGAATAACAGAAGTCCATCTTTGCTTTGAAACATGAAAAAAAATTACGTTTGTCTTATCAAATCCATAATATACAGACCAAGATAACGTAAGCACGTAACATCTGTGGTTATCATTGCTTATCAGAGGTGATAACTGCGACGGCACCCAGTAGAATAGCCCGACGTCGAGTGGCAAATAGTGTTTTAACCAAAAAAACCTGTATAGTGCTTTGGATGTAGTGTAGTGTATTAAATACTGGATAAGGAGGTATGTGTTAGTTGATAACTGGTTTAAAATGAATCAAAAAGGCTTGAAGTCCCATGATAGAGCCTTGTGGAACTTCTGATATTTCTGATATTATTATGAGCTTTTAATAACCAGCGACAAAAAAGAGGGGTGGGGGGTTGTGGAGGGGGTTTGTGAATATCTGTGTGTCTGTGTATGTCTGTGTATATGTGTGTTTATCTGTAGTATCGAGTTTAACCGACTTTTTCCTTCCCGAAGGTGTTATAAAGATCTCCTGTTCGAGTCAAATGTTGTTTTGTCAATTTTGAACCAGTTCACGTTATTATCATGGGCTGAGTTTGAAATGTATGTGTATAAACCCGATGACAATGCAATTATTATGGTGTCTAAGAGCTTATCTGATGATGAGGTAAAGGTGGCAATAGGATCTCGGCTTTTGAACGTAGAATTAACGAAAAATGTGTCGAAATTGAACTTGTTTATATGGGCTCTGAATTTTACTAAACCCATGTTAGGTTTTGTAGGTATTGTTATATTTTTTTAGATATTACTCTTGTCCCAATAATCGTTTGTTCTAGCCATAATTCTATAACTTATAATAATTCAGTGCACTGCAAGAGCTGTTAAACCTTCTTTCGGGTTTGGACTTCTCCCTCATTCGCTCTTATGCTTATGCGTATTTATGACGCACGCAGTAAGTATATAAACAGTATCTCGCGCGGCTTGCGTGTGTGCGTGCCTCGACCGTACCTGCCGCGAGCCACCACAAGCAAACTCAATAGGACGGACCGAACCGGTTTAGAACAGGGCTTAACGCACTCGCAATCGCAATTGTTTTCATTTTGAAAATCGAAGGCTTGTCTGCATACAAAATAAGAACAAGTGTTCTGCTTTGAAGCCCAATGAGATTGCGAGTCCGTTAAGCAATAGCCCCCCCCTCAGGTCCATATGAGGCGTTTTACGTGCAAGCAGACTCACGTAGTTTTTGATCCGGTCTGACAGTGTTTTATGCCCGTGGCAAAAGGCCGGATTTGGAGTTTAGTCGAAAATTATGGTGCTAGAAGGCTGTTGAGTTGCAGCTTGCGATGAATCGACGCATACAAAGAGAAACATGTTTTTTTCTCTCTTTTAGACCTGTTATTGGTCGGGCCCTAGTATGGCTGCGTCCATATCGTGTGTCAAATGCGGATAAAGCATCCGTCACTCTCGTACTTACGTGTCAGAAGGCGACGGATGCCTTATCCAAACTTTGTCACGCGATAAATTCAGCCATATAAGTGCCCCAGGTGGGTAGTAGTTCCTGGGGTTTGGTGATTCAGGGCCGCCCTAGCTCTCGGCACTCAGGCAGCACATGGCTCTCTTTAGTCTTTGGATTTGGCTGCAGACCTAAACCATAGATGTAGGATAGCATAGAGGGAGTATAAAAACTGCTTATTTATTTATTTATTTATTTATTTATGCTTATAGAATAGTACTCTTCGCACCTGTTACAAATGCCCTTCGTTAAAACGAGCCGTCTTTATATGACCGCTTTCGATTGAATTTTCGATTGTATGTCACTCTGCGTTAGTGTGTGTAAGTTTCCAGTCAGTGATATTGGCTACAAGCTGTGTTGTACACAGAAGAAAAAGCTGGCACGCTTGACATTTGGTTACACGGGATCTATATTTCCTACATCTATGGCGTAAACAAAAAGAAAGTACATAGAATGAGTAGTCAGAGAGAAATGTGAACTAAAAGAAGATGTAGTGACTAAGATTGAAAAAGGCATGCTTCGATGGTTTGGTCATTTGGAAAGGATGGATGAAAGAGATATACAGATCGAAAGTGAGTGGAAGGGTCGGAAGGGGCCGCTCTGGGCGTACTTTTTCGAATCAATTGGAGAAATAGAAAAGGGCCGAATCTTAAGTACCCGAAACCGACGTGCGTGCATGACTTGATGTATGAATATGGAAGAAGCGAAAGAAATTTGTCCCTCTGGGTAACAGGCGTGATTTAATGTATGTATGGCGTAAACGATAAAATAAGGTGCTTTTTGACAGCTCAATACGTTATCTCGCGGCATCGAACGCGAATGTCCTGGACGCAAACATGGAACGGCGCGCAATTTTCGAGTGCATGTGGACGGAAATACGGGTGGCACGAGTCGCGCGTAAATCCCCTTATCTTTATACCTTTACTATATGAGCTTAGGGAGGGCAAGTGAAATGGCGGACAACTCCTTAGGTACAAAGATGCGCTTAAACTGCACATGAAAAGGTGCAGCATCTAGCGGTCTTGCTGGGAAAAGCGGGCTGCGAAAAGGCCCGAGTCCGGTCCACAATTTTGAAGAACAACGGCGCTCTGAGTTTGACGCCAAGCGCGACGAACTGAAGGCCCGACCACCTGCGGCAATTTCCTACAATACTGTGAATGGTGAGCTCACATGCCCACAATGCGCAAGAACTTTCATAAAGAAAATTGGCTACATAAGCCACATGCGAGCTCACCAGCGACAAAAGGGTCTTCTTTAGTACGGTCGCCGTGACCGAGATTGGTCGGACCAATCGTCATCATCATCAAATCGTACTCGTAAAGACCTCCTACAACAAAATTGCCAACTCCTGTGACACCTCAAAATCTTTCCCTCGTGAAGCAAGTCTAAGAATCCTCAGTTGGTTGAAAACTCTTGGCTATAGCGAGACTGATAAATTGCTGAAGGCCATCTCTTGAGAACTCGTAACCTCCACCAAATCACGCACGAGAACACAAACATGTACACACACACACACGCACTAACTCGCACCCACGCACAACTCATACCTCAAATATTTTTAGTAAGTATTTTAGTAATTTTATATAATAAAATTATAGCTGTGCCATATTCGGGCTTAAAAATTTGTTACATTACTTTAAGTTAGTCTTTAAGTTTCCAAATTTCATATGTAGACAGTAAACTGTACTCACTTTTAAAGTGTTACTTCGAATCCGGTTACCACGTGACAGGCGTGGCGTAGCCTAGTGTGGGACCAACAGATAATCTGTTCGATTTGTTACTTTGAATATATATATAAAAAAACAAAAAAAAAAAAAAAAAAAAAAAAATTGTCAAGATCGTAGCAAGTGGAAAGAAGTTGTCTCTGCCTACCCCTCTGGGAAACAGGCGTGATTTAATGTATGTATGTATGAATGTATATTTTTATTATTTTTTATTTAAATGAGCTAATGTACGGTAATTGAAGTCGAATGCTCTATCCCACATCACTACATAGTATAAAACAAAGTCGCTTCCCGCTGGCTGTCTGTCCCTATGTATGCTTAGATCTTAAAAACTGCGCAACGGATTTTTGATGCGTTTTTTAAATAGATAGAGTGATTCAAGAGGAAGGTTATTATGTATAATAAATTCTGTTTTATGTACGGGTATTACAGAAACCTCAGATAAACTGAAGCGAGGCGAAGGCATGTCGCTAGTTAGATAAGTAAGATTACTTCAAGTTTAGAACTCAGCCTCGGTAATCGTTAGATACTACTCTAGAAAAAAGTCGTATCCGATATTTCGAGATGTATCAGTTTGAACTTAATTCCCTTGTAGGTTTAAGTTTAAAATGGTACCTACGTCAGGAAATGTGATATACGTGGTTTTTTCAAAGGAGTGTTTCCCGTTCGTTCGATCGATTGACCGACCAATCGGTCTAACGGGATTTATGTTTCTCTTTTGACCGAGACGCCCTCTTTTTAAATATTGAACAGTCATGTCGAGTAATTAATTTTGAATTTTATTATTAATTTTAATATGAAGATATATAGTATCTCTAGATCTATAGATAAAAATAACTACGAATACGTAAGATTCAATAAAGTACTTTTCAAAATGACTGTACATGTTTTTATTAGGTATGCCAAGTCTTTTTAGGGTTCCGTAGCCGAATGGCAAAAAACGGAACCCTTATGGATTCGTCATGTCTGTCCGTCCGTCCGTCCGTCCGTCTGTCCATCCGTATGTCACAGCCACTTTTTTCCGTAACTATAAGAGCTATACTGTGGAAACTTTGTAAGTAGATGTATTCGGTGAACCGCTTTAAGATTTTCATACAAAAATAGAAAAAAAACAATAAATTTTTGGGGTTCCCCATAGAACTTAAACTCAAATAAATTTTTTTGATCAAACCCATACGTGTGGGGTATCTATGGATAGGTCTTCAAAAATGATATTGAGGTTTCTAATATATTTTTTTTCTAAACTGAATAATTTGCGCGAGAGACGCTTCCAAAGTGGAAAAATGTGTGTCCCCCCCCCGTAACTTCTAAAATAAGGGAATGATAAATGTAAAAATAATATATGATGTACATTACCATGCAAATTTCCACCGAAAATTGGTTTGAACGAGATCTAATAATTAGTTTTTTTTTTAATACGTTATATAGTATAGTGGTACGGAACCCTACATGCGCGAGTCCGACTCGCACTTGGCCGCTTTTTTTACCTTCAATCCAAGATGGCGTCTTGTGGCTCCACTTGCATCCCCTCCTACCCCTACGCACTAACACCTACGGACATGCCTACTATGGAAATCGGGATAAAATTAATCAAAGTGGTTGTTTGCTACGTCGCTTAGTTAAGACTTCGGTCGTGAGATGCAAATTTAAAACCAACAAGTAAATTCAAACAGTGAAAACGGGGTGAGTAGGGACTAGGGACACAACCTAAAATGAAGCATACGTTACTAATTATAATAACATACTTATTATAATTATATTTATCTACTCTCATATCGCAAAGTTCAAATTATAATCTTCAAAACGAATTTATATTGGCATACTTTATGAACACAATACCGAAATAAAAAAAAAGCTTTATAACATTAAATGTCTGACAAAATAATGTTATAAAGTTTTTTTTTTACGATTAAGATACAGGTTAATGTCACCAACGAGGTTCCATATCAATATTTTTTTTATAATGGAACGCACATGCGGTTCGCGTCATTTTTACAGCATTACAATAAGTTTTCATTCCAATTTTTACTTGTCTGTGACAGCGCCCGCTTTAACGCATGCGCGATGATGTGCTAGGTTTTGGCGCCATTCATTGAATACCTACGTTTTGTTGTAATGTATGAGAGTAGATAAAGTAGTGTATGAAGCCCCTTCCGACCCGTCCACACACTTTCGATCTGTATATCTCTTTCGTCAATCTTCTTTTATCCATCCTTTCCAAATGACCGAACCATCGAAGCATGCCCTTTTCAATCTTAGTCACTACATCTTCTTTTATTCCACATTTCTCCACAAAATATTCAAAACAATACTAATAAACAAACAATAGTTACCCAAACGTTATCAAAGCTATTATCATACTTATCTATATTCGTCTCCTTATCGGCGAAGTAAACGACGGTTCTAAGAAATGATCTATCTAGAAACTATAAAATTCGCGGCTATTGACACGCCTACGTAATAAAACCGGTCAATATCACCGCTCACTTGACGATTTATTATAAGTGTTGTTTTTTCTTCAGGGTACTACTATCATCATATTAAATTTGACGCTTGTATGTTTTACCGTTTTAACAAGACTAATGACTATGACAGACAAAAACCTTCTATAATATAATGGTGTCCCCTTCTTTCAGAGCTAATATCTCTCTTAACCGATTTCCATGAAACCTAGCTAAGAACCACCGCTAAAAGACCGGCTTTCAAATGAAACAAAACCGCATCCAAATCGGTTCATCCGCTTAAGAGCTACGGTGCTAGACAGACACAAACACAAACAGAGACTTACACGTCAAACTTATAACACCCCTCTTTTTCGCGTGGGGGTTTAAAAATAAAAATGCATTGATTTTTTTTCTTGTATGAGGGAAGCCTCTTCGTTAGTTCACTTTCTTTAGTTTTTTAATTGACATTATAACATCGTGTAGCACCAGCACCACTGGAGCAACCTAGACACCTGCAGGCAGAGTAAGGAAGCTCTTCCGATAATCAATCCCGGATTGTCGCGTAAGCTACGATTACTCAAAAGGGCCCAACTCCGATTGTTAACTGGAGCCATAACTGGCCATGCCTTGTTTAACAAACACTTGTTCACATTAGGTGTTACAGACAGCCCCCTGTGCAGAGCTTGTATGACGGCGGAGGAAACCGCAGCCCACGTCATCATGGAATGTCCAGAGGTGGCAACATACCGGGCACGTCACCTCGGAACACCGAGGTCGCTACCAGAGGCCGTCGGCAACATCAAGGGTCTGCTAGGCTTTCTGGTTGAACTGGGCTGGCAAGAGTAGTGCCAGTAACCCAGCACGCAAAAAAGGCGCATTTGTTAAGTCGTCGAGTTGCGGAAATTGGCCCGCTACAACCTATAACCTATAACCTAACATCGTGTAATTTGACAATCTCGATATTCATATACATAACTAGAATTAACCTACGTAATACTAGCGATCCGCCGCCCTCGCTTCGCTTCGGGTTTTGTCAATTTTCTGTAACACCCGTCCATAAACCAGAATTTAAAACACATAAAAACCTTGTGTGAAAAAATATCTAACTCATGTCGAAATGCATTTAGCAGATAAACATTGAGACAGACGCAGAAAGTGACTTTGTTACAACTTTTAAGTGATTTGTTATCAAATCGTTCATTGAATACAAAACGGACACATTTCAAAATGAGTCAGTGTTGCATTTTAAAATTAGAAGCTATTCGTATAAGATTTTTGTGGCAAGAGCAAATTATTTTGGAATGTGTCAGTTTTGTATTCAATGAGCGAAATCTTAAAAGTTAAATTTGACTTTCCGTTAACAGACTTACAAACATACATACCTTCACGCCTTCATCCCCAGAGTGCGGTAGGCAGAGCTACTGAATTACCAACAACTCTAACAACTTGTTAATTCTGTAATCACATTTTGCACAAACAGGCTGATTTTTTTTTTTTTTTTTTTTTTTTTTTTTATGGCATAGAGAAGACAAACGGGCACACGGCCACCTGATGGTAAGTGGAAACTGTGACCCATAGACATTTGCATTCACAAGACTGCCATGCAATCCTAAGACTGCAAATGCGTTGCCAACCCTGAGGACTAAGAAGGAATGCCTCTATGCTAGTCATTTCACCGGCTGTCTTATCCCCAAACCGGAACACAACAATGCGAACACTGCTGTTTGGCGGTAGGTTAATGGATAAGATGGTGGTAGCGATAATTTACCAGTGTATATTAGTGACAGGTTGCAAGCCCATCGCCTAACAATACTACAAGCCTTTATTCCCTTAGTTGTCTCTTACGACTTCCACGGAAAGACATGGAGTGGTACTATTCTAAGCCGGCAACCACTCGGCTATCACAGCATGCGCTGAAATTTTGACCACTTATGTAAACTCGATGGCAATGTAATATTATGGTACCTAAGAGATGATCTGATGATGGAGACGGAAGGTGACAACAGGATCTCTACTATATTTAACGTAGGACCACCGTGTTAGGACTCAATAGTTTGGTCTTGAGAAGTAGATGAAGATTTAGCAAAAAAAAATACAGCCGGCAACCAAAGCTTGTCCCAAAAATATATTTTTTGACAGAAACTTATTTTGTAACTATGTAAACATAATAGTAGTTTATGCAATAGTTGTATAAGAGAGGTCAAAAAATATGAGTGGCGTGTGTTACGATGTGAGCCGAAGGCGAACATCGTAAAGGTAAGCGCCACGAGTGTTTTTTGACTTAGTTATACACCGTTGCATTACAATACTTTTTCTACGACTAGGTTTCAAATAAAATGCAAAACTAAGCGAAAAAACTTACAAACGAACGAACGAAGTAAAGAACAACAAACGAGCGGGAAACAAGAAAATGACAAAATATGTGTCTATGGTTTACTTTGTTTTAAAATTGACGGAATGGAAAATATAATTATTTACAATTCCAAAACATTTTAATTTGACCAATCAGAATACTTCACCAAATTAAATCCACCAATCACAATACACATCGACTGTCAAACGGAACGATAGGTTCTTTTAGGTACGTGTTTATCTTTAACTAATTTAAATCTTTTAAAAAAACTTTGTATTTCGTATCAACCAACCAGAATACAGCTATTTTAAAATCGACCAATCAGGTAACTGAAATCATTTCTCAAAACATTAGGTGATTTATAGTCCCTATTTCACAATCGTTAAAATATGATTAAATCGATTGTGCAACGCTAAGCTTTGGCAGCTGGCCGTATCGTTTTATCTCAAAAACGCACATGTGCTGTTTTGGGGCATAGACAAGATAGACTTTTCTCTGGATTATTCTGCGGACATATTATGTATGTTCTTATATTAGTGTTCGTGACTATATAAATGACAGATAAAAGTACAGGAGTAGGAAAAAAATATTACATACATACATACATACATTAAATCACGCCTGTTTCCCGGAGGGGTAGGCAGAGACCACTTCTTTCCACTTGCTACGATCCTGACGAGACTGACTGATCGAGTCATGCAGTGATTAAGAGACTAAAATTATGAAAAATTATGACTTATTTTAGGTTGAGTCCCTATTCAGCCCTTAATCCCTATACTCACCCCGTTTTAAGGTATTCTTGCCAAATAGAATCATATCTTATCATTTGGTTCAGAGAATAACAATATCTAAGTACTTAAATACAATGTTAATACGACTAGATGGTAGATAAGATATACGATATTTTGGACTATATGGCTATTTAATCTTCTTGCAATATACGTAGATACCTTTAAAAAGCAATGATAATGATAAAAAAATATATATTCATTTCTTAATAAAAAGAAAACAAAGATTGAAAAGGGCATGCTTTGATGGTACGGTCATTTGGAAAGGATGGATGAAAGAAGATTGACGAAAGAGATATACAGAGCGAAATTGAGTGGAAGGGATTTGATTTGATTTGATTTGATTTGATGGATGAGGAAAGATTGACGAAAGAGATATACAGACCGAAATTGAGTGGAAGGGTCGGAAGGGGCCACCATAGGCGTACTTTTTTTGGGCCCTTTTCCAGTATATTGACCTCGACTGTCACTAGAATCGGACTCCGAACACGTTTGACATTATCTGTGGTAAGTCACAGACAATGATGTAGTCTGCCGCTAATAAGTTAAAAATATTATCTTTTGTATGATTTTATTTCATTTCCTCGCAATTGTGATGAAAAACATTGTATGTTACACGGGTGGTAAAGGAAATACGAGTACAAAGCTCGAGTCATAAAAGCCTAACAGACTCTCAATTGTAATTCTTTCTTTACCATCCTTAATACACAATGTACTATTTCTCAACTGTTTGTTACATATATCAGGCTATATTGAAGCTGTGAAAGTCTTGAATATTCCCAAATTAAACTCTAGGTCTGTATTATGGAGAACTAGATCCTTGACGACACTCGTTTAGTTACTCTTTTATACATTTGTAATAATATCGTCATCGGTTTTTCTGAGAATATTTAATTTTGAAATGCCATCTTTATAACGAGTTTGTTTTAAGGAAAATCCTATTTCGTTTTGTCACGTTTGAGACAGCAGTGACCTTTTAAAATTCCGGTCAAGAGGGAGTCGGACTTGCGAACTAAGGGTCGTGTTAATAAACTAATCTCAACTCTAATGCTGGTCTAGAGATCTGTCAAAAATGACAGTGTTCTATGGTTTGACGTTTACTTTGACGTATCTTGTGACGGGCGTGATGAGTTTATTAATACGGGCCTTAATTTAGGTATTTTTCCTGGTTGGTGGCGTAGACCTGACTAATATTTTTTACATAGTATAAAACAAAGTCGCTTCCTGTCGTCTGTCCCTGTGTACGCTTGGATCTTTCAAACGACGCAACGGATTTTAATGCGCTTTTCATCAATACATAGAGTAATTCAAGAGGAAGGTTTTTTATGTATATTAAATTCTGGTTTATGTACGGGTAGCTAGTTACGGGTAATATAGTTACGAGATCATACGCAACGGATATTAGTCTTGGTATACCTCGTACATCATAAATTCAGCACACGTATCACAAAAGCCCTATTAAGCAACAGTTGCATAATAATTGTTATAGAACTGTTATTACTATGGGAACACTTATTATGGAATTGTTTTCCCGCTTTGGTTACGCTATAGGTGTTATTCTGATACCGTTAACGACATCAATATTAGTGGGTTATTACGCAAGTAGAAAAGAAATAACTGTTATAATATAACACTCTTCAACAGCATGGCGACCCAACCACGACCGTACCAGGGCTACCCCTACACCAACCCCCACGTGACAGACGCCCCCTCCATCGACTCTGAGACCGCCAATCGGTGGGCACACCTCCCGCGGAAACCCTTGGAGATCAGGAATGTGGTCTACGTGGACATGCCGACGGAAGGGAGTGAAGTCACTGTAAGTACCATCAAAAGAATAATACCGGTCAAGTCCGGACTAAGACGGAGAATAAGACCGAACTCGCGTGCCGAGGGTTAAGTATTTAAAATAATACGCTAGGTAACCGCAAAAGAAAATACGCATTTTTTCATATGTTATTTTCTATGCAAAAAGATCCATTTTGACTTGCTAGACTAAATTGTAAAACGGATTTCATCATCACAAATTGACCTATAGTCTATACTTTTAGGCATTTAAAAAAATGAAGACATTCCAAACCACGTGACATTCAAAACTGTTTTATCGAATTTTGACGTCAGCCATTAGAAGCAGAAACTGTCTGCTTTCTATTGGCGGACGAACTATATCACGTGGCAGCTTAAAAAAAAAATTATATGCCTAAAATTATAGACTATAGGTCAATTTGTGTCAGATTGTTCTTTAATATGTATCATTATCGTAACGAAAATGGTTAATACCACCCAATTTTCAGTGTAACGACTCTGCCAGCACGCGCCCAGGCCGCAGGAAGTCGGACATAGACGAGAACCCTGTCATCTACATAGATGTGCCAGAGAGCAGTAGCAGTTCCGTCGCAGAGCCCGCTGAGCCACAACCGGAGCCCGCGTACGTTCAAGTAAGTTGGTCTGTATGTGGGGTCGTAGCTCCTAAACTTATAAACCGATTTTGACTTTGTTTTTTTCATAGATAGGTAATTTAATAAGCATGGTTTTTAGCTAGGTTTCATGAAAATCGTTTTGGCTGTTTAAAAGATATCAGCTTAGACAGTAGGGGTTACAATTATGTCAGGGGTTTTTATCTATTTCATCGCTTTAAGACACGTCATAGTCAATGTTAAGTAGTAGAAAACTGTTAACTTTGACTCTGAAATGGATAACTATGTAACTCGAGTTCAGTTCCTAACTGAAAAAACTGTTGTTAAAAGTTAAACCTTTGTATCTGTGTACGTGTCTGTGGCATCGTAACTCCTAAACGCAAAGACCTAGAAGAAGCTTCTTTTTTTTTTTTTTTTTTTTTTTTTTTATGGCGTCGAGTAGACAAACGAGCACACAGACCACCTGATGGTAAGTGGAAACTGTGACCCATAGACATTCGCAATCACAAGACTGCAATGCAATCCTAAGACTGCAAATGCGTTGCCAACCCTGAGGCTAAGATGGAATGCCTCTATGCTAGTCATTTCACCGGCTGTCTTATCCCCAAACCGGAACACAACAATGCGAACACTGCTGTTTGGCGGTAGGAAAGCTATAAGCTAAGCTAGTTTAATTGTAATAGTTTTAAGCTAAGTTTCAATAAAATCGGTTGAGTCATTCAAGAAATATCAGCTCTGAAAGTAGTCGCCATTGTCGAGAGTTTTTAGAGTTTGACATTTGAATAACCTCAAAATTGTTTTTTTAACAGGAAACGATATTCTACGACCCGTTTGACAACCGTCGGATAGACCAGGCGAAGGACGCGGAAAGCATCGGGTCGTCGGACTCCGACTCCATAGGCAGCGGGGCTTACAGGCCCCCAGTGCCCCCCATGAGGCCTGCGCCCCAAGTGAGGCCTGCGCCACCGGCCTCCTTGAATATACACTCTCCTGGTTCCTCATCAGGTAAAATAAAATAAATCCGATTTGAATTCGATATTGTCTCGAATCAGCGCGACGTAAAAATAACCAAGATATAAGCCAACAAAGATTTGTTCCTATCTCTCTCTAGCAAAACCGAATTTAACATGTAATTTATACGACCGACCTGTACATGACGTCACACGGTGTATCGGACCTCTCTGTCTAATCACTGTCTAATTAGCAGTTTAAATTGCGTGTATCATCCATATTTCATTTAACTTTTTTTGATCTCTTTTACGGTATTTCCAGCGCGATTTTCACTCAGGTTCACTTTTCCATATTCCCATTTCGTCCACATTCTCATCTCGGCCACATTCCCAACTCGTCCTCATACCAATCCCAAATTGTCCACTTCCTAACATGGATATCTTGCCAACTCTTCCTCATTCCCAACTCATCCGCATTCCCAATTAGTTTACATTACCAACTCATAAATACGTACATACATTAAATCACGCCTGTTTCCCAGAGGGGTAGGCAGATACAACTTCTTTACACTTGCTATGATCTTGACAAATTTCTTTCGCATCTTCCACATTCATACATCGAGTCATGCACGCACGTCGGTTTCGGGTACTTAAGATTCGGCCCTTTTCCAGTATTTCTCCGATTTGACTCGAAAAAGTACGCCTAGGGCGGCCCCTTCCGACCTCACTTTCGTCAATCTTCTTTCATTCATCCTTTCTAAATGAACCATCGAAGCATGCCCTTTTCAATCTTAGTCACTACATCTTCTTTTATTCCACATTTCTCTCTGACCAACTCATCTGCAACCTAATTTAGGACTGTAAGACTGTTCGATATCAATTCGATCACTCGGTTGTTCACTAGTTGTTGGGAATGTGAACGAAATGGGAATGTGGATGAGATGGGAATGTGGCCGAGATGGGAATATGGCCGAGATGAGAATCTGGATGAGATGTGAATATGAGAAAATGAGAAAGATATCTAACATTTACAAAGATATCTCATCTGCGTATTGATTGTCTGTGTACAGATCTTATCGGATAATTTATACGAAACGTTTCTCCACAACGTAATTTACATGTTAATAGTTATTCACGAGAGTAAACTCTACGTAATGGAGTTGTGGTGCAAACACTTATGTTTTCACTAGCTCGAGTTTGTAATCGTTTGAAATCTGTTAGCAGATTGCTTTTTGGTATATAAATAAACTAGGGACCCGCTGGCGCTTCGCTTCGGTTTATGTGAGTATGATATAGCCTTCCTCGATAAATGGGCTATCTAACACTGAAATATTTTTTCAAATCGACCTAGTAGTTCCTGAGATTAGCGCGTTCAAGCAATCAAACAAACAAACTCTTCAGCTTTATAATATTAGTATAGATATCTAAACAATATTGTCTAGCGGACACGGTTTCTGTAGGATAATGTATTGAAACTTTTTTTGTAGTTGTCTTTTATTTCTATTACTACTAATTAGTTCTGGTGAAAATTGTGAGTTTTGGCACATTTTCCTGCTCAACTACGCGTAAATATAATTATGGTAGGTTAAGTTTTTCAATTGTATTTAACTAATAAACGACTGACTGTTGACTTTTTTGGGGCGTTTCATCTTAACAGTGGTCTCTAGGGAAGCGCTGGTAGAATTTTTGACGTGTAAAAGTGCCTGCTCTTGCCTACTTAGGCCTACTTACTGAATAAACATCTTATATCTTTTAAAAACGACGGGGTGTTATAAGTTTGACGTGTCTGTGTGTCTGTCTGTGGCATCGTAGCTCCCGCATGGATAAACCGATTTAGATTTTGTTTTTGTATATATAAATTGTATAAATTGATATTATATATTAATAACGTTATACTTTATGGAAACAGATATTTTGAAATTATATCTTCCGTTCATTATATCCAGTGAACGTTATACTAAACGTGCTTATACAAAGTGAGCGTATATTATTATTATGAGTGTTATATTATCAGTTCTTATGTTATCTCGTATTACTTACCCGTTTATTTATTTATTTATTTATTTATTTGATAAAAATGTTTACATGACATTACAGTTTAACCAATGCGTCACTAAACTTAGATTAACAATTAAGGATTAAAAAATTCACAATAATAGGTAACAAATCAAACTGGAATAGTTGAGCACCTAGCATCCTTCGCCTCACAGAATCTCAAGCATTCACTACACACTGCCGCCCATCGCCACGCAAACAAGTCGCACTCGGGTGTCGATGCCAGGAGCGCATTGAGCTGTGCGCAGGCGCGGGGCAGCGGCGAGTTCCTGCACGACACGGTGCGCGCCGGCGGCACGGCCAGCAGGTCGCGTCGTCGTGGTCTGAGGGCGATCCTCGGGACATCCGGAACAAGCAGTCTCACGAGACGCTCAACAAGTTCGGGGCAGTCCGACTCACCACGCAAGGCTCGACATGCCGTGGTCATGAGTCGACAATTCCGCCTTACCTCCAAGGAGTTGTACCCAAGAGAGCCAAGTAGATACTTTGTTGGGTACAAATAAGGGTAGACTCCAAATGATTTTTTATAAAGGAATCTCAAAAACGCCTTCTGAACCTTCTCAAAGGTCTAAAAGGTGAATTAGCCGGGAGTATTCTTACTTAGACATGATTATCAAAATCGGTTCAGCCGTGTCGCCGCAGCCGTTTAAAGTTTAAAAAGCGTGTTTCTTTTTATTGAAAATTTTAAAAACCCCCGACTCTAAACAGTCGGTAAAAAACGTCTAAAAAGTAAAAAATAATAAGTATTGGCCCTATAAGCTTAATTATATTAGGTATTCATATTTTCATTCAAGCGTCGAAACGGGGACCGCTAAGTAGCTGGGGTATTTTATATTATTTAATTTACTTAGCGGTCCCCCGACGTTTCGGTGGTTTTTTAAATTTTCAATAAAAAAAAACTTTATCTGTTGGTTTACCATGACAGCGTGTGATTAGGCTAGGTTAGAATCGTACTATATCTTCCCAAGGATCCATGTTTTTTTTTAGTCAAATAACCTATTGATTGTGCCATTCCAGGTATCAGCTCAAGCTACACCCCAGCCGGCCTCCCCCCCTCCTTGTCCAAGGAGACCTACGTGTACGGCCGGCAGCCCACCCCAGACGACGGGTTCCCCCTTTCACCTATACCGGTGACGGAATTCCCGCAGCCCCCACCGGCGTATACCGAAACTGAAACGCCTATTAGGGCTCCGCTGGAGAGTCCTAGTACAGCAGTCCCAGAGCCCCCGAGGACTGTGGTCATCACTACAGGTAAGCCTTAGTTCACGTTACATATCTACATTAAATCACGTCTTAGGACCTTGTGCAGGGCCCGTCCGGATCGCTACCACCATCTTATCCATTAACCTACCGCCAAACAGCAGTGTTCGCATTGTTGTGTTCCGGTTTGGGGATAAGACAGCCGGTGAAATGACTAGCATAGAGGCATTCCATCTTAGTCCTCAGGGTTGGCAACGCATTTGCAGTCTTAGGATTGCATCGCAGTCCTGTGAATGCGAATGTCTATGGGTCACAGTTTCCACTTACCATCAGGTGGCCTGTGTGCTCGTTTGTCTTCTCTATGACAAAAAAAAAAAAAAAAGTGCAGGCCGAGATCATTTCTTTCCAACTGCTACGATACTGACAATAATACTCGTAATAATAATACTTAAAAGCAAGTCACATTACAAGGTGATAAATTAATAAATAATAATGAATAACACTTGAAAACATACATTAAATCACGCCTGTTTCCCAGAAGGGTAGGCAGATACCACTTCTTTCCATTTGCTACGATCTTGACAAATTTCTTTCGCTTCTTCCACATTCATACATCGAGTCATGCACGCACGTTGGTAAGGTCAATAATAATTAAACTAAAAATAATGACATTAATGACTGAGAACAAAACGACGAGGTCGAGTCGAGGGATTTAGGCCTTTTTACAGATCAAAATGATTTTTTGAATAGCTAAGCCAAAAAAAAAAAAAAAAAAAAAAAATGCTTGTATCATTCGTATTTCATGGCCGAATTTTTCACTTTTGGTGATCTTTTACGGTATCTTTAAATTTTGTTGAAAAATTCGATTTAAAAATCCATTAATATTCCCTTGCTCGTTTGTCCTTCGTTAAATCCACGACAACTAGATCAAAGAGTTATTCGGATGAGATCGTTAACGAGTAACAAAGGGATTCCAAATAGTTTGTTATACCAAAAAAGCTTAACTAGCTGGCTTATGGCTTACTATAAGCTCGTTATCTTGGCTGTCTTTGAGCGCTCTGACAGTTCTAAGAATACGCAAAAGCACGGAGTGAGGTACGCCCGCCTTCCTCTGCGAGCGGAGCGGGTCCTGTGCAGACTCCTTACAGTAAAACACAACTGATATGGCGCGCAGATGTAATTTTTTCGAAGCACGGGAACCAATCAGCGTGATCCACGCGTTGCGCGGCTGTATTCTGTGCTATTATTGGTTATTAGTGACGCCATGTTGACGCGCGCTCGCGTGTCATTCAGTCAGCCGTCAAACGTGCGTGAGTGAGATGGAAAAAATAGATGCAATTTAATTTGCACCTTATAATTATTACGTACAAGTCTGATCGTGGGTTTTATTCGTGCTTTCGGAAATCATTGGAATCTTTGTTCGTGTCTGCGCGAACGAAGATACACGACACGCCATATAAATTGTGTTCTACTGTACAACGGTGAGTTTCTAGAGTTTCCACCGCGAGCAAACCTCTTGAAGTCACCGTTGTATGCTTAACGGAGTCCGTACGGGGCCCGCAGTGGAAGGGAGAGATCTAACAAAGCTGTGTGAGTCAGCGGAGCGATTTGCGAGGACAAAATCCACCAATAGGAGAGCTGAGTTGAGCGCGACTAGGAAAAGTCATCCTATTGGTGGATTTTTTCCTCGCGCACAGCTTTCCCTTAAGGCGTGTACAGACGAGTTTACCCGAGGACGACGGCAATGTGTTTATCAGCCTATACGAATGTATGTATGTATTTTTGTTTTGGTTGGCGTTTGTTTGGCGCTCTAGAAACTAAACGCTTCGACAGATTTGATGATTCTTATGTCGACTTGTCAGTAATCAAAATTCAATATGGCGGCAACCAGATGCCACATTGTAAAAAAAGAAAGTCAACAAACTACAACAAGTGGGGTATTATTGAATAGATATTTACAAATCATATTAAGGTTTCTTTCGCCATTTTTCATTTTGAATGACCATTTAGGCTTTATGTTGGTTTAAAGTTGGTTAGCAACAGTTGCATTTTTTAAATCTTGTTTTTTGTTTGTCAGAGTTAAATTTGATTGATTGATTGATTGCAGGACCAGATCGCCCACTACGAGTGGACGAGCTTCCGATAGGTCTGCCCAGCCCAGACCGAAAAGTGGTGTTCTGCCATTATTGCGGCCTGAGGGTGCATACCCTTGTCATCAGACAAACTGGAACTGCCACCCACGTGGTGGCAATGGCTTTTCTATGCTTCGCGTAAGTAACTTGAGCCTTTTCAGCTTTTTAGCTTTTCTGCTCTGAGATATTTTAACATAGAACGCACGAGGGAACACACAGGCCACCTGATGGTACTCGTAAGTGGAAACTGTGACCCATAGACATTCGCATTCACAAGACTACAACTCAATCCTAAGACTGCAAATGCGTTGCCAACCCTGAGGACTAAGATGGAATGCCTCTATGCTAGTCATTCAAACCACGCAACAAAAAAAAAATAACTTGCTCGACTACCGAAGGAGGAGGGTAATGTGTTTATCCCTCTATACATATATGTATGTTTGTTGCTTTGTGGCGCTCTAGAAACTAAACGCGTGAGCAGATTTAATGATTCTTCTGCTTTGATTTGTTTGTGCATGTCACTAAAAATATGACACTAATCAACATTCAATATGGCGGCAACCAGACGAGGCTTAGTTTCGGAGGAGGTCAAGTTGTGTGAGATAAACCCTTGACATTGTTAATTTAATTCATCCGTCGAGTTAAAAAGTCAGTATAAATAACAACATGGCTGACCGATTAGATTCTTAAACGCAATTTTCCTTATTTGTCCATAATGAGGGGTTGCCATGGTGACGCCCTTTTTTATTTGGGAGATGTTTTCCTGACCAATTCTTTATTTTCATAGACAATTATTTAGGCGGGTATAAAGGAAGGAAATAGCCGGCCGTGCGAGTCGGGTACCATCTACATCTACACTTATATTATACAGAGGAAAGATTTGTATTTTTGTGTGTGCGTATGTTTATAATGAATAAACCCAAAAACATCTGTGCCGATTTCAAATATTATTTCACCATTGGAAAGCTACATTCACCCTGAGTGACATAGGCTATGTTTTATTTTTCTGCGTGGACATAATTATACCCATGGCAGAGCAAATTAGGAACATTTTACGGGTAATTAAAATTCAGCCCTTTTCCAGTATTTCTCCGATCATTCGAAAACGTACGCCTAGAGCGGCCCCGTCTGACCCTTCCACTCACTTTCGCTCCGTACTTATTCTTTTTCGGCAATCGCCTTTTATTCATCCTTTCCAAATAACCGAACCATCGAAGCATGCCTTGTTTACAAGCTTTTATTTAACTCGCAATGTATGTATGTACGTAAAGGTTAAATCTTGCAAGTTTTTGATCCACTTCCCGGTCTCCGATGAAGCTGAAAATTTGCATACGCCTTTAGTTCTGATGAAAATACAATAATATAGTTCCATCGAGCTGGTCTGATGATGGAGACTCAGGGTGGCCATAGGAACTCCTAAATTGCACATGATAAACCCGTAGTGTTAGGGCTTGTTTAAATCGCCATGACAAGTAGATGACGACTGTGCAAAAAAAAAGTACAGTTGGCAATAAAAGATTGTCCTAAAAATTTAATTTTAACTTGCAATGTATGTATGTATGCAAGGGTTGACCTTACGAGTTAAATTTGACACACTTCCCGGTTTCCGATGAAGCTGAAAATTTGCATACATGTGCAAATTAGACGACAATGCAAACTATTTCACATGGAGCTGGTCTGATGATGAAGTCGGAAGGTGGCGACAGGATCTCCGCTATACTTAACGTACACACACCATGTTGGGACTCATTAGTTTGCCCTTGATAAGCAGATGACTGCAAAAAAAGTACAGTCGGCACCAAAAACTTGCCCCAAAAATTACATTTTTGACAGAAACTTATATTTATTAGTATAAATATCTTGTTTCCAGGTTGTTACCGCTGTCGATACTGGTGTACTGCACCGACACCTGCAAGGATAAGAACCACTACTGCCCCAACTGCAACCGGAAAATCGGCTACGAGTCACCAATATTCTGCCAGGGCATGACAATGACATAATGTTACTCTTCACTCCTATGCGGAAATGGATAAGCACAAGTGAGAAAAGTAGATTCTAATCGCGTAACGTTTTAGTACATTGTGTATTAAGGGTGGTAAAGAAAGAATTACAAACGAGAGTCTGTTAGAAGCCCGAAGCCGTAGGCTGAGGGCTTTAATGACTCGAGCTTTGTATTTCCTTTACCACCCGTGTAAAATACAATGTTTTTCATCACAATTGCGAGGAAATGAAATAAAATCAGACAAAAGATCATATTTTTAACTTATTAGCGGCAGACTACATCATTGTCTGTGGCTTACCACAGATAATGTCAAACGTGTTCGGAGTCCGATTCTAGTGACATATGAGATCAATAGTTTATTATGCGAGATTGTTAGGAAATAGTATTCAACTGACATTTCATCTCGAATGAAACTTCATATCGAATGGCACAAGAATTGGGGTCCTGACGTATTGTGATAGTTTGAGTCCACGTATAATATTTAAAAAAAAAGCTATTACGCACTTAAGTAACGTAATGGTAAAAAAAAGGCCCGCGGGTATTATTTTGGATTTACGGTCGATTTTTCTAGCATGTTAGGACACTATTTACGAGCAAGTGTGATGAAAAAAAATTTAACGTTCGCGAATGGAATCTACCGTCCAGAGGCCCTTGCTATGCGTTACGCTAACTAGCGTTTCTATACGTTTCGTTTTGAAACCAATCGAATAGAATGCATCTTGGTTTTTTTAAGCATTATGAGATTAAATAGAAAATGTTACAATTATTAATGTTACCCTCCCGGTAACGGTAACACCTGTTCATAAACCAGAATTTATTGTAAGTACGTATATATGTATTAAAACCTTCCTCTTGAGTCACTCTATCGATAAATATCGTATTAAAAGCCGTTGCGTAAGTAGTTTGATAGACCTACGCTACGCGTACATACAGACGGCGTGAAGCGACTTGGTTTCATACTATGTAGAGATTTAGTTTTGCCAATCTCATGTGGTCATTATTGCTGACAAAGGGTCAACTTATTTTCTAATAAGAATTGAATAAAAAAAAATAGTTCTTAATTTAAATAAATCTAAACTGGCCGATTTTAAAAGTAGGTCACGTGGGAATTAATCACGATTTTTTTAAGGTTTGCGATTGGTTACACTTTACGAGTATACCAGTATACCTACACCCGATATAAACGTTTTTTTTTTGAGTCTCTGTTTTTTCGTGTCCTGATATGATAAAGGAATCGGAAGGTGGTAACAGGATCTCTGGAGCCAAAATGAGACTATCCAAAATGCATTACGCTAACTAGCGTTTTTATTTCTGCATGGGGTGGCGCAGCAAAGACTACACTACTTACCTTAGAAAGAGCTCAGAGAGCTGTTTTAAAGGTTTCAACCTTCAGGCCCTTTCTTTTTCCAACAATGGAGCTGTACCAATCATGCAAAGTCCTAACTGTCCGGCAACTTTTCATCTTGTCACTAACTCTAAAACAACATACCGCTGCACCGTACAATCCTGAAATTAATAACAAAAGACGCAAAGACATAGTTTTTGTCCCATACAGCACCTCCCACGCCTTCGCACACAAATTCTTCCCGTTTCTTGGCCCTTATTTATATAACAAAATTAATAGAATTCTAAACATCTATAACCTAAATTTAAAAATGTGCAAAGCCAAAGTTCTGACATGGCTTCTAGGTCTATCGTATGTTGACACGGAAAATCTGCTGACGATTGCAAGGTGACAAGTGATTGTATTATAATGTTTTGTAGATTAATTGTTTTTTTTATTTTCTGCTAATTATTAATGTTTTGATGTAATTAATTAATTACTAATATAGGTAAGCGTTTATAAGCGTTTATTACTGTTTAAAGGTATATTGTAATTAGATTTAGATTTTAGGCTCAATTAATGTCTAAAACACAGGTTGCAATTTTTTTTTTTTTTTTTGTCACCTAGCTCATCATGTAATTTTTATTTCCTAGACCTAAGATCATTGACTGTTTTGCTTTTTATACTATATATTGTTGTTCTTTTAATTTGAAATAAATGATTATGATTATGATTATGATTATTCATTTCGTTTTTAAACCAATGGCGACACTGGCACATCACGTGACTTTTCGTATCACGTCATCTACCAGTGACGCGATTGGTTTAAAAACTAAATGAATAGAAACGCTACTTAACGTAATGCATCTTAAAGGTCTACTTAACGTATACACGTACACGTACACTTATAAACTTTGAATAAGCTTGGAATAGTTAATGCCATGCTTTGTCACTCTCTGTCAGATGCAAATGTCAATCACAATTACAGATAAGGACAAAGCATGGCATAAACTATACCAAGCTTATCCCACGTTTATAAAGTAAGGAGGTTGGTTTATATTCGTTAGTTCGGGTTAAAAAAAGGACAGTTGGCAATAAAAACATCTTACTACTTACTATTAAAAAACAAAAAACAATTGAAAAAAAATTATACTTAGTACGTATGTATACGTATATCAATATTGTTTTATTATTTTACAATAAAATATATTCTGTCTGTACATAGTAGTCTTATTCTTTTATGTTGTAAATTTAAAATTATATTTCAAGAGTAAAGTTTCTAAACATGAACATATTATGAAAAAATAAAAAGCTTTCATTTGAAATTGTATTTCTTACTGTTTCTTATTGTTGTTTATGAGTTAACAGTTTTGTATGAAACGATATGTGCAATAAATATTATAATTTATAGTAATATAAGCAAAGAGTTGTTTTATTTTTGTGAATAATATCGCTTTATTAATACGATACTAAGGGCCGTTCCAGCCTAACATTCGGACAGACAGGCCGAGCGGGACGCAGCTATGTATTAAGACAGCGCCGAGCAAACGCCGAGCGTCCAGTGGCGCCCTCATTACTATTATTGTGTTTTCGAATTAACTAAAGAATTTCCTTCCCCATTCTATTCGGTAAATGAGTATATGGAACTTGACTTGTAAATTAGTTTGACTTTTAATTATTATTATTTTATTTTATTTTATTCTATTTTATTCTATTTTGTAATGTACTTTGTTTTTGTGAATGAATGAATGAATGAATGATATTTATTTTCCAAAGTAAGTCACAGTGTACATTGCATGTTATGTCAAAAGTACAAGAAATTACATTGGAATCGTCAACAATATACATAAATTTTAATATAATCAAAATAGAAATAAGAAGTCAGGATAACAATAACAATACAGAACTAAGAAGTTACTCGTATCACCGTTAAGGATCGTCTCAAAATAAGTCAAAACATTAAGTACAAATAATAAAAAACAACAAAACGTATTAAAACAAAACAAATTATAAGCCAAGGTCCATAAACTCTTTTACTGAGTATAATGGATTTTCCAATAAAAGGTTTTTCAGCCGGCGTCCAAATGCTTCGTCGGATGGTTCATCTTTGAGATTGGAGGGTAGACGTTGGTTGTGTTGACTTTTACTATTTTTACTATTATAATTTAATTCTATTTCTGACGATCTCAATGTAACTGCATATAATTTGACATGTAATGTAATTTATACTGTGTTATATTGAGTAATAAAATCTGAATCTGAATCTGAATCTAGCAATCAGACAAAATGGTTTTCTAGCGCAAGTAAAAACACAAACGTGTGTACGTGACAAATTTTAATAACAATTACCCTTTGAGTAGTCAGCTTAACGGGAAAAGGTGGCCACTTTATTCCGTTAAGTTGATAACTCAAAGATGATTTTTGTTATTTACTAAGATATGTGATGTGATGTACCCTATAAGTTGTGTTTTCATTTGTAGTACAAAAACCTACCGACCAATTTCAAGAAAATACTTTAGTTTATTAGAAAACACAATAATAGTAATGAGGGCGCCACTGTACATCCGGCGTACGCTCGGCGCAGTCTTAATTTCAATTAACAATTTAACTGGGTCGACTCGATTACGGTCGAATACTCGTATGTCTTACTTTAAAAAGTTATATTATTCGGGACGGTTCTTAAGCTGGGCAATCACGGACGTGCCGTTTGTCCCGGCGACAGATGGAGTAGATACAACTGGATGGGCATAACAATTCGAGAACATTCACGGGCGCACCGCCCCATGCCTCAACGGTGCGACGACATCTAGGAGCAGACTGATTAGAAAATGGCAGCCAAAGAACGCAATCACGACGACGCCATTTGGCTTAGGCGCGGAGGCGTGGCGTGTTTCAACGTAGAACATCGACATTCACGATAGTTCCATTCGGGTGCGTTGGCGCGTCGCGCTGGCTTTCCGTCCATTTGGAAATCCTACAGGCCGCGCCAAGTACTTTTAAACGCTACATTTTTGGCATTCATGGATCGATTTTGGCGCAGCGCTGCTCTATTCGGCTTGTTGGAGCCGTCGTGAATACCCAGCTTTACAATGAGAAAGTATCTGTTCCAATACAATGAACTGACAGACCAAAATCATCCAGCATACACTTAGAATAGTATAAATAGATCAGGGCTTTTTTACTCGGTAAAACCATATTGACTTTGACATGCTATCGTATTATCAATAGCTCTTATTCACTTGACAGTAATGGCGGCTGAAAAACAATACGATAATATGTCAAAGGCAATATGGTTTTTTTTTTTATGGCATAGAGAAGACAAACGAGCACACAGGCCACCTGATGGTAAGTGGAAACTGTGACCCATAGACATTCGCATTCACAAGACTGCAATGCAATCCTAAGACTGCAAATGCGTTGGCAACCCTGAGGACTAAGATGAAATGCCTCTATGCTAGTCATTTCACCGGCTGTCTTATCCCCAAACCGGAACACAACAGTGTGAACACTGCTGTTTGGCGGTAGGTTAATGGATAAGATGGTGGTAGCGATCCGGACGGACCCTGCACAAGGTCCTACCACCCGCAAGGTTCTACCCAGAATAGATTTAGAGTTCATGTTCAAACAAAGCATATCGCGGCTTGCGTGTGTGCGTGACTCGACTGTACGCGCCGCGGGTCACCACAAGTAAACTGAATAGGACGGACCGAGCCGGTTCAAGTCGGGGCTGCAGCGCCGTTTGCTTGTGTGCTTATCAAGTATCGCCGCGTATTGGCGCGACTGTGTGTTTGCTTGTTGTTGGTGAATAAAGATTCTATTATTGATTGATTTTATTATGTAACTACTTGGTTTGAAAACTTTTGTTTATACCATTCCCCTATGTCTACCAAAACATTAATTAAAAGTACGATTGAATTTAGAACACACCAATATATTCGACATCCATCTCAATGGTATACAACCTTACAAACTTCTTGTGCAAATAACTCCTCGCATCTTAAAAAAAATTTTGTGTTATTTGCTGTCATTAGTAGGTAAATTGGCGCCATTTTGAATCTTTCTTTATCTCGTAGTCATGGTATGAAGTATAGTATTTAACTCTTGAATAAAACGGATTTATATCGAGGGCCATGAATTACTCGCGTCGCTCTGGATCCTCCCTGCGGTCGTGATTCAGTCGCTAGTATCCTTCATTTGCTCGTGAGTCATCTATGGCTATCACTAATTGCATAATATACTTAGTTAGTTTGCATTTTCCACACTGTACACAAGTTATAACTAAAGACTTACCTGTTGAGCTTGATTGGTCCTCCAGTTTTTCGGACCTTCAGGGCTTGCTCCCAGAATTTCACGGCTTCAGGCAATATCGTGTTCTAGAACAAAAATATGTTTCTGTCAAAGAAATCATTTTTGGGGCAAGCTTTTGTTGCCGACTGTTTTTTTTTTGCACAGTCGTCACCTACTTGTCAAGACAAATCGATTCAACAGTTTGGCCGTGAAAACTAAACCAACTAACAAATAAACAGTGTTACTTTTACATTTCTAATATCACCAATACTGGTGTAACCATAGCAATAACAATGCTATTATGGTTGTTACAGCACTGTTATTACCATGACAACGTTCATTAAAATACTGTTATCATGTCAACGCCACAACGTTAGTAGAAAAATTATACTCACATTGATCATGTCGAATTTTTCTGGCTCTAACCTGCGAACAAACATTTATTTATATTTAAATATACAAGTTAATTACAATTATTTAATTGAGTGCATATTGCTACTGCATTCTCAAGATTATGATCTTAAGACTGCAATCCTAAGATTCCTTGAACCCTGAGGTGAAATGCTTAGATAATAATTTAGGATAGAGCTATACGAGTCGATCGATGTCAGACAGACACACTACAAACAGACAGACAGACATAAGGACGGATGGATGGACAGTGGAGTCTTATTAACAGGGTTCCGTTTTTATCCATTGGGTACGGAACCCTAAAAACGAACCAACTTAACAGTCCCAGTACTTACCTATAGACGGAATGGTCGTAGAAAATACTTATTCTTAGAGGCTGGTCTATACTTCGCTTCTTAACTATATGCGCCGGCTCTATATGCACTCCTCTGATCACCTGAAAAAGAAAAAGAGATGATAAGTTTTGTTTTTAAAATTGGGAGAGACCAAAAAAAATAACTCACGGTTTTTGCTTTCTCATTCGAAAGAATAGGACATTTTAAGACATCAATTTCATTAATTTTGTATTTGAAGCAGTAGTTTTGTTTAAATATCTTTATTTATTTAGCAGACATTTTATGGATGACATAACTATTTTAAAGGGATGGCATTTTCTAATAAATTACAACAATTAAATGATATCCAATGAAAAAAATTGATTGTAATAGTGTATTAAAACATACTATTTCAAACTGTTTTCGCCTAACCCGTAAGATACACCTAGGACGGCTTTAAGCCGAAAACGAAAGTCAAACAAAGGTTAAATATACTTTTGTCGAAATATCCAAAATAGATAATTATTTCAAAAACTTAATAATGCAGAACGGCTTTAAAACTCTATTCCTCGAAATGGTTTTCGAATTAGAGTAATTGTAAAAATATGAACAATCCCAATTGACATTGCAGATCAGAGGAATAATTAGATTCTCTTAAACTAATAGAATGATTTACATTTCCAAAACATTTTAATTTGACCAATCAGAAACACTTTACATCCACCAATCACAATACACATCGACTGTCAATCGGAACGTTAGGTTCTCTTAGGTACGTGTAACACTTTAACTAATTTAATCTTTAAAAAAAAACGTTGTACTTGGTATCAACCAACAAGAGTACAGATATTTTAAAATCGACCAATCAGGTAACAGCATTAATTTCTCAAAACATTAGGTGTATTTTAGTCCCTATTTCACAATCGTTACAATATCATTAAATCGATTGTGCAACGCTAAGCTTTGGCAGCTAGGCGTATCGTTTTGGCTCAAAAACGCACAAGTGCTGTTTTGGGGTATAGACTAGATAGGCTTTTCTCTGGATTATTCTGCGGACATATTATGTATGCTCTTATATTAGTGTTCGTGACTATATAAACGACAGATAAAAGTACAGGAGTAGGAAAAAAAATAAGGATCCGGAAAGGTCCCAATTGATTTTGATGACATATAGCTAAGGATATGTCATCAAAATCGATTGGGCCGTTTGAGAGATATATCAACTCTGAAAGGAGTCAGCATTTTCATTACGAGTCATCTCATGAAGTTAAGGAAACCCTGAATGCCTATAAGCAAGCAAAGAAATAAAAATATATTTTACGACTAAAATCCAATAAACTATAAAAAAAACAACGCGCGAAATGAGAAACTTTCGCAAGTCCATTATAAACAGAATGGGTTTCACTTTTATTTTTCTGACAATGTGTTTGTATTTGACATGTAAGTAATTTAAAAAAAAAACTAACAATCTATGATCCTTGCTTGTTATATTCCAAGGTTAACTGGAAGAGATCCCATATGGGATAAGTTCACCTACATACATTAAGAGTGATTGTCGGCAACAAATAAATGTAGGTACTCGTATAGTCGGCCAAAAATGTGGTCCCTACGATTGAAGTTCATTTGCACGTCATTGTCATGATACAAAAAGTTAGATTTTCCCTTGCAGTATATTGACAGTGACAGTGTCAACCTTAGCGATAATAAAGGCCCGTATTAATAAACTAATCTCAACTCTAATGCTCGTCTCGAGATGTGTCAAAAATGACAGTGCTCTATGGTTTGACGTTTACTTTGACGTATCTTGTGACGTGCATCTCAGCCAAGATGAGTTTATTAATACGGGCCTAAATCTCACAGAAACTTCTGTCAAAACTCGACCGTACATATTACGTTTTTACGTACATTTTTGCGGGTGGTAGGACCTTGTTCAGGGTCCGTCCGGATCGCTACCACCATCTTATCCATTAACCTACCGCCAAACATCAGTGTTCGCATTGTTGTGTTCCGGTTTGGGGATAAGACAGCCGGTGAAATGACTAGCATAGAGGCATTCCATCTTAGTCCTCAGGGTTGGCAACGCATTTGCAGTCTTAGGATTGCATTGCAGTCTTGTGAATGCGAATGTCTATGGGTCACAGTTTCCACCTACCATCAGGTGGCCTGTGTGCTCGTTTGTCTTCTCTATACCACAAAAAAAAAAGTGTTGTAATAGTGATATAATTTGACTGGTGTATAATGCCAAATTATGTGTATAGTCACATCCATTATCATAAACTTTGTACAATATGGAGTGACGACCTTGTAAAGATCGCGGGAACGCGGTGGATGCGAAAAGAACAAGACCGGTCTGAGTGGAGAGCCTTGGGGGAGGCCTATGTCCAGCAGTGGACGTCTTTCGGCTGACGTGTGTGTGTGTGTGTAAAATTTGTGAGAAACCTGCATCTGTGGTTGCCTCGTATCTTAATGTTTACATTAAAGTATCGTATCGAAAGATACAACCACATCGATAACCGATACTTTAATGACATGCAATACGTTAATGTTAACATTAAAATACTAGCACAGATACAGATTTCTATATATATGAATGCTATGATTGGACGTAGATAAAATAAATGAAAATATATTTATGAAAAATAATTATTTCTTTTTTTTTAGTGTTTGCCTGGCCTATGAAATCAATGTCGTTCCAGGAAGTATTTAAAAGTGAAGGTAAGTTCCCAATTAATTTTATAATTTAAGCACTTTTCGCAATAGATCGGCATAGTATGTTGATCAAAACACATTTCAAGTGACCAGATCAATCTGGTAACTTTTTTTATAACTAGACGCGCAGGTAAGTTTAGGTTATGTTAGTTTCGCAGCGAGCCCGAAGGGCCATAGCACTCAGAAATAGGAGCTCCGCGAGAGCAGAACTCCATCGACTCTGTGGAATTGATATTACGTCGGTCATACTGCTAATCCGCGTAACTAAAAAATTTATGACAGAGCAAAATAAACCTTACAGTCTTATTAAAAAGGTGCATTTGGCTCCTTATTTAAAATGCTAATTATTCACTTACGATTTGAAACATGTCTCTTGGAAGACGCTACAATACTTATAATTTTTTACTTTTTAGAGGGTTTTCTTTACAAACTGTTTTGATTCAGGGGTTTTTTTTTTAAACATTTATTTTATTTTATACTTTTTAGTGATCATAATAAGCTGTTATGTAGTCCCACTTCTTAGCTGATATGAAATTTTGAGATATTTCAAGCATGTCGCAAGCAACGCCGCGGTCATAGTTATATAAAAACAATTAAATGTTCTTCGTTATACTTGCCCCACTATCTTAATCGAAATACCTTTTCGCTACCTTTAAAATAAAAATAGATAGAGTGATTCAAGAGGAAGGTTTATATGTATAATACATTCTGGGGTGTTATTCTTTCAAAAAGAACGGACGGTCGGACGAACAAGCGAAATCGCAGCGGCGAGTTTAAGTAGTCCAGTCAGAGCGAACAAAACACATTGTAGCGCGTGCATTTTCAATTAAGCAGCCTTATACGTTCGATCCATCGGCAGAAACCATGCTACTAAATTGAAAATGCACGCGCTAAAATATGTTTTGTTCGCACTGACGGGACTACTTAAACTCGTCGCTTGGACATTCACTTGTTGAGAGAATTACTACCCTGGTTTATGTACGGGTGTTAAAGAAAACGAAGCGAAGGCACGATATTGCAATAAAACATTAACCGTAAGTCGTTTTTTTTTTTTTCAGAGTTAACAAAAAAAACCGTGGAACCAAAAACTGCAAAGTGCAATAAACGTGTTCCAGTAATAGGCTCAAATGAAAATAATCTATACCTGCATAAGGTGTTGAATAAAAAAGTTTTGAATGACTTTGCTATGGTAAAAAAAAAGGCTTTCTATATTACGCCTGCGTTTGAGGCGCATGGCAAAGTCACGACACGTTCCCATCGTGTACAGGCAGGTACATACAACAAACCCAGTTTTTTTTTAAAGGTCAAGTGCAAGTCTCTCTCGCGCACCGAGTTCTCCGTACAGTAGAACACAATTGATATGGCGTGTCGTGAATCTTCGTTCGCGCAGACACGAACGACGATTCCGATGATTTCCGAAAGCACGATTAAAACCCACGATCAGACTTGTACGTAATAGTTATAAGTCACTCACGCACGTTGACGGCTGACTGAATGACACGCGGGCGCGCGTCAACATGGCGTCACTAATAACCAATAATAGCACAGAATACAACCGCGCAACGCGTGGATCACGCTGATTGGTTCCCGCGCTTCGAAAATTCGTCTTCTGCGCAGGTAGATCGGTAAGCCATATCAGTTGTGTTTTACAGTATTATTATAATCCGATTTTAATTCGATTTTGAATCGAATCAGCGCCAGCCCAACTCACACTTGACCATTTTTAAACGACTTCAAAGGAAACAAGTAAAAAAAAAACCGCCGTCAAAAAGTAAAAGACTTCAGATGGACTGACCTTTTACCCACCATTATAAAATAAGTTATTTTTTGCTTTTCGAAGGCCGGTTTTTGGTTTTTTTTAACTTGGTGAACTTTTGAAGGAGGAGGTTCTCAATTCGTCTATATTTATTTTATATGCTTTTTACTTCTGTACTTTCGACTGGGTGAGCCGATTTTGATGATTCTTTTTTTTTTTGAAAGCTCGTGGTTCCGTTTGGTCTCATTTTTATCACAATGAAGATCTGATGATGGAATCCATGACGAATCGACGGAACTCTTCAAAATGTATAGGCACACCTATAGCGATTTGGTATTTTTCATTGTAGCCCTTGTGTTTGCTCTTAAAAGCACTATTTGGTGAAGTGGAACTGATGATGAAGACCACAGATGGCCACCGGAACTCCTCAACGCTATATATTTCAAGGTTGGAGACAAGATATTTCGATTAAGATAGTTGAGCGACTATGACGTAATATATTTCGGTTTAAATATATTATGACTATGACTTTCCCACGGCTTTAGTTTCTTAAGAAGTGGGACTACATAACAGTATAATTATGATCACTAAAAATTATTAAAAAAACACGCCTTCAAAAAGCACAAAATACGTTCTTTAAAAATGGTCGGTGGTAATAGAAGAAGCTAGCGGTCCTGGGTTCAAATCCCGGTAAGGGCAGATATTAGTGTGATGAGCGCGAATATTTGTTCCTGAGTCATGGATGTTTTCTATATATTTAAGTATATATTTCTCTATATAAGTATTTATATCGTTGTCTAGTACCCATAATACAAGCCTTGAGCTTAGTTTGGGACTAGGTCAATTGGTGTGAGATTGTCCCCTGATATTTATTTTATTTATTTATTTAATAAGGGCTAGCTATCCAGAGAGGTAATGCAGCCAGTGTTATAGGGACTATGCCGCGCGCGGACCTGCTAGAGGGGGTATTCTTTTTGTAGTGGTGATTTTTATTTTAAGGGCGTACCCCGTCTCGATGACCTCGAGCATTTCAACTTCTTCCCTCCCCACTTCCTTTCCTCACCTCTGCAAGTTTACGTACATGCGCCATCGCTTTTTCGTAACGCCATCTAGTATAAAGTAAATGTACTACAATGGCCAACTTTTTAGGCCGCTAACGACATCTTACGGATTGTTGGCGTACTACTATAACTTGCAGTTGGTATTGAGACTTTTTATTGATCATTAATAGGAGATTTCCGAGATATTGATCATTAATAGGATTTTTTGTAATTTTTCCTTATGTCCGTGATACGAAAAACCCCTTAATTCAAGTATTAATTTAAATAAAAAACAGTGTTTTCTTGCATGACTTGAAACACTATGAAATAAGGAAGCTACATGCCATTTTTTTTCCTTACAACTTTTTGAGTAACCTTACAAAATTGGTTTTTCCATACTTGGTGAAACACAAACGCGGGGTTCTCTTAGTATGGAGAAAGTAACTTAGGCGCGTTTACTCAAAAAGTTGCAAGGAAAAAAAAATGGCATGTAGCTTTAAAACTTCCTTATTTCATAGTGATTCAAGTCATGCAAGAAAACACTGGTATTTTTTTTAATTAATACTTGAATTAAGGGGTTTTTTGTATGACGGACATAAGGAAAAATTACAAAAAATCCTATTAAAATGATCAATATCTCGGAAACCGTGAAACTTAGCATAATAGTAAATGTGGTCAAAAATGTTCAGAATGACCCTTACAACCCCTTAAAACCCCTACACCCGACTGTCAAACACCCTGTATAATATTTACCAGAAATATAACAAACTCGTCAGTGGAGTTCAACAGTGAGTCGTGTACCTGCTCGTAAAGTACTCGTAGTTTTGAGTGAGAGTAGTGTTTGCACACTGTAGACACCAGGCATAAGAGATATGACAGAATGCTAGTGGTGCACAGTGCGGGTAAGTCGGCTTGCTGTGAGACTGCGTCATTTGCTTGGAAGGTCGTCAGGTTGCGTAATTGTCCATTGTCGAGGGTCACCAATGTAGTTAGAGAGGGCAATAGAGAAATCTCTCTCCAGGCGGGTGTTATGCCTGGGGACCAAAGTCCATTGGGATGAAGTTGGAAGTGCTACATATATCAACTGACTGTTGAAATTTCGCTTGCGCGTTGTAGAACAGTTTAGTTCCGCTGTCTGACGTTGTGACGCTGTTGGCGCTGGCGAGTTGGTGGTACATGGTTTGCCGTTAGATGTCGCCACGTCGCGCGTGGCTCCGAGCGGCACGGGTTCCCCGTTCGACGGCCAAGCGGCGTATGCCGCCCGTCGCCCCCGCACAGACCCGGGAGTGGGGATTAGCGCGCAAACATTAATATTTTCTTTTTCTCAAAAACTACAGAATCAATTAAAAAAACATCCGGCCAAATTAAAGTTCACATTATTTTCCAATTATAAGTTAAGTCTCATGTGTAAATATCGCATAATTAGGCAGTTATAATGGATTATAGATCGAGAAAAGGGTTCACGGGAAATTATTATACTCTTAAAATATAAACATTTGCGAAATATTTTTCCGTGAAAAATAAAGAACAAATGCCAAGCTTAAATATATGTTTTTTACAGATTTTTGTACTACATTTTGGCTTATTTGAATCGACTTGAAAATCGCTAAAATACGCCGGGTAGCCCCTTAATCTTTAATTTTTCAGTAGCTTACTTTTATTTTAATTAAAATAAGTTTAGTTTTTAAATTTGAATTGTAGATACGATTGTATTGTAATAAATATGTAATTACATTAATTTAATAGGTCAGTCCAACTGAAGTCGGCAATATTTTTAACCAAAAGCAAACTTCAGTTGGACTGACCTTCCTATAAATTTAAAAGAAGTTATTTTTTGCTTTATGAAGGCGGGTTTTTGTTTTTCTAAGCTTTTATGTTATTATGTATTTGTTGGGTATGTACTACGAGTATAATCGCACCAGGTTGGACGCTTGGATTTTCCGTTTTTACGGCACAACAAAAACAAAAATGCGCAAAAAAATTGTTAATTTTTATCTCGATTCATTGGAGAGTTTCCGAGGGAATAGTGATACACGACATGTACACGGATAAAGTCGCGGGCAACAACCTACATCTTAGACTATTTGCAATCGTTGTTATAAATTTCGCGAAAACGGCTGAAACGATTTTGATGTAAATTGCGGAAACGGAAGAAATTTTTTGTACTCGTCGATTAAAATCTGTGTAAGTATTAAGATTTCATAGAGAATACTGCAACGTCACTCTTTTCAACGTTGACAGTCTTATGTTACTTCCGAAACAACCGAAATAACCATTTCGATACGCTCTAGACAACTGAAAAAAAATTGAAAATAGAACTTCGTATTTAAATCATATGTGTCCTTGTTAAAGGAGACTCGATCCGATACAAAATGGCCAATCTATGGCGTTTCGGAACGTAGCAGCGTTGCGTCATCTGTCAAAAATGTACTTAACCTTTTTATACTCGTCGATTAAAATCTGTGTACAAAGATTTCATAGAGAATACTGCAACGTCACTCTTTTCATAGTTGTTACTTCCGAAACAACCGAAATAACTATTTCGATACGCTCTAGACAACCGAAAAAAATTTGAAAATAGAACTTCGGATTTCCATATTATGTGTCCTTGTTTAAGGAGCCTCGATCCGATACAAAATTGCCAATCTGTGTCGTTTCGGAACGTAGCAGCGTCGCATCATCTGTCAAAAATCTACTTTTAGTTTTCTTATATACCTACTCGTATTAATGACTTACATTATTAATTTTTTCTACTCCTGTACTTTTATTAGTCTTTTACATAGTCACGAACACTATTATAAGAACATAGATAATATGACTTCAGAAAAGTCTATAACTCTATTCCCCATAACAGCTCTCGGTGTCGTAAAGTCGCCCTAACGATACGCCACAGATTACTAAGTGTAGCCTGTTAATCATATTTTAACGATTGTGAAATAGGGACTATAAAACACCTAATGTTTTGAGAAATGATTTCAGTTATCTGATTGGTCGATTTTAAAATAGCTGTATTCTGATTGGTTGATACGATTACAAAGTTTTTTTAAAAGATTTAAATTAGTTAAAGAGAAACACGTACCTAAAAGAACCTATCGTTCCGTTTGACAGTCGATGTGTATTGTGATTGGTGGATTTAATTTAGTGAAGTATTCTGATTGGTCAAATTAAAATGTTTTGGAATTGTAAATAATTCTTTTTTCCATTCCGTCAATTTAAAAACAAAGTAAACCATAGACACATATTTTGTCATTTTCTTGTTTCCCGCTCGTTTGTTGTTCTTTACTTCGTTCGTTCGTTTGTAAGTTTTTTCGCTTAATTTTGCATTTCATTTGAAACCTAGTCGTAGAAAAAGTATTGTATGCAACGGTGTATAACTAAGTCAAAAAACACTCGTGGCGCTTTCCTTTACGATGTTCGCCTTCGGCTCACATCGTAACTCACGCCACTCATATATTTTGACCTCTCTTATACAACTATTGCATAAACTACTATTAATGAACTCGTACAAAAAGTATTGTTCACAATAGTGTCATAATTAAGCTTTTTAATCTCGTACCTTACTTAGGCCACTCAGCAAGCTTCGTGGCCTAAACACGGTACTCGACTAAAAAGCTCTCTATTATAACACGATTACGAAAAATACTATTATGAAAATCAGTTCAGTATTTAGAGATTTTTCATCGTAAGTATATTAAGTATGTATCCATAATTTCAGATTAGTATATTTTAATCCTTTTTTTTTTTATTATTTTGTTCCTATTTTGCCAATTCCAGACATAATAAAGTTTTAAATTTCCATGCCTAGAAAAGAATTAAAAAAGTCATTATTTTCTCTCAAACTACATTATAGCTAATGAAGACATTTGAACCATGTTTTCACATAATGTTTTAACCGATATTCTTTTTTGTAGAGTTTGCTCGAGATTTAAAAAAACACCTATTGGAAGATTTCACAATGAGTAGGAAAGAAGCTTTTTACATCACTCCCCCGTTCGACTACGAATCATCAACGCCAGAAGCCGACACGGATCTACCAGATGAATCTTCAGACACGGGTTCAGAGAGGGAGAATAACTTCGATCAAGAAGAGCCTATAGAGAACCCGGTGAAGCTTAGAGCTATAGACAAACCGGATGATAAACCAGTTTTAAACGAGAAACCAAAACCTGATACAGATGCACAAGATCTTAAGAATTCCATCCCAAAGATTACCAATGGTACTGTTATATCTAATGATACTGATAAAGTAGCTGCCAAATCGTATGACTATGATATTACTTTTAAACCTGGTGCTAACAAATATCTTAACCGTTTCGTTACCCCTTTAATTGGACGTAACCAAGCAGGTGACATATATCAAAAGGACATAGATGAACTTACGCGGAAACAAGCAGATATTATCAAACAGTTAAATAATGTAGGTGGTGATAAGGACCAGGTTGATAACTATAATAAGCAGTTTGACGCCCTTATGAAAGCGATTCAAATTCAAAAGGACTGGGCTTCATCAACGGTCATGATTCTCCTTGATGAGAATGAAGTGAAAAATAAATTGAGGGGGGATCCGTTCGTGCAGAGAATTTTGAAACTAGCGCAGAGGAGGAAAGCGGAGTACTTCAAAAGGGCTCAGGCGGAGGCTTTACATAAGAACTAATTAAGTACATACATACATTAAATCACGCCTGTTTCTCAGAGGGGTACGCAGAGACCACTTCTTTCCACTTGCTACGATCTTGACAATAACATTTAGATGTTGACAGTAACATCGATATATTTTCTTATCGATAAAATATTTTTTTACATCACTAAAGTATAGGTGCCCCAATAAGTTAGCGCAGGTATAGTTATACATTATATTATACAACAGTTATATAAGCTCTAATCGGCAGGTGAAAGCCTTTTCATTATGAATTCGGAATACGTGACCTTTTAAGGTCACGAATGGTCATTCCAAATCGGTTTAGACGTTACGTAATTGTTACTTATGATTTTAATTATTACCACACTTCTATTTTCTTTAGACCTTCCTTTCCTCTAGCCGACTAAGGTAATAAAGGCGTGTAGTAGGTACAGTTAGGCGATGGGCTTGCAACCTGTCACTAATACACTGGTAAACATCTTCGCCTGCAAAATGTGGTTACAGAATTATCAAAAAGCTTTTATACGAGGGCTGCTACTTATGTAACCGGAATAGAAAAAATAAACAAACGTACATGGCTAAATATGGTTTTATTGTTTTTCGAAGTATTCTCCGTGATAATCGATGCACTTTTGCATACGTTGAAACCAATTTATAAAGCACTTTTTCCACTCTGACTGAGGTATCTCCAAAACGTGCTGTCTGAACGCGTCGACGGCATCTTCACGGGTCGAAAATCGTTGACCACGTAATTTATTCTTTACATTTGGAAATAAATAGAAATCATTGGGTGCCAAATCAGGGCTGTAAGGTGGATGACCCGTTAATTCTATATTTTGACCTTCCAAAAATCGAGTCGTTTCACGTGATGTATGACAGCTGGCGTTATCATGGTGCAGAATGATTCTCCGTCGCTGGTTGTTTTTCCGTATTTTTTCAAATACTTCCGGCAAACAAATGGTCGTGTACCACTCCGAATTAACCGTTTTACGATTCTCTAGGGGCACTGTAGCCACATGGCCATTAATACCAAAAAAGCAGGCCACCATTTGCTTCAAGGTGCTTTTTGCACGAGTTACTTTCGTAGGGTTCGGCTCATTTTGAAACACCCACACCGTTGATTGTTGTTTAGTTTCGGGATCATACGCATAGATCCAGGATTCGTCACCTGTGTAGATATTATAAACAGCTTTTGAGTCACCACGGTTATATTTTTTCAACATTTCCTTGCACCATTCGACGCGAGCCTCTTTTTGATCCTTAGTTAAGTTGTGCGGGATCCAACGCGAACAAATTTTTTTCACAGCTAAGTGTTCATGTAATATCTTATTAATGCTCGTCATACATATGCCTATAGTCGCCTCTATCTCGCGATACGTAACATGACGGTCATGCATTATAAGTTTTCGCACAGCTTCAATATTTTGTGGTACAACGACCGATTTCGGGCGACCATCCTTAACTTCGTCCCTGAGCATACTACGTCCACGATTGAACTCACTAAACCAGTGATACACAGTAGTTTTGGATGGAGCTTCATCACCAAAAGTCGAAGTTAGTTGATCTATGCACTGTTGTTGCGTTAAACCACGCCGAAAATCGTAATAAATCATAGCACGAATATTTTCACGAGTGAGTTCCATTCTTGCAGCGAGATTAAAATTTAAACCCGCCAAAAACAAAAGACTAGCGTACATAAGAAAAAAAATATATAGCGGCCAGTATTAAAAAAAGTTAAAATTTTACCATGGAGGTCAGATATAGCGTTTAAAAATGTTGGAATCCTGGATTCCGGTTACCTAAGTAGCAGCCCTCGTAGTTGTTGGAAATTCTGTAGCTCTTCCTACCCCACTCTGGGAATAAAGGCGTGAGTTTATGTATGTAAGTATGTATGTATGTAGCTATCACGGTTCATGAGATACAGCCTGGTGACAGACAGACGGACGGACAGTTGAGTCTTAGTATTAGGGTCCTTTTTTTTAGGGTTCCGTAGCCAAATGGCAAAAGGCGGAACCCTTATGGATTCGTCATGTCTGTCTGTCTGTCCGTCCGTTTGTCTGTTTAAACTTGGTAAGTAGATGTATTCTGTGAACCGCATTAAGATTTTCACACAATAATAGAAAAAAAAACAATAAATTTTGGGGGTTCCCCATACTTACAACTGAAACTAATTTTTTTTTTCTTCAATCCCATACTTGTGGGATATCTATGGATAGGTCTTCAAAACTGATATTGAGGTTTCTAATATCATTTTTTCTAAACTGAATAGTCTACGCGAGAGACACTCCCAAAGTGGTAAAATGTGTGTGTCCCCCTCTAACTTCTAAAATAAGAGAATGATAAAACTAAAAAAAAGCAATTACGCACTCACTCACTCATGTCAGCCGAAAGACGTCCACTGCTAGACATAGGCCTCCCCCAAACATAGGCCTCCCCCAAACATAGGCCTCCCCCAATTACGCACGATAGGGATTATTTTGGATTTACTGTCGATTTTTATAGCATGTTAGGACACTATTTACGAGCAAGTGTGATGAAAAATATATGACTATCGACTATGACTATCTAGCGGTAATGAAATCATGTCCATGAATAATAATAATAAGTTTTTGCGCTGATATCGACGGCAACAATGGCATTAAGATTCGCAAGACCATTGAGGCAAAGGTTATCGTCGCTATGTGCCAACGCCCTGTATAATCTGTCCTCCTACGTAAACAGGACACAAGCTCATTTTGATGGTCAAAGCAAATTGAGCCCTGTGTCTTAAGAATTAAGGTCACTAATACATACGCCATTTTATGAGACATACGCCCTTTTCCCTAATGAGGGCAGTACTGCCCTCGTACCTAGAAAAGGCATAAAAGTGCAATTATTTCACAGAAGCATATTAGACTCTCAATAGTTATTATAACTTTGGAAGTGCAATACAAGTCAAATGAATGAATCATATTAAGAGCAACCTTTGTACAGTCGAGTTAAGTAGCAGGACACTTGCGTATCTTGTCGGTTTAACGTGTTTAAGATATTAGTGCAGCAGTTTCAATATCACGTTAAAATGACAAGGGACTATAGTGTGTGAAGTTGGAACCGTGGGAAATTAAAACAAATCTAAGATAATCAAGAAATCTAAATATCACCTCTGACTAACAGTCAAATATTTAAGAAGAAATGTACAGTCGGCCAAGAAAATGGTCTACCAGTTTTGACAAACGTTTCTGTGAGATATAAGGCTGACACTTGTCACTTGTCATCATGTTATTGCGAGGGAAAATCACTTGTTGTATCATGAAGTGCAGATGAACTTAAACTGATTTCAAAAAAGGAGGTTCTATGTATGTTCACCGATTTCTCTGTCAGTTGTGGACCGATTTAAAAAAAAAAAATTGGTTTGATAGAGTATACTTTTGAGGTGGTCCCCTTGTCACCAAATCTGATCCTGATGTAGGAATTGAGGGAACTCCTCAAATATTATAGGCATTGGTGCGACATAGCGATGCGATTTTAGCATTTTTAGCAACAAGTCCAGTATTTGCATTCAGTTTTGGTGAAGAGGAACTGATGAAGAAGACCACAGATGGCCAACGGAACTCCTCAACGGTACCTCACGTTACATTGTCGGAAACGAAGGTTCCCGATTGCAGAACAGCTCAAATTAAGTTCCCGAAATGAAAAATATGTTGACACTTTAATACCTTGTCTATTTAACGTCATGTTTAAACTGTCATATGTAACTGTAACAGCAATTAAAGTGACAACTGGACACTGGGCCTTAAGATTATGTATTGAATAGCTATTCTGAAGAATTTAAAAACATTAACAGAACATTAACAGATGTTTTGATCGTGTAATAAAACTAGATTAAGGCAATGAGGTCAGAAGACCGCAGACACAAAGGAAACCGCAGATTTAGTTTTATTCGAGGAATAACACAACCATACGCTGTTACTAAAACCGAGTAACCACCAAATTTATTACAGAGCAAAATTAACCTTAACTTCTTAGAAAAGGGTGCATTTTGCTCCTCATTAAAAATGTTAGTTACGCGGTTTTGCAGTTTCACCGACGATAGGTTAATTACCTAGGTTACGCAGATATCTAACAATGCCTCTGCCGCACTTGACTGGTCTTTTTACCCAACTGCGGTGAAACCCAAAAGGAGAGTTGTGTTTGACCTGTATGTATGTATGTCCGTTCATATGTCTCCTCGTAACTACTCAACAGGTCAACCGATTTTGATAAATGATACGTCATTAGTTGATTTGAATAAAATATTTTTTTATCAGATTTTAAGTTTTTAATGTTTTTATTAACATATAGACTATATAGACGACCTCGTGTGGTTGCCGGGTTGGAATAGTGCCACTCCATGTCTTTCCGTAATGTCGTAAGAGGCGACTAAGGGAATATAGGCTTGTAGAACGGCGAATTAAAGGCGGTGGGTTTGCAACCTGTCACTAATACACTGGTTAGCCTGATTGTGCAAAATGTGGTTACAGAATTATTAACAAGTTTTTAGAGTTGTAAGTAATTTTGTAGCTCTACCTACCCCACTCTAGGAATAAAGGCGTGAGCTTATGTATGTACCTATGTATCGACGACAGTATCAAAAAATGCACTCGGGTTTTTAAAGCCCAGGGTTCCGTCCCCGAAGGGTAAAAACGGGACCCTATTACTAAGCCTCCACCGTCCGTCCGTCTGTCTGTCCGTATGTCTGTATCTCGTGAACCATGAAAGCTAGACAGTTGAAATTTTCACAGATGATGTATTTCTGTTGCCGCTATAACAACAAATACTAAACAGAATAAAATAAGTATTTAAGGGGAGCTCCCAAACAACAAACGTGACTTTTTATAGATATGTACGGAACCCTTCGTGCGCGAATACGACTCGCCCTTGGCCGGTTTCAGTTCATCGGGCTTTGAGACATCGGTCAATGTAGGTCAAGTTAGTTTGTTATATGCGATTCTAGTACGATATAGAATGACGGCGCAGTATACTGTGCCCCTTTGAAAAAAAAAGAAGGGCGTATTTCTCACAAAACCGCACATGTATTAGTGACCTTATTTCTTAAGAGACAGGGTTAAATTTACTTTGACATAAAATTGCACTGGCGTTAGTTTTATTTAGAAGGGCAGTATTGGCTCGGTCGGTCCTTTGTTTCGCGCGTGACATCCCATCACGATCATAGTTAAGAGGGCATTCTAGCTAAAACAATGTGAAATAACATTTTTATTGACATGATCAGGTTATTCTCTCAAAAACAACGGACGGGCGGACGAACGAGCGAAATCGCAGCGGCGAGTTTAGTTAGTCCGGTCAGAGCGAACAAAACACATTTTGATAGGACAAACCCTTTTTCTTATTTTCCTCGCCGTAAGTGAGGTGAAGCGTTTTGTGTTATACACGGTTGAAAAGTTATTCTACGTCTCGTATGTTGACACTAGCTACGCTCAGGATTCTATTTTTGAAACACTAGCTACGCTCAGGATTCTATTTTTGAATCACTCGCTTCACTCGTGGTCAATCATAGAATCCTTTCGCTAGCTCGTGTTTCAAATGAACACTTGCAGGTAAAATAAAACTTTCCCCCCTTGTACAACAAATAACTATTATTCAACAGCCAGAGGCCCCTTAACACAATTACCTAAAGTTCTAAAAGCTTTTATTGTTAATCCTGAGAATTGCTAGCAAATTATAGGTTTTCGGCAATCAACAAAAAAGTGAAGTGCGTGTCGGATGAAACACGATGAGAGTTCCGTACACAGTAAACGGAATGTGAGAGAGCATAGCCTAGATGCAAAAGCTGCTAAATAAAGATGAAATTGTTAAAAAAACCCGGTAATGGCGGTTACGTATCAGAACGCCTAAAATTGATAAGCCTAGTGTATCATAATCCCTAAAATTTCATAATAGGTACCTAATGGTCTTTTTTATTGAAACCGTAAATTTTTCAGGATTGTTATAAAACTAACCTAACCTAACCTAATGAGTTCTATACAATGGCATTTTAAAAAATCCTGAAAAGTTTTCGGTTTCTGTAAAAAATACCATTAGGTATTATGAACTTTTAGGTATTATGACGACTAAACGGCTAAACCGTTTTTCATGAAACGTAGCCAAGAAACATCTCGATTAAACTAGCTTTCTTTTAAAGAAAGCCACGTCCGAATCGGTCCCCCGTTTGGAAGCTAGGATACCACAAACAGACACAGATACACGTTCAATTTACAACACCCCTTTTTAGGGTTCCATACCTAAACCGGCCAAGTGTGAGTCGTACTGGCGGACCGAGGGTTCCGTACAAACCTTGATATGAATTTCAATTTAATACCTCTACGCGTTCATGAGGAAATGGGGTAGTAACTTTATTATTATATGATGTAGGTAACTAAAAATTTACGGTTTTCGCAATTTTTCCTTTATCTGTGCTATGAGACGTTGCTTTGTACCAAATTTCAGTATTCTGACTTTACGGGACAGTACCCTGTAGGTTTTGATTCCCTTGCGAGTTTCGAAAATTTGCAGCATAAACGGCTGTATCTTTTGATTGCGTTGCCTTAGTAGAAGTTATTTTTTCATAGCTCCAAGGGACTGACCTGAGTATTTGATATAAATTTCAGCTTGAAACCTCCACGCGTTCCTGAGAAAAAGGGTCTTGACAGACGGACGGACGGACGGACAACAAAGTGATCCTATAAGGGTTCCGCGTTTTCCTTTCGAGGTGCGGAACCCTAAAAACGGGACCCTATTACTAAGACTCCACTGTCCGTCTGTCTGTCTGTCACCAGGCTGTATCTCATGAACCGTGATAGCTAGACAGTTGAAACATTCACAGAAGATGTATTTCTGTTTCAGCTATGAGAAAAAATACTAAAAACATAATCAAATAAATATTTAAGGGGGCCATACAACTAACGTGATTTTTTGCCTTTATTTGCTAATGTTGTACTAGTATAGATGGTACGGAACCCTTCGTGCGCAAGTCCGACTCGCACTTGACCGGTTTTTTTTGTCGGGAGTTAAAAACGTAGCAAAACATATTAGCTCTCTATTGTGTTATCTGTTTCGCCTTTTAGTTTTAAAACGACTTCTGTGACCAATTGGTTACTTTGTGTTACCAAATATCGCCATGTAACCTTGAAATTTAACATTACATTTAACATTTTTGCTCTGCTTATATTCGAAGTATTTCGAAGTCTATGGCCCTTATTAATAAATGATCTTGACTATAAGACTGCGCCGGGCGTACACTGGATGTACGTGGCGCCCTCATTACTATTATTGTGTTTTCTAATAAACTAAAGTAATTTCTTAAAATTGGACGGTGTGTTTTTGTACTACAAACAAAAACACAACTTATAGGGTATATCGCATAGTTTAATAACAATTCACCTTCGAGTTATCAACTTAACGGAAAAAAGTGGCCACCTTTTCCCGTTAAGCTGACTACTCAAAGGGTAATTGTTATTAAAGTTTGTTACATATCACATAACTTGTGTTTTTACTTGCGCTACAAAAACACATCGTCTGATTCCAAGGAAATTCTTCAATTAATTAGAAAACACAATAATAGTAATGAGGGCGCCACTGGACGCTCGACGTCTGCTCGGTGGAGTCTTAATGCCAGTCTCGAGATGCGTCAAAAATGACAGGTTTCTGTGGATTGACGTTTACTTTGACGTATCTTGTGACGCGCATCTCGCTCAAGATGAGTTTATTAATAAGTCCCTATGTGGTGCAAGGTCCGTTTGGACCGCTACCACCATCTTATCCTTTAGCCTGTCGCCAAGCAGCGTTCGCATTGTTGTGTTCCGGCATATTATTTCATAAGTTCTTCAGTGATATCTTACATAGTGTGCAAAATGTGGTTACAGAATTATCAAAAAGTTTTTATAGTTGTTGGAAATTCTGTAGCTCTGCCTGTGGGGTAAGCAGAGCAGAGTAGCTCCGCCTCTGGGAATAAAGGCGTGAGTTTATGTATGTATATCTTACATAATTAGTATCATTACGAAGCAGACCAGTTTAAACCTATTTGTTTTATAATTTTTTTAAGTAAGTAATCATAATCACCTTTAAGTTGTATTTTTCATACAAAGTGAAAGCCAAACACTGGGGCACCTAGTATGAAGAAACCAACGTTACGTCATTACTTAAAAAAAAACATTAAAAATAAACGGGTAAGTAAATTAGGTTTAAAAACTTCGCTGATTCGTAATGATTCGTAAGATACCACTGAAAAACTTACAAAATAAAACATGAAAATAATTATTTTTCATGGCATGAACTAGGGAATGCAATTTAACCGGTTAATAACCGTTTTTATGTGTAAATAACCAGTTATAACCCGTTATTTGCATTCCCTAGCATGAACATAAATTACAAATATTCAGATTAAAATGATCAATATCTCCGAAACTAGTAAAAATCGCCGAACATACGAGTACATAGGGGTTAAAGAATGAATGAAAGAATGAAAGAATGAAAATATTTATTTCAGGCAAAGAATATCCATAATCATCATATCACATAAAGTTAGTAACGATAGCGTTGGTTTTAGGGACGTTTCATTTATAAGATACTAGCGACCCGCCCTCGCTTCGCTTCGGTTTATGTGAGTTTTCGGTAACACCCGTACATAAAACAAAGTTTATTATACATGAAAACCTTCCTCTTGAATCACTCTATCTATTAAAAAAAACCGCATCAAAATCCGTTGCGTAGTTTTAAAGATCTAAGCATACATAGGGACAGACAGCGGGAAGCGACTTTGTTTTATAATATGTAGTGATGATTACGATATAATTTAGAGGCTAGACGGGCTACAATTAAGTGGAATAGACGCCATGTTTATCAAATGACATGATACATTGAACGATATCGCGTGACCGTTACAACTCATATGTGACACACGACCTTCAATTACATATACGCGTAATTGTATGGCTGTATGAATAACATATTTAATCGAACTAAGAACAGTCAGTTCAAAGTTCATTGTACTCGGGAATAGTGTTCATAAAATAACTAGGTACATACATACATACATACATACATACATACATACATACCTTCACGCCTATCTCCCAACGGGGTAGGCAGAGACTATGGAACGCCAGGTGCACCGATCTAAACACACAATTTTCGCTTCCTCTACATTCATCAATCACTACATATTATATTATAAAACAAAGTCGCTTCCCGCTGTCTGTCCCTATGTATGCTTAGATCTTTAAAACTACGCAACGGATTTTGATGCGGTTTTTTTTAATAGATAGGATAATTCAAGAGGAAGGTTTTCATGTATAATAAATTTTGTTTTACGTACGGGTATTACAGAAAACTCACATAAACCGAAGCGAAGCGAGGGCGGGTCGCTAGTCTCAAATAACTATTTAGGTAATAACTAGGTATTCAATATATAAAACCTCTTGATATAATGATGACGTCTTCTTGCATAACAACTCTTGAATGGCTCAACCGATTTTTATGGAATCCAGCTGAGAACCACTGCTAGATAACCGGGTAGTGATTCTCTCAACAACGACGGTCGGACGGACGAACGAGTGAATGTCCAAGCGGCGAGTTTAAGTAGTCCCGTCAGTGCGGACAAAACATATTTTAGCGCGTGCATTTTCAATTTAGCAACATGGTTTCTGCCGATGAATCGAACGTATAAGGCTAGGGTAACTCCACGATAATGTAACGAAAGTTACCATTTCAACGAGTGTTTTTTGCAAGTTTGAATGCTCACATTTTTCTACATATAAATTTAAACACGTATATAGATATAAATGAATCCGTCTATTTTGAAATATAACTAAAAAAATAAGCAGAATGCTAGAAATTGGTAACTTGCGTTACTCTCTGCCACTTAAATGTGTTTTGTTCGCTCTGACGGGACTACTTAAACTCGCCGCTGCGATTTCGCTCGTTCGTCCGACCGTCCGTTGTTTTTGACAATAACACCCCTTCTATCAAATAAAAAAAGCTGCATCCAAATCGTTTCACTCGTTTAAAAGCTACGGTGCCACAGACTGATACACAGATATCTACACACGTCAAACTTTCGTTCATTGAATACAAAACGGACACATTCCAAAATGAGTCAGTGTTGCATTTTAAAATTAGAATCTATTCGTATATGTATAAGATTTTTAATGCAAGAGCAAATTATAAATGTCCGTTTTGCATTCAATGAGCGTTATAACACCCCTCTTTTTGAGATCGAGGGGGGGGGCGGGTCAATACGGACTTAGAACACATGTACATATAAATGTCTGATTGGGCATAAGATCGGTTGCAGTAACTCAATTAAAACCAAATTACCAGTAATTAAAACATTATCCAATAAAGGTAATGACGCGAGCGACGCAAGCATAATCAGACTATGAAATGCAAGAACGATTATTCGTTGGGCAAGGAATAATCACTTCATAATGCATGTACAGGGCTTGGGAACGGCTGCAAATATGCAGTATGTATGTATGTATCTAACTAGGTATTAGATACATACATACATACATTAAATCACGCCTTTATGCCCAGGGTGGGGTAGGTAGAGCTACAGAATTACCAATTCTGTAACCACATTTTGCGCAATTAGGCTAAGATGTTTACCAGTGTATTAGTGACAGGTTGCAAGCCCATCGCCTAACAGTACTACACGCCTTTATTCCCTTAGTCGCCACTTACGACATCCACGGGACATGGAGTAGCACTATTCTAACCCGGCAACCACACGGGTCAAGGTATTGCATTGTACGAGTATCGGCGTTATTGAAAAGTGCCACGAAAATTTCCAACTCTGCACATAAATTCCTTATTTGTCGGAGATTAAAGACAGATTAACTTTATTTAACATAGCGCCCCGCCCTCGCTTCGCTTCGGTTTATGTAAGTATGATATATTATTATAGCCTATAGCCTTTCTCGATAAATGGGCTATGTATCTAACACTGAAAGAATTTTTCAAATTGGACCAGTACCTAGTTCCTGAGATTAGCGCGTTCAAGCAAACAAACTAACTCTTCAGTTTTATAATAATAGTACTTTTATAGATATAAATGTTGTGAAGGAATAAAACATTTCGCACAGCTAGATCAAAACAGTGTTAACTCAAAAACCTTGTGAGTTTTGTTGGAAGCTCATAGAGGTTGTACGAGTATTTAAGACTTCGCCGAGCGTACACCAGATGTACAGTGGCGCCCTCATTACTATTATTGTGTTTTCTAATAAACTAATGTATTTTCTTGAAATTGGACGAAGTGTTTTTGTACTACAAATGAAAACACAACTTATAGGGTATATCACATAGTTTAATAACAATTAACCTTCGAGTTATCAACTTAACGGGAAAAAGTGGCCACCTTTTCCCGTTAAGCTGACTACTCAAAGGGTAATTATTATTAAAGTTTGTTACGTATCCCATAAATTGTGTTTTTACTTGCGCTACAAAAACGGATCGTCTGATTACATGGAAATTCTTTAGTTAATTAGAAAACACAATAATAGTAATGAGGGCGCCACTGGACGCTCGACGTTTGCTCGGCGCAGTCTTAACTTGATTTTAGAATACAGTTGTATTTAGAGTTACTACTGTTTTGAAGTAGCAGTGCGATTTACGCACGTTGCGTGCAAAAAGCGAAAGAGAATAAGCCGTTCGAAACTAAACTCTAGAAAGTAAGTAAATGAAACGATGCAATTACTAAAGTAAGATTACGTAGAGAGTTAATGTGCTAACAGATACCACTTCTAGACAGTTATTCTCTAAATTAAAATAACGCAAACATACCAGACTTAAACCTACATGTATGCTAGATTTAAACCCTTCTTTCGGTCAAACAAAAAAAAAAGATAAAATACATTTATTCAGTAAATAGGCCGTACGGGCACTTTTAAAAATTAAAAAATTAAAATCATTTATTTCAGACCAATGATGATTGGGATGACTCTTGTTCCGTGGAAGTTGGGACGGCCGTTGGTTTGGGATGCCACTTGCGTGGACACCCTTGCGCCGTCACATCTTCCCGGAACAAGTACTAGGGCTGGTTTCGCGGCGGAATCAGCGGAGACCCTCAAAAGGCGCAAATACAGTCAACTTGATAGAAGTTACATACCGTGGGGACCAGGAGCACGTATTTTTAAAGATTTGTCAAAGCGCCTGATCGACGCAACCCGTGACAAAAATGCTAGCCTGTATTTGGCACAAAGATTAAGCATTGCCATTCAACGTGGCAATGCTGCCAGCATTTTAGGAACAATGCCCATTGCCCACTGGTAGCGGTTTGCTAGATTAGTGTAGTTTTAAGTAAGTTTGTAAGTTCTTTCGTTTGTTTGTTTTCTGTTTAATTATTATGTTAATAAAATAAAACTTTCAGACCACACAAGGATCCATATTATGTTTAGCAACAATGGTACATTAAGACTATGTTAGTAGTTTAAACACACAATTAAACACTATTTAAGTGCTCCAAAAGCCACCGCGACCCAGTATTTGGTGAGGGGGCAGTCGAGGCGTTCCGCCAACACCCTCAGGAGGCTGTTGCTGCCACCACGAACGTGCAATGCTTCAGTAATAAGGCTATTCTCTTCCACACACACGTCAAGAAACATCAAGAATCTACCAGCGCTTCCCAAGAGACATATGAAAAAAGCGGCCAAGTGCAAGTCGGACTCGCCCATGAAGGGTTCCGTAGCAGCAAGTAACATAATATATGCCGGCCGGTATATTTGAGTTGATTGAATGAAAGGTAAATTACGGCTTACGATTTAAGACGTATTAAAAAAACGACTTACTAGATCTCGTTCAAGTTTGCATGGTAATGTACTATCAGACCATTGGAACCTTGACCCACCATAGAACTGTGTCACAGAGACGTTATGATTCAAGTCATAAGAAGTGTCAAACAAATTGTTTTATAATGTCACTGTGACACCGTTCTATGGTGGGTCAGGGTTCCATTGGGCTGATAGTACATCATTATATATTTTTTTGTTTTATCATTCTCTTATTTTAGAAGTGTCTAGCAAACTATTAAGTTTGAAAAAAATATATATTAGAAACCTCAATATCATTTCTGAAGACTTGGGTTTGATGAAACAAAATATTAGAGGTTCAGGTCTAAGTATGGGGAACTCCCAGAAGCTGTGGTTACAGTTCTAACCTAACCTAACCAAGTAAGAAGAAATGGACTTGAAATTTAAAATGCATATTGGCAAGAAAATTATTGTTATGATAAATGAGTGTTATGTTATTTGTAGAGATGCGCCGAATAGTGGTTTCACCGAATAATACGTACGGTCACGAGCGTTAATTTGGGACCCATTTCAAGAAAATTATGCTTGAAGTCGTCAATGTCATTAGAGATGTCAAGTCATTGTAACTTTTAGGAAACTTAACCTTATTGTTGTAGAATGTCAGATTGTCTTTAGACCTAAGGTGGGTACCAAATTAAATCTCGTGACTGTACCTCACCCCCTGCCACCCCCGCACACTGCGCAGTCACTATGCTTTAAAATACCGCACGATTGCTTTATTTTATTCAACACATTCTTCATAGGATTTCTTTGACTTATAATTTTACATAAATCTTCCACAAGAAGTGTTGTCTTTTAGTTCTATACCATGTCGTGTAGCCAATAAAATAGGAATATATTCGGCACCAAAACCGAATAATTCGGCCGAATACAAATAGTGAAAAAGATGCCGAATACGCCGAATACCGAATACGATTCGAATATTCGCCGCATCTCTAGTTATTTGATTGTGTCTGATAAAATTATACTATTTGTTTTAATGCTCACCGTTTATTATGCTTTCGTAGCTAGCTAAATGAAATTATGCAAAAAGTTTTTAAACTGATTAAGATAGTGAACTGATAAGTAGTTTAGTTTAGTTTTGTTTATTTATTCATCAATATTAGAATATCAATTGCATTGCATGTCAAAAAATACGAAATTACATTGACCCTACCCACCCACCCTTTCCCTACGCTACCCTTACCCTTACCCCCTATTCCCTTATACCTACCCTTTTTCAGTAGAACCCCCGAATTATTAGTAAAACGTTTGAAATCAACTAACATCCAACCCCTATTAAAATTAATCAAACTACGAGTGAATAACACACAAAGGAAGTCCTAAATTAAACTTCAGAGGTCGGAAATTGAATATTCATTTGCAAACTTTTACTATTGAGTTATTGTTAGTGTTTTACTATGGAGTTCTATGAAATTTCAATTTGTTTCGTTAGATGGTAATATTGTCGGAAATCATTATATTTACCTATTTAGTGAAATCGGAGAAATACTGGGAAAGGCCCGAATCTTACGAGTAAGTAGCTGAAACCGACGTGCGTGCATGACTCGATGTATGCATGTGGAAGAAGTCTGTCAATCGCTTTGTCTATCTTTTAATTGTCTAAAAATATCACTGTAAACAAAATTCAATATGGCGGCCACCAGACGCCATATTGTAAAAAAAAAACCGGGCAAGAGCATGTCGGACCATGCTCAGTGTAGGGTTCCGAAGCCGTAACGACAAACACAAAAAACTATCTCAAAAATCAACATGTATGAACCAATTTTCTATTTAATAGTACATTGTAGCCCAGGTACAGAAAGTAAGCAATAGATGGACGAGTTAGTTCGCGGGCCGAGCCGCAGGTGAGGACCGCGAAGATACGAGTCCATCTATTGCACTTTCTACCGAGGCAATACTATGTGCTTTTCACGCCTAATGTAAGGAAATAAAACAGGTTAGGACATAATACACAGTTTAATTAAAAGTAATATTGATATTAGCATTAGGACAGTTGCTGAATGACAAGGAATTGTATCACTCATTTTTGTTGAATATCGTACAAATTTCCAATCAAAAGTTCAAAAGTTTAGCGTTTGTTTCCAATTAAAAGAACAGAAGTAATTTTCATTCCCGCCTTTTTAACTTTTTTAATTTTTACCTTATTTAAAGATGCAAAGGCGTTTTTCACGTACGCCTTAAAAACTTACATAAAAACACGTTTACAATCGCAAAAATACACTTTCACTGAGCGGATTTGACGTTTTAATTTTTTAATTAAACGTTCTAATGTCAGATTTGTCAAACATTTTTTTATTTATTTCCGAACGAGTTACTAATGTCATAAATAACCGACCAATAGCAGAGTAGAAAGTAAACTGGTCTAAAAACACTCCATTTTACTTTGCAACTCAACATTGTTGGACTGTTTTTGTGTTGTACTACTAAGAGCAACTTTCTATTCTGATTTCGATCCTTCTTTGGCCATATTTCCGAGCAGTGGCGTCAAAAGTTATTTGGCGCTGTCTTAGATGATTTTTAGTAGGTATAAACCCGTTAGTCGCCTGTATCTCAGGAACTAATTAAGTCTACTAAGTAGGTAATGATTCTTTTTCTTATAAATTCGTATATAATATCTCAAACAAGAGCCAAGCTTTTAAGTGTGAGATCAGTATACCTACCTATGTAGGTAGTTAGGTATCTAAACTGCTTCAAACCGAATTTAAATTACAAAAAAAGTTTAATCTTTTATAAAGTAATTAATAGAAATTGAAAAAAAAACAAGGGCCAGTAAATAGAATTTTAAGTTTTCCAAACGATACTCGACTCAAATCAATAATCTAATCGATTATTTGTAAACTTTCAAATCGCAAATCGCAAACTTGTAGGTAGCATTTCGGGGCACGTCCGAACATCATCTAGGCGCTCGCGCTTATGAGCGCGGCTGTCGCTCGATTTGTTACTTGCACAGTTCGACTCCCCCCGCGCGTGCAGGCCCCCCCCCGTTAACAATTTGTCTATCAAAGTTATCATAGGCGATTTTGATAGGTATAAACACTTTAGTCGCCTGTATCTCAGGAACTAATCATGTCTACTTAGCCGTGATAGTTTTCCTTTAAAATTCGTTATATGCGCTTTCGTTGAAGTTTTTTTTCAGATTTTTAGTATTTGTAGTTTTGGCTGTAGGGGGGGGGGGGACACTTGACTCTAACAAAAAATAGCGCTTTAAAGCTTAATATTTCATAAACGGATCCCTTAATCGAAAAATTGTTTTCATAAACTCGCAATATTTTTGAAAGACCTATCCAACGACACCCCACATTATGGGGTAGGCAAGAAAAAAAAAAGGCATCCCTACGTTACGTGTAGGGGAGGTGCATTAAAAAAAAATATTTTTCAAAATTTTATTTTACCACTTTGTTGGCGTGACTAATATGTATATTCATGCTAAATTACAGCTTTCTAGTACTATGAGTCTCTGAGCTAGACTGGGGACGGACGGACGGACGGACGGACATGGCGAAACTATAAGGGTTCCTAGTTTGACTACGGAACCCTAAAAAACGAAGATGACAAGCGGTCTATCCGTTTAGGAGCTACAAAGCAACACGGATAAACACACAAAATTGCGAAAGATACATTTAGTTCTTTCGAATCTTTGTATCTTTGTAATTTTCGAAAAAAACAAATTAGAAGTTCGTCTGAAAAATACAATCATACACGTCGGCTGCGCTAAGCTAAATTCAAGTATGTCTAATTTTTTTTGATTTTTCCTTTTTTTACGCCGTTAGATTCCTATTAATTCGGCGCATAATTCTACATCAAAAAAACCTCATATTTCCTTTTAGTTTTAGAGCTATCGTCAAAAGAAGTATTCAAGTATCTTAAATCAGACATTATTATCTATAAGATTTCAAAAAATTACATCGTACGGCCTATTAATATCGGAGATAATCGAATTTAAAGCAAAAAAAACGCTTTTTACGCTCTCCTGTAAAATTAGCTTAATGCAGCCGACGTATACTTGTTTCAGACGTGTATTTTTTTATATTAACAAGTAGTAGGTATAAGTGTAAGTAGTAGTAGTAGTATTTATTATAATTTGCTTATTAATATTAATTGTACAGTAATGTACTCCAGTAATCGAATCAATGTCTCGGTGTATACATCGAAAAATACATCGTAAAATACACGTAAAAAACAAACTTGCGAAATATTCAACCGAAGAACCGCAAGATTCTGTATTTTATTGAAATAAGATTCTGTCAAAAAAAACATTTTGGGACAAGCTTTTGTTACCGACTGTACTTTTGGCACAGTCATCATGTACTCGTCAAGGCGATTCTAACAAACCCTAACACGACGCGTTTATCATGTGTAATTTAGGAGTTCCTATGGCCACCCTGACTCTCTGAGGCCAGCTCGATGGTACTATATTATTGTATTGTCATCAGAACTAAAGGCGTATGCAAATTTTCAGTTTCATCGGAAACCGGGAAGTGGGTCAAATTTAACTTGCAAGATTTGACCCACTACCCTTACATACATACATACATTGCAAGTTGAATAAAAACTTTTTAAAAATACAGGGGCGTTTGAAAGATGTATTTTACTAGTAATTTTCAACGCTAGTTTACCCCTCATTTTGCGTCGGGGGGTTGCAAATTCACGCACACGTGTAGTACTTACTGGTTGCTCGAGCGGTTTGTTGGCAGCGCTTGTTCAATATAATTACATTCTCGTACGTGCTTATGCATGCAAACGGAGCGCGAATGTTATACGTACAGAACTACAGACACCCAATAAATATGTTGAGCTTCCTGAGAACCTTGTCATTGTGAACGTCATTGTCATTTGTGTCATTTGATGTTCAGTTTGAAGTTTACTATGACAATGCATTTGCGTTGGCGTACATACAGAGGGTCCTGTATTTGGTTCATTGTAGGCCGGAAACGGTTTTCACAATAGAAACGGTTTCATTTTACATACATAACATAAACTTACGCCTTTGTTGCCTAAAAACTTGTTGATAATTCTGTAACCACAAGCATATTTAGGCTAAGATTTTTACCAGTGTATTAGTGACAGGTTGCAAGCCCATCGCCTAACAGTACTACACGCCTTTGTTCCCTTAGTCGGCTTTTACGACATCCACGGTAAGACACGGAGTGGCACTATTGTAACCCGGCAACCACGCGGGGTTTTATTTTAATTATAAAAAACGAATCTATCTTAACCTTACCTAATCTACAAAATAGACGTGTATTTAAACTGTGCAATCAAATCAAATCAAATCAAAATCATTTATTTCAGCCATCTTTGGACCATAATAATAACAAAGTGTTAGTAAACAAATTAAATTAAAAAATTAAACCTAATGTTAGTAATGTTTTTATTATGCACATAATTAAATAAAGCTACTTGGATCGATGTGCTAGTACGTGAACCAGACAACAATGATTCACATACTGACAATCGATCCTCTGGGCGAACATCGCCAAGATGCTGTTGGAGCTGGCCCGCACCCTGCGCACCAGGGAAGTGCAGCGTTTTCGCATGGTGGCGTAAAAGCAGTCCACTCTTGCATCCGCGAACATACCCGATGCGCTGCAGAATCGAGGCAGCCCCATCAGCACCCTAAACGCGTTGTTGAACTGCACGCGTAGTGCGCTATACTGTCTTTGCGAATAGTTTATCCACAGGCTGCTCGTGTAAAAGTTGGTACAGTATGCTCTAAAGAGCGTTAGTTTAACCTCAGCGGAACAACGAGCAAACCTGCGGGCCACCATGTTCGCTCTGACAGACAACGCCCTACGCTCCCTCTCTATGTCTGCATCGCCCTTTAGGTCAGATGACAGTACGTGCCCAAGGTACTTAAACTCTTTAACAACATTTAACGGAGCGCCGTTAAGCTTAATAGCTGGAATAGAGTACGGACGACAATGACGGACGGCAATGTCAGCCTGTTTTTTTTTAAATCATGGATTCGACTTGACAGAAGCGCGTGGAGCTAACCCCATGTGCTTCTGTTTAGTCCATTGGAGAAAATTCTCTTTTACCGAACAATTGTCTTCGCGTGTGATATCCATGGACTTATTGCTCTAATAAGTCCATGGGAGTGTCTATAAATAACTTGACGTTGGCGAAATACACCTTAACAGGTGTGAAAGCCATTAATTTAAAAAAAAAGTGGATTCAGGTTAGATCAAAGATCGCCGGAAATTCGATATTTCTTTCTAAAGTTTGGATTACTTCAGCAGATTGACTGGTATCTCGTAGAGCTCGCCGACAAACCCGATGTTTGATAATATGTACTCGTGGCAGGAGTCAACAGCCAGAAATCTTGCCTGAGTGCTGCTGTTGGAAACCGGACAATCTTTCTCGATCATAGTTACAGGTCTAGTAGGCTTATTTCAGTTTGGTTTAACTCGGTTTATCATCAATTGGGATTGTTCATATTTTTACAATTACTCCAATACGAAAACCATTTCGAGGAATAGGGTTTTAAAGCCGTTCAGCATTATTAAGTTTTTGAAATATTTATCTATTTTGGATATTTCGGCAAAAGTATATTTAACCTTTGTTTGACTTTCGTTTTCGGCTTGAAGCCCTCCTAGGTGTATCTTACGGGTTAGGCGAAAACAGCTTGAAATAGTATGTTTTAAACACTATTACAATATTTTTTTTTCATTAGATATCATTTAATTGTTGTAGTTTATTAGAAAATCTTAACCCAAATTTAAAATAATCATGTCATCCATAAAATGTCTGCTTAATAAATAAAGATATTAAAACAAAACTATTGGGTCAAATACAAAATTAATGAAATTGGTGTCTTAAAATTTCCTGTTCTTTGGAATTACTTTTGGTTTCACTTTCACCCGTGAGTTATTTTTTTGGTCAATCCCAATTGTCGACACTTATTTCGTCGAATTTCACTTCAAAGACAACATTTCATGTATTTTCATTATGTCGAGAATTCAGTTCGTGGAATGGTCATTGCAAGTAATTTTAAATCGTGTACTTTTACTTGTCGGATGATTCATTAAATAGTTGAATTATGTCATGGAAAACGTTCCGTGATTTATTGTTTCAATTTATTTAAAAAATAATAAATAATAAATATCAGGGGACAATGTCACACCAATTGACCTAGTCCCAAACTAAGCTCAAGGCTTGTATTATGGGTACTAGACAACGATATAAATACATATATAGAGAAAATATATACTTAAATACATAGAAAACATCCATGACTCAGGAACAAATATCTGCCCTTACCGGGATTTGAACCCAGGACCTCTAGCTTCGTAGGCAGGGTCACTACCAACTAGGCTGTCGTTTATTTTTAACTTGAAAATTACTTCACGTAATATCATTTCAATAGACCGTGAAGCGTTGTCCAGGGAGCTTCGCTTCTCGGAGTTCCTATTCCGCGTAGTTGTGGCGCTTCACGCCTTGACACAATTCTAACCTAACCTAACGTATAGATTAACTAGCGACCCGCCCTCGCTTCGCTTCGGTTTATGTGAGTTTTCTGTAACACCCGTAAGATAAAACAGAGTTTATTATACATTAAAACCTTCCTCTTGAATCACTCTATCTATTAAAAAAAACCGCATCAAAATCGGTTGCGTAGTTTGAAAGATCTAAGCATACATAGGGACAGACAGCGGGAAGCGACTTTGTTTTATACTATGAAATTATAAAAATTGGAAAGGTCTGCTCACGAAATAAAATTACACCAAACAATATGTGAACTAAACTTTACTTGAAACGTTTTCGATGAAATGAAATTCGACGAAAAGTTTGTCGACAAAACAAGGGATACCCATCGTAATCGCGTGTAGCATCTTCATGTCTGTCCGTCTGTCCTTATGTCACAGGAATTTTACTCAAGAACTACAAGAGGTACATTGATGAAATTTGGAGTATACGAGTAGGTGTGATGTAGAAGCCGCTACTTAGTGAGGTGGTTAAATAACACAAATAAATATTTCAAAATATGAAAAAACAGTAAGAGTAGTCGTCATAACGTCAACAATCCTTTTTAGGGTTCTGTAGTCAAACTACGAACCCTTATAGTTTCGCCATGTCCGTATGTCCGTCCGTCCGTCCGCCGCCTTGTTCAGAGACCCTTAGAGCTAGAAAGCTGTAATTGGGCATGAATATACATATTAATCACGCCACCAAAAAGGTAACATAAAACCTTGAAAAAAAAAAGTAGTGTACCTCCTACACGTAACGTGGGGATGTTTTTTTTTCTCGTCTACCCCATAGTGTGGGGTGTTGTTGGATAGGTATTTCAAAAATATTGCGCGTTTGCCAACTTTTCGATTAAGGGATCCGTTTATGAAATATTAAGCTTTAAAGCGCTAATTTTTGTTAGAGTCAAGTGTCCTCCTCCGTACAGCCAAAACTACAAATAAGTACTAAAAATCTGACCCGCTGCCTGTCCCTCGCTTATTTTTCAAACATGTCACCGGATGTTAATGCGGTTTTCATCAATAGATAGAGTGATTCAAAAGGAAGGTTTTCATGCACATAATAAAGTCTGGATTACGTACGGGTGTTACAGAAAACTCACATATACCGAAGCGAAGCGCGCAAGTCGCAAGTAAATATAATTACACAAACCAGCGTGTCTAAAAGTTAAATGCTGTTCAGTTTTCAAGCGTCTCACCACAGATACGACACGGTCTGACTTTTCCAATGTCATTGCCATCAGCGTCAAGATTAGTTGAACATCGACCGATTTGAGATGGAGGGTTTCACATTTTCGTTGATTAGAAACCTAAAATCTTTGATTCTTTCTTTCTTTTTTTGCCAAAATATAAAAAAAACATTTTGGCACGGTTATCGAATTATATCGAATCTATTTAATTACATTTAGCTCTCGTGTCATTATGGCTTGTTTTAGTCCTTTGTTTAACAATCTACTATTGTCTACTGCTAACCTTTTCACTATTCGAAGTCATTAAGCCGTAAAACATCGGTACATACGTAAGTTTCACGTGTGAATTTGAGTGTCTTTTTGTGGGATCGTAGCTCCAAAACTAAATGGCCGATTTGTACGAAGAATAGGTTTTATGTATTTACAAGTTATCGTTAGATATCATATGTTTTTTCGACGAGTTCGACTATCGTAAGCACTGTTTATTCACAGGGGGGTCCGTTCGGATGGCTACCACCACCTTATCAACTTAACACCAAGCATTTGCATTGTTAAGTTCCGATGCTGCAGACGCCGTTCGGCGTCCCATCTAGCCTGGATGCTGCATACGCCAATAGGCGTTACGTTTTAAAGCCGGGTTCGTATGTTACCTATTCGTGTTTTCCCAACATGTCCGCCTGCGGGGGTGTTGACCTTAGATATTAGGTGTTAGACAAACACGATAACATGGCGCAGCGGACTCGCCTTAACGGACACTGAATGAAAGGGCTTAACTTTCTTGTAGTCTTGAATGCCTATGGATCTCAGAACCCACTTATCATGAGACTGCTTGCCATACAATATGCAATCATTCCCCTCTCGCCGGCATCGCCGCGGTGAATGCAACTGCGTTAGAAACATGAATTGCAGTCGCGGAAATGTGTTATTGACCTCTGCCGTTTCCCTACGCCCTTCCTCCGAGTGTCGCGCACGAAAGCGTTTATTCTATTCGACAGTGATCACCTGAGGCCCTTGCCGAGATGCACTACGCTAACTAGCGTTTCTATTCGTTTCGTCTTGTAACTAGGGTTTGCAATATTCGTTCAATTTTAGTATTCGAATAATACGAATATTTAGATTTCCAACATTCGAATATTCGAATATTTCGAATAATTCGAATATTTTTGAAAATTAAACAATAATGATTCTAAGTTGTGTAATTGTAAAATATGTGATGTTAATTTAAAATGTAATGACCTTACAATTCAAAAAAACATTTATGGTATCTTCTCCAGATACCTAGCATGTAGCCGAACTTGCTAGCTCCCTAGCTCGCTACCCTTTTACCAATTACGGTACGGTATTTAGTTCTTTTTAGGGAGTTTGATTTTGGCAAGGATAAAGCAAAATAGGTAATATATTGTTTGTCTTACATTTGTAGTTATTTTTAATATTTAAATCTATTTCCACGAACTCGTTAATATGGAGGATAATTAGTCATGGCATTTTGTTAATGTTTTGCTAAGGTAAATAATTACAGACAAATTTGTGCACTATTCGAAATATTCGTTTTATTCGAATAATGAATATTGTCGAATTCGAATAACATTTATGGCGAATAATTCGAATAATCAAATATTCGAATATTCGAATTGCAAACCCTACTTGTAACCAATCGCGTCACTGGTAGACGTGACTAGCAGTGACGCGATTGGTTTAAAAACTAAACGAATAGAAACGCTAGTTAGCGTAGTGCATCTCGGCAAGGGCCAAAGGGGCAATGGTCAAAAGGACAAAAAGCACCACAAAGGACCAAACATACATATATACCTACATGCATACATATATAGATTGATAAACACCATTACCCTCCTCCGACAGTAGGGTAAAAAGAGGTGGCAAAAACTCTAACCAAGTTGTATTAAGATACAGATATATTTTTTCACTTTCGCTTTCATATAGACTTGTAAGAACATCAGTCGACGAGCGTACATCCCAGGGTTGACCGGTTTGGTCAGTGCACGAACCTTCGCGCTGGATGATATGTACAAGCATTTACAATACCTACTGCGTTTCTTTGTCAGAACTTTCGAAGCATTTATCGAAATATCTTTAAATTAAAATGTGGCGAAGGAGGAGGGTAATGTGTTTGTTAGGGGTGTCCCTCGGAATGTCTAATAACGTTTACTTGTGCTAACGCATCGTTGTCCGAATTATCATTTGTCCTAAATTGGTTTTCAGCTGAGTGAAACAACTTTTTAGTTCTCCAAAATACATGCGGTTAGGTTACGTTAGGGTTAAATAACACTAAAATGTTTTAAAATTCAGCCGGAAACGGCTTTAGGATGAAAGTGAAAATTGAAGGAAGATGAAGGAAGTGAAAATTCGAACAAACGATGCATTAGGTTAGGACAAATGGCGATTAGGGATTCCATAGGGGAACCATTAGCCTATATACTCGTATATATATATATATACTAGCTGTTCCCGTGTCCACTTCGTTGGGCAAAATATTTTTTTTGAGTTAATAATTTTCCCGCTAATTCCCGTTCCCGTGGGAATTTCGGGAATTCCTTTCTTAGTGCACCTCTAAGGTACCTAAGCTACGTCCCTTCCAAATTTCAAGTGCCTACGTTTAGCCGTTTAGGCCACTTTAGGCTGTGCGTTGATATGTCAGTCAGTCAGTCAGTTTCTCCTTTTATATATTTAGATATATATATATATATATATATATGTCTGTAGGTAACTTTGTTTTTTTGTGGCGCTATCGAAACTAAACGCATATGCCGATTTTAATGATTCTTATAAATAGATGACAGTAATCAAAATTCAATATGGCGGCAACTAGACGCCATATTGTAAAATAGAAAAAAAACTACGAACTGTGACAAGTGGTCTATCATTTTTCATTTTTAACCCTTTGAACGCCAAGAAGGGGTCGTATACTGTCGTGCCTACCACGCCATCGACCCTTTTAGTGGTCACAGACACAGTGCAAAATAGACCCGAGTATTTGTGACATAAGGTTGACATAAGCTGTGGTTTTCAGCTGTCATTAGCGTGTAAGGACGGCGTTTGTATCAAGGCAAAGGCGTTCAAAGGGTTAAAGAACATTTAGGATTCATAAAGAGTTAAAGTTGGATATTTTAGCATGTAGACTTATAAGTAGTAAGTACATCAGTCGACGAGCGTACATCCCAGGGGTGACCGGTTTTGTCAGTGCACGAACCTTCATGCGGTATGATATAGACATGTACAAACATTTACAGATGTAGTGAATAATCCTTTCCCATCGTTTTTGGTCGGATAACTTCGTATTTATCTTGCTTTCTCAGTTGGCTTATTGATGAGTGCTGAAGCTAATTGAGAAAGCTAGATAAATACGAACATATCCGACAAAAAACGATGGGAAAGGATTATTCACTACATCTGTACATTTATATTTCGTTTCTTTGTCAGAACTCAAAACATCGAAATCACTACATAGTATAAAACAAAGTCGCTTCCCGCTATCTGTCCCAATGTATGCTTAGATCTTTAAAACTACGCAACGGATTTTGATGCGGTTTTTTTTAGTAGATAGAGTGATTCAAGAGGAAGGTTTTTATGTATAATAAATTTTGTTTTATGTACGTGTGTTATAGAAAACTCAAATAAACCGAAGCGAAGCGAGGGCGGGTCGCTAGTATCTTATAAGTAATTATAATTATTAGATAAAAACCCCGGATATAATGGCGGACCCATCTTTCAGAGCTGATATCTCTTAAACGGCTCAATCGATTTCCATGAAACCTAGCTAAGAACCACCAGTATAAAACCAACTTTTAGATAAAACCGCATCCAAATCGCGTTTAAGAGCTACAGTGCCACAGATAGACACACACACATAGCGGTGAAAATTATAAAACACCTTGCGTCGCGGGTTAAAAACCATGAAGGAAAGCAGGAAAATTATCCTGGAGTGACAGCTAATATCCGTTGCCATAGCAACGCGGCTATATTTGGAAGCTACAGCAGGTTTATCCAATGGTAATGGAAATAGGCAATTATAACTTCAAGTTTCATAACTGTGAGTTATTAAAAGGACCCTATAGAAGCTGCATGTTTTGATGTTGTCTGTGTGTTGAAAAGCTATGTTACATACTTTTAAATCTGCCTTTTTAGGGATCCGTAGTCAAACTACTAACCCTTATAGTTTCGCCATGTCCGTCCGTCTGTCTGCAACCGACCTCAGAGACCTTAGTACTAGAAAGCTGTTATGTGGCATTTATATTTCAGTCACGCCAGCAAAGTGGTAAAATAAAATCTTGAAAAAATATATTTTTAGTGTAGGTTTCACGAGATTTAATATTGTACCAACCTTAGGTCCAAAGTCAATCTGACATTCCACATCAATAACGTTGAGTTTCCTAAAAGCTACAAATGACGTGACATTCTCAGACTTCGAGCATATTTTTCCTGAAAAGGGTCCCAAATTAACGCTCGTGACCGTACATCCCCTACACTACACCTGTACACTTAACCTTGGAATCGCATTTGGTTTCCGCAAAATATAGCATTTCGCATAAAATCGTTTGGCATAACACCCTTTTAGGCTGACATTCCAGAATTTAATATACCTACGTCTATTGTGTAGATAAGGTTAGGTTAGTTTTTAATAATAATTAAAATGAAACCCTTTCTATTGTAAAAACCGTTTTGCGAAATCATGCATTATGCGAAAAAACCATTATGGAAACCGACATGGACCCAAATATTTGCCCTTACCGGGACTTGAACACAGAACCGCTAGCTTCGTAGGCAGTTACTACCAACTAGGCCAACGCGTACAACAATAATAAAAACGCGTAATAAACCTGGTTTAAATCCTTTATTTGGATGTGACAGCACTGACTGGCCGTCGTGACGTCAGACACATAATGTCCAATGACATAACTAATATTATGTAAATATACCATAAGCCATGAATATGCTAATTGCCAAACCAGTTGAATAGCTCAGGGCAGTAAAGGCCAAAGTTACAGTGACGCCATTGTAATTTGAGCCGTAGAGTTAGTAAACAAAGATTAAAATCAAATTCGATAACATTGAAATTGGCTTTTTTTTTATGGGTATAGATTGGTTTCGCGCCCGATACTGTTCTGATTTTCGTTTCGACTGATTTCGTATATAAACTCTGTGAAAAACATGCTTTTAAAGTCTACAAAATAATATAAAATTTACTAGCATAGACAAAGGGTAAATACGGACCAAAAAGTTGTCAACAATAACTCAATCAATTAAATTTTCTATGAAACTTTTCCGTTGTGACACAAAAATTAGCCATACAATTCTAGGGATACTTTTGTCGCAAAACGGAACTTTTTTCGCCTTCGTCGTTTGTATGGTTAACTGCGCTTAACTGTGGTCCAACTTTTTGGTCCTCATCCTATTCCATCTTAGTCAGGGTTGACAGCGAATATGCGGTCCTAGGCCCGTATTAATAAAGTATGTTCCTATTCAGAATGCCAAAGACAATAACAAGTATTCCTGGCTCTAATTGTCTTTAGATAGAGGATGAAATAGTGATGAGAATAGTGTTACCTCTAGTTAGTTTATTAAAAAGGTTGAATATATATTCCTCATGATCATCTAATTATGTTGGGTGCGACAGAGACGAAAACCTCACTTATCAATCAATTGCTTTATCAAATTTATCAACCATAATTAAATTTTACAATAAATATATTTCGAAAAAATAAAATGTTTATGATAGGCTTCAGTGAGAGTCATGGTATTTACACGGAAAGTGCTTTTCATCAAAAAATACAAGATTAAATGGAGATTACTACCTCGAAATGAAGACAATGATTAAGTGTTTAAATAAATAATATGACCATGCTCAACCTTCAAAAGTACGCGAATATGGAATAATAATGGAAAATTTATTAGTTTACATGAGTGACCGAATGAATAGGAACAGCCTTTACACTCGTCTTGAGCGAGATGCCCGTCACAAGATACGTCAAAGTAAACTTCAACTCATAGAAAACTGTCATCTTTGACGCATCTTAATACTGGCATTAAAGTCGAGGTCAGTTTACTAAAACGGGCCTTTAAATTGAAGTCTTAAGATTGTAGTCGTGAGTTTGCCTATGTCTATGGGTCACAGATCCTATATAATATCAAATGTCTACAATTGTTGACTGGTTTACAGCCAACAACTTACTTTTAAATGCCAAGAAAACCAAGTGCATTAAATTTTCTCTTTCCAACGTGAAAAGTATGAATGTGGATAGAATAAGACTGAAGGATGAGCCACTGGAATTCGAAGATAGAACAGTATTTTTAGGTGTCACTCTTGACTCGAAACTGCAATGGAGTGCGCATATATCCACACTTGCAGGTAAACTAAGTTCGGCGGCTTATGCGGTAAAGCGAATTCGACAACTTACTGACGTCGAGACGGCGAGACTGGTGTACTATAGTTATTTCCATAGTGTTATGAGCTACGGAATTTTGCTGTGGGGAAGAGCGGCTGACATCCAAATTATCTTTGTACTACAGAAAAGGGCTGTACGTGCGATTTATCAATTGGGGTCTCGTGTTTCACTTAGGGATAAATTTAAAGAAATCAACATTCTTACAGTCGCGTCTCAATATATCTTTGAGAATATCATGTATGTACGCAAAAACATACATGATTTTAGGCATAACCGCGACGTTCATAACTTAAATACTAGAAATAGGGATAAGCTCGCTCTTCCAGGTCACCGTCTCCGTAAAGTAAGCACTTCGTTTGTGGGGAACTGTATACGTTTTTACAACAAGATACCTTCTGATATCGTCAATATGCCGTTCAATAAATTTAAGTCCCACATCAAGCGCTGCTTGTTGGGTAGGGCATATTACACTGTAAATGACTTCATTGGTGACCAAGATGTCTTTAAATAGTGTCAGGTATATTTAATCGTAGAATTTTTCTAGGTACCTTGATAAGCATAGCCTTTAAGCAAACTGTGTATTCAAGCAATCAATGTTATGTTTACTATTTGTATTTTATCTTTTCTAGTTCTTGTGTGTACAAGACGCTTTTAATTAAGAACACATTGTGATGTTTCTCGCCGGACAGCTGCTTCACACAATATTACTTTTATGTTGTCCGGCAGCATGAGCATGTCACGCTCGCTCAAAGGTCTTTGCTTACGGCGGCGTCGTTGATCGGGTCGCCACTTTCCCGAACATATGGTTGAGAGAGGCGATGGCTGAGATACGCGTCATACTCGTGAACGGGTGCTGTTTGTGGGGTCCGGTCTGTTCACGTTTGCAAGGACTTTTTGTTAAATAAATTATTCTAGTTATGGCTTTTGACGTAGAGACCTCGTCGTGTTGTTCTCATAGTGTTTTATTGTTTGTTTGTTTTTATTTAAGGTTTATTGACCTTACATTTGTAATGATTGTATTTTTGGTAGTTTTAAGAAATTATTATTTATTACTTTATTACCTAATGTAACTTACTTTACTTAATGTAACTTAGTTTCGCGCTTCTTCTCCGCAATGATGGTCTCGTCCGAAGCGCTGGTAGATTCACCCTATTTGTATTATTTATTTTAATCTGACATTTTGATGTATTTAATTATTATTACTACTGGGACCTGTACATCCCTATGACATTTAAATCATGTAGCTTAAGTTTAGTATTGTAATAAGTGATTTATTTTTAAAAAACGGCTTACTGTTGAGTTTCTTGCGGCGCTTCTTCTCAACAGTGGTCTCTTTGGAAGCGCTGGTAGACTCAGACTTGTAAAAGTGCCTACAGGGCCTACTTACAGAATAAATGATTTGATTTTGATTTGATTTGATTTGATTTAATGGCCTGAGGCGTTTGCCATAAAAAAAAACATATTTTGCGAACTCTTATAATTATTATGTAACTAGAGGACGCCCGCGATTCTGCACGCGTAATATTAGTTGCCCACCACTCCTACTATTTTAACCCCTTAAGGGATGAATTTCCAAGAATCCTTTCTTAGAGCACACCTAGGCCTCATAAGGATTTGGAATGTCTAGACCCAACGGTTTGGGCTGTGCGTTGATATACATATGTCAGTGAGTCAGGTTTGCCGTCCGTATCCGTGAAAATATAATAAATTATCAAAGCCAAAAATATTGACAACCCTAGTAAGCTGTCATGTCAGGGAACCGGAGTTAGCATAGATTATTTTAACAGAGAGGCCTAGGTACCTACCAATTGAATAATTGTCAACTTTAATGGTTTTAAAGTCATATCCCGACGAGCGAGGTTGTTTATTGAACAAGGCGGAGCTCACTTTGAGCCGGTCCTGTAAATTTGACGTTCATTACGAAAAAGTAAGTGTTAATTTACGTTTTTTCGTTAGGCTGGGTCTTTTAAAATCTTCCAAAACTCGACTTGTAATATCTATCTAATTGAATTCTGTACATTTAGTTAGTATGTATCTTGATTGTTTCATGAATTAGGTAAAAATGTACATGAACGTTCTGCGTAGTTTACTCTTTTAATTTTACTGAAATAGGGTTTGCACATCAATAAAATTAAAACAATAATGGTTTTTTTTTGCCGGTAAGTCATATGCCTCATATGGTGATAGTACGGTTCTCAAATATTGTAAATGGACTTATTATAAGGCACCATTTAACCCCCTTTCGGCTTTACGGGTATTTTTGTAACACCTTGTATATATCGACTGTTTATAGTTAAAACGAATTATCTAATTGAATGATGTGTTAACAAGATATGCGTGATCACTCCAGCCATTCGTCATGATTGCGAACTAAACTTTTTGCCGTAGAGAAAGCGAGTCAGCTGCTCGGTCGCGTTTCAACGTGCGATTCGATGCCATCTTGGATATTGGCTAAAGCATTGTGCTACAAATCTGGGGAACGGGCATACAATTATGTTACCGAAATGGCGAACCCAAAAAAATAATGTTTGTTCCAGTGAATATCACAGTTTATTTAAGCATAAGGGAATTTCAAAAATATTTATTAACTAACTATTGCCCGTGACTCTGTCTGCGTAGAAGTCTTTTATCGCTATTACCTCGAAATTTGATAATATCAGTTCAATGGAAGTACGTCCCTGATCTGATCGTAGAACGTTTGGTTTTTAGTAGGATAGTAATTACACTTACTAAGAAAATGTAGGTACCTAATTTAATTTAAAATTTGTTTAGACGCTGGAACTGTTTAAAATACAAATTTCACATCGCCATATTGACGTCTACATTACTTATAACAATGGATGTCCCGAGTTCCAATTAGATTTGTGTAAATAAACTTTATGCACTTGTGTTATGAGTCATTTTAGAACTAATCACTTTTTAATTTCGTTTGTCGCAATGTCGAGATAATTGAAACAATATGACACGCAACAGAACACTAGTTCACACCAAAAGGTGTTAGAATTAGAATACAAGGGTAATTAATTATTAATACCGTTGACGTTTAAAAATGTAGGTTTACGTATATTTAAAATGAAATAGTAGTATTATTAAGTATCTATTATTATTTTCCGATTTGAATTCTTGATTGGTTCCAGAGATATAGACGACTGAAGTGTTCATACCTACTAAAATTACCAAATAACTTCAAATAGAGAATTAGTTCATAATTGATGTTTTTGGAATGGTTTATAAGTAGTAACGGTACATAGAGCATGGTCAAAAGATAAAAGATAAAAGACATTTATTCAGTAAGTAGGCCGTACGGGCACTTTTACCCGTGAAGAATCTACCAGGCGCTTCCCAAGATGAGACACTGCTGAGAAGAAACGCCGCAAGAAACTCAGCAGTCAGTAATTTTTTTAACATATTACAATGGTACTACTTAATCTAGCATTATATAAAGCAATAAATATTAAATTCAATATAATATCAAATAACATGCGTAGATCAGTCAGATACTCTTGCCCACTTTTATTGCAGTAAGTTAAATATAGTTTACTTATACGTGGTAATTGTCCTCTCGTGCTAAGGAAGTAGCCGGTTCATTTCCTTCCGCAGTTATTCAGCACGCAAATTACAACTAATAGAGATAACAGTATTACATCCTCTCGCAATAGCACTAGAAAGTGCACCTATTGCGTTTATAACTGCATTCGTGGCTTCAAATCACGATAGCACTTTGTTTTACTATCCCGGAACGACGACGTTCTAAAGGAATTCGGCCAAGTTCGAGTCGGACTTGCATACAAAGGGTTCCGTACCAACTACCACCGTATAATATCCTTGTACCTATGGGTACTAGATAAAGACAGTAAAAACCCCTGATAACTTCATTCAGGGCTGATATTTCATTTTTGGTACAAGCTTTTGTTGTCGACTGTACTTTTTTTTGCAAAATCTTTATCTTCTTAATGAGATCAAACTCAGCCCTTCCTAGATGCCATAATACACCGTGTTTTTTTTGATTTACGATAACTTCGGCATATTACTAGGTATATCCATAGAAACTAATTGGTAGATTAGATTTTTAAATATTACAAAAAAAAAAAATTTTCTCTGTTTAGAACAAAGTAATTGAATGTTATATCTTTGATCATTCTAAAAGGGCCTTTAGAGTTAACTAATAGTGAGTGTCAAATATGTCAATGTTGGCGTGACCATGGAATTAGTAAGTAATAACGTACATCTGGAAGGTGCATTCCACCGATAACGTGAGCCGAAAGAAATGTACCTGTATGTGGATCTGGGGATCTGTGTATTCTGTGTGGTCTCCTATAATTCGAAATTGACACTTGATTGACAACTTAATACTAGATTTTGTTTGAAAGCTTTCAATGCTTGTATTTTGTTCTACCTGCTCTTATTAAGAAGTTCAAGACGGCAGCTACTTTTTCTCAGTCTGTCCACGGATTCGTTGACAGAGACCACACAGATGCCCAGATATCGATTTTGGAGACCAGTTGAATAACTAAAAAGTTCAAGGTGGCGGCTACTTTTCCTCAATTTGTCTACGGATTAGTTGTCAGATCTACAGATCCACAGATATCGATTTTGAAAACAATCAGTCGAATAAGTAAATATTGTTTCGTTTACTGCCCCACCGGCTCGTAAAATTAATTTGTCCGTAAATTGCAATTCAAATATGGTCACCTATAGAAAGGGACGCAGTAAGCTTTAGTACATTTCTTTCGGCTCGCGTTATCGGTGTAGTGCACCTTCCAGATGTACGTACTTACTAATTCCATGGACGCGTATACAAACCTAACAATTGGAAACTCTTTACTCATAAGAATTAAAAGAAAATTGTTGTTATCAATTAAGAGCCTTTTATACTAGTTCAACGTGATTAACTGATTAAATTTAAAAATTAAATATCTTTAAAACCGTAAGAGTTATCATTTGTCTGTCTTTGGGAAATTAACTTTATTTGACCTAAAGAACGTTCCCTTAAAGTTATCGTAAATCAAAAAAAACACAGTGTATAGCATTGTCTTTGAGTGTACATATGTGGTCCAAATTTCAGCCCATTCCGTTAACGGGAAGTGGGTCAAATTTAATTTGCAATATTTGACCCGTACATACATTGCAAGTTAAATAAAATGACATAAAAAATAAAAAAATAAATGTCAGGGGACAATGTCACACCAATTGACCTAGTCCCAAACTAAGCTCAAGGCTTGTATTATGGGTACTAGACAACGATATAAATACTTATATAGGGAAATACATATAAAACATCCATGACTCAGGAACAAAAATATTCGCGCTCATCACACTTATATCTGCCCTTACCAGGATTTGAACCCAGGACCACTAGCTTCGTAGGCAGGGTCACCAACTAGGCCAGCGCGTCGTCAAAAGCTTGTACACACATACACACACACACACACACTAAATCACACCTGTTTCCCAGAGGGGTAGGCAGAGACCACTTCTTTCCACTTGCTACGATCTTGACAAATTTCTTTCGCTTCTTCCACATAAAAAAAACAATAAAAACAAAAAAAAAAGCTTGTAAAATAGACAAAAACATAAAAGGTATGTACGAATCGGTTCACCGTACCAAAGCGAACTTATCCCTTTAACGGATTGGGGGTTAATTAAGAAATACGTAACGTCTCTTACTAGGATCCTACAAAAACCAAATTATACTAAGCTTTTTAAACTTAAACTCGAAATAGATGAATCAGCAATAGCAATAGTTAAATAATCGATTATCTAGATCTGTTCATACGCATTCCCTATCGCAAAATCTAAAAATTAACTCTACACCTTTCTAATACGGTTTATAATTGGTATCTTTCGCTTGTTGCGTTTTACCTCTGAGAGAGTAAGAGCGAGATACTTTCACTGCCAACGAGAGAATGAGACGACATAAAGGCTGTTATAAGCTGGTTACGTTGGTGTTACGTAATGTGAGATTATGGGTGTCGTGGAGAGGTCGGGTCAGGAAGTCAGAATGGTTTCTAATAATTGAATTATAATAATAAATTATGATACTGTTGTTTGTGTGTATAGGCTTTTGTCTGGTTTATCATTTTCTCATAACTATTAGATTAAAAAAATAACGAGGACTCGCCCACCGAGGGTTCCGTACAAACCTTTATATGAATTTCTTCTTCGTAATAAACAAGATTCTGAGTTCACAGGAAGTGCCCTGTAGGTTTGGATTCCCTTACGCGTTTCGAAAATTTGCGGCATAAACGGCTGTATCTTTTGATTGCGTTGGCTTAGAAGTTTGATTTTTTCACAGCTCCAAGAGACTGTAGACTTGAGTATTTGATATAAATTTCAGCTTGATACCTCCACGCGTTCCTGAGTAAAAGGGTCTTAACAGACGGACGGACGGACAACATCCTATGTAAGTATATCGTATGATCCTTAGACTAAAAATTACAATTTTTAGACTAAAATGTAGCTTATGTTGCCTGCTTCTTATGAAAAATAAAAAAAAACCAGGTTAACGACCTAGATTTCTCAGAAAATAAGGATAACTAATAATTAACCACTGTTTTTTCCCCATTTCTTGTTTTGATGATTTTTTTTTACCATGTAATTCCCATATTGCTGCACAATTATTAACGCATAGTTATTGCTCATAGGTCTAGCTATCAAAAACCATTTTTTTGGGTTAGTCAGAGAGTTTCCTGGTCAGGTATGACGTAATTACTATGTGTGACCGTATTTAGGTAAATTTAACATAAAAATTGCTGCCATTCGATACTGGTTCCAAAAAAAAAAAAAAAACGGTTAATTTGTCGATAAAATTGATTGTACTACACACCCCTAAAATCTCCGACACCGATGACGAAACACACTGTATAAGGGTTCCGCTTTTTAAAAGCTTTTATTTAACTTGCAGTGTATGTAAGGGTCAAATCTTGCAAGTTAAATTTGACCCACTTCCCGGTCTCCGATGAAGCTGAAAATTTGCATACGCCTTTAGTTCTGATGACAATACAATAATATAGTACCATCGAGCTGGTCTGATGATGGAGACTCAGAGTGGCCATAAGAACTTTTTAAATACACGCGGTAAGCCCGCCGTGTTAGGGTTTGTTAGAATCTTGACAAGTAGTTGACGACTGTGCAAAAAAAAGTAGGTACAGTCGGCAAGAAACGCTAGTCCCAAAAAAGATATTTTTGACAGAAATTTATTATCAACTAGCGACCCGCCCTCGCTTCGCTTCGGTTTATGTGAGTTTTCTATAACACACGTACATAAAACAAAATTTATTATACATAAAAACCTTCCTCTTGAATCACTCTATCTACTAAAAAAAACCGCATCAAAATCCGTTGCGTAGTTTTAAAGATCTAAGCATACATAGGGACAGACAGCGGGAAGCGACTTTGTTTTATACTATGTAGTGATGTTCACTGATTTCCTCGTCAATTATTGTGGACCGACTTTATGATATGTTAACGTATTGTCAACATTATATGATAGCTCTTATTCACTTAACAGTAATGCCACCCGAGTTAAAAGCAATATGGTTTTGCCGAGTAGAATGCCTCAGTAAATTTGATTAGAGCACCATCAAGGTCGAGTTAGTAAATGGTGTTCCGAAATATCCAATATGTATCACAAGGTCGTCTGAGACGCTCTGAGAACTTGGTAATGCTAATAACAAAAGAAGGTGTAAAAAAGATATTCACCAGAAACATAAATGTGAGAAAAACCGGCCAAGTTCGACACAAGTGTGTCTAGAACAGGATTGTCAACTTCGGCGATAAAATAACTGTGATCTCGGTTGTATAAAGTGAGCGTCCGATTTGGAAATTAATTTTTCCGAGACAACTACACAGATCGATTATTCGTCCCCGTAAACCCCCATACTGCAATTTCCATCGTAATTGTTACAGCCGTTTTTGAGGATGTAATACATATAACTTTACATAGTATAAAACAAAGTCTCTTTCCGCCGTCTGTCGCTCTGTATGTACGCTTAGATCTTTGAAACTACGCAACGGATTTTAATTCCGTTTTCATCAATAGACAGAAATTTTAGAGATAGGTCTTCTTCTGGATTAAGTACCTACTGGTGTCGCAGAAAACTTACATAAACCAAAGCGAAGCGAGGGCGCGTTGCTATTATATATACAAATATCACTCGTTAAATAGTATTGAAGAGGAATATGTCATACTAGCTGTTGCCTGCGATTCCGTCCGGGCAGAAAATTAAAATATAGCCTATGACCATCAGGGACAATAGTGAAATAATGTTTCAAATCGGTCTAGTAGTCTCGCAGCAATCAAATCATTCCTCTTTATAATATTAGTTAAGATTATATTATGTTGGTGGAGGTGATCAACAAAATGTTATTCTTTCTGTTTTTCTTTCGAAAATTCGTGTAAAAATCACACGTTCGTTTTCTGAACTTGGCTTTGACGCTACCGTGTGTAGTTTTACGAAAGCCCTTTGAGCATCGGTGAGAGATTCAGAGTACAATGGAAGATGTTGGCTTATTAGATAAATTTGTCGAAAACTTCATTTTTGAGTCAAGTTTGTTGGGCGACTGTACTTTTATCAACTTTTTGCACAGTTCTGGAATACACTACGACCCTTTAGGAGCTTTTGTGCAATTTTACCCTTTTACACAATCAGTTGTTCAAATGTGCAGGTATCCTCACGATGTTTGTTGTTTTTTTCTCCCAAACGTTTATGCACTCCTAGTATTTGACGTTATAACTTTTTCTCACAAATTAAAAAATAATAATTGAGCTATTCAGCCTGTTTGCAAACACAGCCGCCATGTTTACATTAGAAATAAAAATAAATTACTTCCCGGCCTAGGCCTTCAATGTTGTATGAAATTCCTTTACAGTTCTCTCGAGTTGTTCCGCCCGCAACGTGACACTTTTAAGCCAAAAATAACTAAAATAACGCCGACATTTCATTACATGTTTGAGAAAATTATGTTAACAGAGAGATCTCTCTCCGGCGAGTGTAATGTCTGGGGACCGAAGTCCATTGGGATCATGTTGGAAGTTGTAAATATTTAGGTCAATTGAGTGGGGAAACATCGTTAGCGCGATGTAGCGCAAGGGGCAGCTGCCCCCCCCCTAAAAGATGAAAAGGCCCTACTTTGAAAATCGAAGTTAAAAGTTACGTTAGCTCCATCCCTGTCACTCGTCATTCGAGACTAAATCAAGAGAAAGTGAGTTTTTTTTTAATTTCGATTTTCAAAGTAGGGCCTCAGGAATGGTCACAAACTGTAAAGTTATATGGTAGACCACTTTCTTGGCCAACCGCCAACCGTATAGTAAATTGGCGACTCCGTCCGCGTGGAACTCGTTTATAGCTCCATACAAATTTTCACCCCCCATTTCACCCCCTTAGGGGATGAATTTCGGGGGAAAAACTATCCTATGTCCTTTCCCAGGATTCAAACTATCTTTGCACCAAATTTCACCTAAATCGGTTCAGCGGTTTAAGCGTGAAGAGGTAACAGACAGACACACTTTCGCATTTATAATATTACTAGCGACCCGCCCTCGCTTCGCTTCGGTTTATGTGAGTTTTCTGTAACACCCGTACATAAACCAGAATCTATTATACATATAAACCTTCCTCTTGAATCACTCTATCTTTTAAAAAAAACCGATTCAAAATCCGTTGCGTAGTTTTAAAGATCTAAGCATACATAGGGACAGACAGCGGGAAGCGACTTTGTTTTATAATATGATGATGATAGTATGGATAGTATGGACTAGTTCCTATAAAATTACTATAGTCATGACGAGTTCATAATCTCTGACCTCATTGCTTATATCTAGGTATATCTACCTACTACTATCTAGGTATGTCTCAATTATCCAAACAGCTGTGTTTATACTGGGGTGAACTCAATAGCTGTAGTGAAAGAAGGATTGTGCATTATAAATGAATGAACAATCGAGTGTGAGTAGATGACCTTCGGAATAGTTCACTTGTTCACAAAAAAAGTGAGACGAAAGAATATTAGGACAAACCGTAATAAGGTCCCGTTTTTAGGGTTCCGTAGTCAAACTAGATTCGCCATGTTCGTCCGTCCGTCCGCAGCCTTTTTCGGGTGGTAGGACCTTGTGCAGGGTCCGTCCGGATCGCTACCACCGTCTTATCCATTAATCTACCGCCAAACAGCAGTGTTCGCATTGTTGTGTTCCAGTTTGGGGATAAGACAGCCGGTGAAATGACTAGCATAAGGCATTCCATCTTAGTCCTCAGGGTTGGCAATGCATTTGCAGTCTTAGGATTGCATTGCAGTTTTGTGAATGCGAATGTCTATGGGTCACAGTTTCCACTTACCATAAGGTGGCATGTGTGCTCGTTTGTCTTCTCTATGCCATAAAAAAAAGCCTAGCTCATAGACTTAGTACTAGAAAGCTGTAATATGGCATGAATTTACATATCAGTAACGCCAACAACGTGGTAAAAAAAAAACTTTCAAAAAAAATTGTGTACCTACTTACTTCCCCAACACGCAACGTGGGGATTTATTTTTTCTCGTCTAACAAATCGGTGTACATACATAAAAAAAGTCGGTTAAAAATACGATAACACGTCAACAGCCATATGGTTTTACCCAGTAGGTAGATAGAAGCATCTTTTAAACCCATTAGCAGATGTAAGATATGTTTCTCTCTAAGCATTTTAATTAGTTCTTAACTACATAATTAGAAATCTGATATAACTAACACTTACCTCTTTAATTTTCTGGTGCATATCTCAGGGGAGGTGGAGCGAGACAAAATTATACTGCCCTCTTAAATAAATGGCACGCAAGTGCAATTTGATAGTTAAAGCAAATTGAACCCTGTGTCTTAAGAATGAAGGTCACTAATTCATTCGCGATTTTATGAGACATACGCCCTTTTTTGTATTTAGGGCAGTATAGTGGGAGTGATAGTTCTCTCTAGTTATCTACGAGATGCTCTATACTTATGACAGACAGATATATAGACATACAATGGTGTCAAAAAATAGGGGTGTTTTTACCCGACTGCTGAAGGAGGAGGGTAATGTGTTTATCAGCTATATATGTATATGTTGGGTGCGTATCTACTCACCTAAATTTTTAAGTCCTATTATCGGAAGTCCGAAAATGTTTCTTATACCATTTTACATCATAATGATCACTCTTCATACTCTTCATATTTTTTTAGGGTTCCGTAGTCAAACTAGGAACCCTTATAGTTTCGCCATGTCCGTCCGTCCGTCCGTCCGTCCGTCCGTCCGTCCCCAGTCTAGCTCAGAGACTCATAGTACTAGAAAGCTGTAATTTGGCATGAATGTACATATTAGTCACGCCAACAAAGTGGTAAAATAAAAATTTGAATTTTTTTTTTTTTTAATGCACCTCCCCTACACGTAATGTGGGGATGTCTTTTTTTTTTCTTGCCTACCCCATAGTGTGGGGTGTAGTTGGATAGGTTTTTCAAAAATATTGCGGGTTTATGAAAACAATTTTTCGATTAAGGGATCCGTTTATGAAATATTAAGCTTTAAAGCGCTATTTTTTGTTAGAGTCAAGTGTCCCCCCCCCCCTACAGCCAAAACTACAAGTACTAAAAATCTGGAAAAAATCTTCAACGAAAGCGCATATAACGAATTTTAAAGGAAAACTATCACGGCTAAGTAGACATGATTAGTTCCTGAGATACAGGCGATTAACGGGTTTATACCTACTAAAAATCATCTAAGACAGCGCCAAATAACTTTAAATAGAAAATTGTTTCATACATGTTGATTTTTGACATAGTTTTTTGTGTTTGTCGTTACGGCTTCAGAACCCTACACTGAGCATGGTCCGACATGCTCTTGCCCGGTTTTTTAATACTAAAGATCGGAACTCATAGTCATCTGAATTCATAACGCTAATATTCATGGAACAGTACATTTTTCAAAATTTCTTATTTATCTTACGTGTAGAAAACGTTAGGTTAGGTTAGGTTACATTTATAACAATCCTCACAAAGTAACAGTTTCTTAAAAAAAATGCATTATATGAGTTGCGATAATTATGACTTAAAAATGATGAACAAAAAAGTATGAGGAACAAAATTATGAAGAGTGATTATTATGAATAAAAATCGGTAGTAAAACAAAAAATAGGAATAAGAATTTTATGTGAGCCAATATGGACCCGTATATACAGGGTGGTCCAAAGACTGACGTCTAAAAAAAATTATTAGATGCCTCATATCCGGGGCTATCCGAATATACCCCATATATGTTGGCCGATTTTTTGTAGTTTTCGAGTAATTAATTTTTAAAGATTTTTTCAAGAATTTTTGGGCCGAGCCGTTTATCATCATGTAACTTTTTTTGGTTACGTTTTTTCTGAATGTTTTTTTTTTGCGAAATTATCCTCACAAACTGTACTTTTACACATAAAATAATCAGCTTCCCAACCTTGACGCAAGTTACAATAAAATTGACCAAAAGTGAAATTTTTACCTTTGAGCAAATCAAAATTTGATTTTGTCATAAAAAAAAAACCTAAAAATCTCAGAATTCAAAGACCAGAAGTAATTTTAAAAACTTTGCCAGTCTCTAAACTTGCAGAATCATACAAAAAAAGTGACACTTAATAGGTCATAATTTGCTGGATTCGACTTTCAAACGTACTAAGGTAGAATGTTCGTGGATCAAATAAAACAATACAATTTAATTTAAACACGTTATTCATAAAAGATTTTCAAATGTTCTGCCGTCAACTTAGATACATAGCCTACATCTCCTTAAAAAATTCGCTCCTAGTCTCCGGAATGCATCTCTTTTTTCTTTTTTAGTCCTTTTGCTCTCTTCTAATTTTTGTCTGAGTTCCGCTTCGGTATGTAGAGCAAAACAGTATCAAAAACATGCCAGTTAGGTTTCAAGAATATAAAAGTTTATAATTAACACTCTTCCCTTCCCGGTTGTTAACTTGAATTTGGAAGTAACTTTATTTTTTATTTGAGGTTTTTTGTCTAGTTGTAAGAAGTAAGTAAGTACAACTTTTATGCACAAAAGCAAGAAAAACATTATTTAAAGGTACGAGGTATTCCAGTTCTGTTAGTAATCCTCCTTGAACTTGTAGACGGGTCTCTTTGGATTTCTGCCAGGACTTCATCCCTCCTGTCTGGATGCACTCTGGGAACTCCTTCGTGAGTTGGATGGCCCGGAACGCGTCCAGCTATCAGTGTTAAATGTGTGTTTATGAATACTCTGTAGTCCGGATAATGCTGCCGTGGGGCTCCCGGTGCTCCAATTGTTGCTGGTACAGCCTTGCCGCTAAATGTCCGTTGCCTTGAGCTACCTACACCATAATAATAATGCATCTCTGAATATTCACTAAGAGTGTAGTTCATGTTTTTTTTTTTTTTATGGCATAGAGAAGACAAACGGGCACACAGGCCACCTGATGGTAAGTGGAAACTGTGACCCATAGACATTTGCATTCACAAGACTGCCATGCAATTCTAAGACTGCAAATGCGTTGCCAACCCTGAGGACTAAGAAGGAATGCTACACGAAAATAAATTCAATCGCTAGGCAAAGTTCAAAAGTCCAAAACACAAGTACAGGTCGGTCGTAAGGCAAATCAATCAGAGTCCAGTTAACAAAGCGAGAAGAATTCACAAATTAAACGCAACGAGAGCAGAAGTAACTATTAGTTATTTCACAATAAAAGACTTGATTCCTTCCTTAAGACAAAAGAAAAACAAATTGTTTTGTTCATAAAAAGTATTACATGGCTTTATTGATGGCCAGTACCAAATTAGGTTCGGCCAAATAAAAAACAGTTTTTATGTTATTAACAACAGACTCTTTATTACACATTCATTCTACCCTAGTACGTTTGAAAGTCCAGCAAATTATGACCTATTAAGTGTCACTTTTTTTGTATTATTCTGCAAGTTTAAAGACTGGCGAAGTTTTTAAAATGACTTCTGGTCTTTGAATTCTGAGATTTTTAGGTTTTTTTTTTATTACAAAATCAAGTTTCGATTTGCTCAAAGGCAAAAATTTCACTTTTGGTCAATTTTATTGTAACTTGCGTCAAGGTTGGGAAGCTGATTATTTTATGTGTGAAAGTACAGTTTGTGAGGATAATTTCGCAAAAAAAAACATTCAGAAAAAACGTAACCAAAAAAAGTTACATGATGATAAACGGCTCGGCCCAAAAATTCTTGAAAAAATCTTTAAAAATTAATTACTCGATATCTACAAAAAATCGGCCAACATACATGGGGTATATTCGGATAGCCCCGGATATGAGGCATCTAATTATTTTTTTTAGACGTCAGTCTTTGGACCACCCTGTATGTTCGTATGTTTGTTTGTCTTTTTGTGGCGCACTAGAACCTAAACGCGCGGACGGATTTAATTGATTTTGTGTCACTAAAGTTACGACAGTAATCAGAATTCAATATGGCGGCAGCCAGACGCCATATGGTCAAAGAAAAAAAATCGACGAACTATGACAAGTGGGGTCTAGCTACGAGTATCACGGTTTATGAGATACAGCCTGGTAACAGACAGACAGACGGACAGTGGAGTCTTAGTAATAGGGTCCCGTCTTTACCCTTTGAGTACGGAACCCTAAAAACCGGCAAACTAGCTTGCTATAAAACATCGTTACAAGACTTCGCCAGACGTCTATTAATAAAACTTTCTTAAGCAAAACGTTACCTAATAAAGCTAAGTATACGTTCAAGTATACATAGCTAAAATAGACTAGACTAGTACCTACGTATCGCATTGAAAATTATGTCTTATAATATCACAACTAGGAATCAGTTTACATTACACGAGCTGCCAGCGTAAAGGTCAAAGTTCATGGAGGTAATAAAAATCCGTGATACAAATGATAATTCCATTCCTTTCTAACTCTCGGTCCTATCTCTTAAAACGTAGGATATTATATAGATCGATTCACTGCTTGCAGCTGATTGAAATAATATTAGGGACTAGCGACCGGCCCTCGCTTCGCTTCGGTTTATGTGAGTATGATATATAACCTATAGCCTTCCTCGATAAATGGGCTATCTAACACTGAAATAATTTTTCAAATCGGAGCAGTAGTTCCTGAGATTAGCGCATTCAAGCAAACAAACAAACAAACTCTTCAGCTTTATAATATTCGTAGAGATATAATGGCGTCTACATACCTAATAACGTAATTTTACCAATGTTAAGTTTATATAAGCAACGTTGTACGGTGAATCCTGTCCTGTCGTCGAAGTCTTCCAGTCACAGTCGTTATGACCCTTGAAGATGGCGAGCAACCACTTCAATGGCTTGGTGTGATCTTGACCGCTGTTCTCATTTTGAGGTTATTTCTACGCTCAAAAAATGGTCCATACACAATCACTGAAAATGGCGATAATCCTCCATTCACAAACACAATGATTGGCTGTTTTGGAGTTTCCAAAATAAATAAAAAAAATATTACTTTAGTCCCTAGAGATTAATAAAGAGTTTTAGTCCCAATGTGCAGAGACTAAAGTAACATTTTAAGAGCATGAGATGTGAAAAGGTTTTTTTGTACTCGTCGATTAAAATGTGTGTATTACGATGTCACTCTTTTCATCGTTGAATAGTCTAGATGTTACTTCCGAAACAACCGAAATAACTATTTCGATACGCTCTAGACAACCGAAATAACTATTTCGATACGCTCTAGACAACCGAAAAAAATTTGAAAATAGAACTTCGGATTTCCATATAATATGTGTCCTTGTTTAAGGAGCCTCGATCCGATACAAAATTGCCAATCTGTGTCGTTTCGGAACGTAGCAGCGTCGCATCATCTGTCAAAAATCTACTTTTAGTTTTCTTATATACTCGTATTAATGACTTACATTATTAATTTTAATGAACTCGTACAAAAAGTATTGTTCACAATAGTGTCATAATTAAGCTTTTTAATCTCGTACCTTACTTAGGCCACTCAGCAAGCTTCGTGGCCTAAACACGGTACTCGACTAAAAAGCTCTCTATTATAACACGATTACGAAATAGTAGTTTATGCAATAGTTGTATAAGAGAGGTCAAAATATATGAGTGGCGTGAGTTACGATGTGAGCCGAAGGCGAACATCGTAAAGGAAAGCGCCACGAGTGTTTTTTGACTTAGTTATACACCGTTGCATACAATACTTTTTCTACGACTAGGTTTCAAATGAAATGCAAAATTAAGCGAAAAAACTTACAAACGAACGAACGAAGTAAAGAACAACAAACGAGCGGGAAACAAGAAAATGACAAAATATGTGTCTATGGTTTACTTTGTTTTTAAATTGACGGAATGGAAAAAAGAATTATTTACAATTCCAAAACATTTTAATTTGACCAATCAGAATACTTCACTAAATTAAATCCACCAATCACAATACACATCGACTGTCAAACGGAACGATAGGTTCTTTTAGGTACGTGTTTCTCCTTAACTAATTTAAATCTTTTAAAAAAACTTTGTAATTCGTATCAACCAATCAGAATACAGCTATTTTAAAATCGACCAATCAGATAACTGAAATCATTTCTCAAAACATTATGTGTTTTATAGTCCCTATTTCACAATCGTTAAAATATGATTAACAGGTTACAATTAGTAATCTGTGGCGTATCGTTAGGGCGACTTTACGACACCGAGAGCTGTTATGGGGAATAGAGTTATAGACTTTTCTGAAGTCATATTATCTATGTTCTTATAATAGTGTTCGTGACTATGTAAAAGACTAATAAAAGTACAGGAGTAGAAAAAATACTATTTTCTACGGTGAAGTCAAACAAGTACACAAGCTACCTGATGGTATATGGGATCTGAGACCCATAGACATTTGTATTCTTAGTTTTAAGACTGAAATCCAAACTCCAAGTGCGTTGCCTAGTTGCCAACCCTCACGACAAACAAGACCCAACTCAAATTCCGCGTGACAAAATGTGGGTACATCCGTCACTTTTTGACACATATACAATATACAAATACGAGAGTGACGAATGGTTTATCCACAATTTTTCACGCGGTAAACGCTACCATACTAGTCTAGGTCCACTGGTCGTCTAGCTGTAGGTATGGTACAGTCTCTATTTCTCAGAAACTATCAGTATACCACACACTAAGACTAATATGGTTAACTAGCTGTTCCAGTGTCCACTTCGTTGGGCAAAAAATTTTTTTTAAGTTAATAATTTTCCCGTTAATTCCCGTTCCCGTGGGAATTTCGGGAATTCCTTTCTTAGTGCACCTCTACGGTACCTAAGCTACGTCCCTTCCAAATTTCAAGTGCCTACGTTTAGCCGTTTAGGCTGTGCGTTGATATGTCAGTCAGTCAGTCAGTTTCTCCTTTTATATATTTAGATTAGTAACAAATGCGCGGTTTCTTAGGGTCTTTTTCATTTAAAAAAAAAACTTTACCATGGTAAAAAGAAAGAACAGAACATATTATTACACTGAACCCTAAAAACTACAGGCCGTTTGTATTTTTTGCTCTGGCAACTTTGGAGTTCGTTGCGCAAGTTAACAAAAAAAAACGTCGAGTTCAAGTAGACTCGTTACTTCCGTTTAAAGTCAAGGCCGGTTAGATATAATTAGATAATCTGTTTGTCATTTTTAAACCCCGACGCATAAACGACGGGGTGTTATAAATTTGACGTGTCTGTGTGTCTGTGTGTGTGTCTGTCTGTGGCATCGTGGCTCCCGAACGGATGAACCGATTTAGATTTTGTTTTTTTTGTTTGAAAGGTGAATTAGTCGGGAGTGTTCTTAGACATGTTATATTAAAATCGGTTCAGCCGTTTTTGAGATATTGAACTTTAAAGTTTAAAAAGGGTGAAATAATAAAAAAAAAAACCCCGACCCTAAACAGTCGGTAAAAAACGTCTAAAAAGTAAAAAATAATAAGTATTGGCAATATAAGTTTAATTATAATAGGTCGTAAGTAGAGCCGGGGGTTTTCTAAATTTTAAATTTTTACTCTTGAATTTGAATAGAAATGGGTGAAACAGAACACCGTATTTTAGTAAAGTCGCTTTGTAAAGGGACCAAGGTTATATTTACCGTTAAAATAACTGTGCTTAAGTAAACTTAAGATTGAATTTATCTTTATATTGTAAGCAAGCTTTTAGATGTTTATTATTCGCTTAGACGGTTATTAGGATAAATTGCTAAATTATATTTATTGAAGCAGTTTATCTTCATTCTGGGAACGTATCTTCAATCTTCATTAATTATTCATGAAATTCATTTTTGTTGAAGGCTTATAAATTATTAAGTCTTTGATGGGTCGTCCTTTTTACCCGACCGACGAAGGGCGAGGATAATGTGTTTATCAGCTAATATATCGCTCATTGAATACAAAAGCGGCACAAAACAAAAACAGATATAGTTTGATTTAAAATTTAAAATTTACACATTTTGATTTGTGGCCCTTTTGCATTTAAGCAACGATATGTATGTTTGTATGTTCGTTCCTTTGAGGCGCTCTAGACAGCGCGTGGACCGATTTTGATTCTTATGTCAATCGATTCGTCTTAATCATGTATTGTGTGTCACTAAAGATATGACAGTAAACAAAATTCAATAAGGCGGCAGCAGGTTATAAGTAAGTAACCGACGCAAAATTTATATTTTCTCATACTGAAGAACTGCAACAGCACATAATTCTAGGCCGTAATATTCAAATAGTATTAGACCTGTTATGGTATTGTCTTTAAGACTGCGCCGAGCAAACGTCGAGCAGCCTGTGGCGCCCTCATTACTATTATTGTGTTTTCTAATTAACTAAAGAATTTCCTTGCAATCAGAGGACACATTTTTGTAGGGCAAGTCAAAACACAATTTATGGGATAGGTCACAAACTTTAAAAACAATTAGGTACCCTTTGAGTAGTCAGCTTAACGGGAAAAGGTGGCCACTTTTTTCCGTTAAGTTGATAACTCGAAGGTGAATTGTTATTAAACTATGTGTTATACCCTATAAGTTGTGTTTTCATTTGTAGTACAAAAACCTACCGTCCAATTTCAAGAAAATACTTTAGTTTATTAGAAAACACAATAAAAGTAATGAGGGCGCCACTGTACATCATATACCATATTTATTAATGGCATCACTGCTTCTCTCCAATCTTGCTATCACCTTTATGCAGACGATTTGCAGATTTACGCCTCGGCTGGTATTGATGATTTTCCCTCCTTAATAAGCCTAATAAACTCTGACCTAGCTAGTATTCGAGATTGGGCAGCTAACTACGGGCTAAAAATCAACGCGAGGAAATCGCAAGCAATTGTTGTCGGTAGTCCACATTTTATTGCAAAGTTGTCTGACCTTGTGTGTCCGGATTTGGTATTCGACGGTACTATTATTCCTTTTTCTTCCACTGTCAAAAATTTGGGTCTCACAATGGATCAGACCCTTTCCTGGTCGGCTCAGGTTTCTGAAGTTAGTCGAAAGCTCTTTAGATCTCTCCACTCCCTTAGGCGCCTACAGAATTTTCTGCCCCTTCGCACCAAGATTACTCTTGCTCAATCTCTTCTACTCCCTTTATTCGACTATGGCGACATCGCATATATTGACGCAACTGAAGAGCTGCTCAATAAGCTGGAACGGCTTCAGAACGTGTGCATTCGGTACATATTTGGCTTGCGGAAATTTGACCATGTGTCTGATTTCCGTACTCAGCTTAAATGGTTGCCCATTAGATCGCGTAGGAATGTTCATGTCCTGTCGTTGCTATTTAATATCCTTTTCAATCCTCAATCCCCTCCTTACCTTGTCGAACGGTTCTCTTTCTTGGCTACCGGGTCCCAGAACCGCTTACGCTCGAGTGCCAACCTACTCCTGGCTTTTCCTGCTAGCAAATCCAAATCTTACTCTAAATTCTTCTCGGTACATTCTGTTCGTTTATGGAATAGCCTTCCAACTGATATCAGGCAATCACAATCTGTTGCTTCACTTAAATCTAGGCTGAAGAGGTACTGGCTTGACTCTTGTTCCTGATCTAAGACTGTGTGTCCTTTCTTCCTTTCATATTTATTTATATTATTTATATATGTATATATCTATATCTGTACATACAATGTATTTATTTATTTATCCTATTTAATATATATATTTATTATACCTACATATTTATTTGCTATTATTATTTTAATCTTCTGTATCTTTAATACGTTGTACGTTTAGCCATCCATTGTTTTTATTCTTCTCTCAATCGCTCAAAGGTTAACTGGAAGAGATCCCTTATAGGGATAAGTTCGCCTTTGTACATACTTACCTTTTTTGTTTCTGTTTATTTTTGATTTGTTATTTTCTGTTTGTACAATAAAGAGTTTACATACATACATACATACATACATCCGGCGTATGCTCGGCGCAGTCTTAATAATAAGCTAGGACCCTAACAGTATGGAGGATTGTAAGCGCCTCTACCGGTCACTTACAGAACTAAAGATCGATAGTACGAGTCCTACGGTAAATTACCTATCGAAATCTAAACGTTATGCGTTAGTGACTTATGTTTAGTATCCTGTACCTACCCTTACCATGAGTTACAATTGACGTACTCGCTAGCGAGTCGAATGCTTTGTCGCTCGCAGACCTCGCAGTATTCTTATAGAGTGCGAGGGACAGAGCATTCGACTCGCTAGCGAGTACCTACGGTAGTTGGGATTGTTCATATTTTTACAATTACTGCAATTCGAAAACCATTTTAAGGAACAGGGTTTTAAAGCCGTTCTGCATTATTCAGTTCTTGAAATATTTATTTATTTTGGATATTTCGGCAAAAGTATATTTAACCTTAACTTTGACTTTCGTTTTCCGCTTGAAGCCCTCATAGGTGTATCTTACGGGTTAGGTGAAAACCGCTTGAAATAGTATGTTTTAATACACTATTACAATCACTTTTTTTCATTGGATATCATTTAATTGTTGTAATTTATTAGAAAATGCCATCCCAAATTTAAAAATAATCATGTCATCCATAAAATGTCTGCTAAATAAATAAAGATACTAACACAAAACTATTGGGTCAAATACAAAATTAATGAAATTGGTGTCTTAAAATTTCATATTCTTTCATTTATTTTATTTATTTTATTTATTTATTGAAATTGGTGTCTTAAAATTTCATATTCTTTCAAATGAGAAAGTAAAAACCGTGAGTTATTTTTTTTGGTCAGTCCCAATTGTAACTCATAGTAGGGGTACTGTTACGGTATTGTTTTGCCGTATGCCGCCATTACTCTCAAGTAAATAAGAGCTATCAAAACGTGGACAAACAGATCAAAGACGATTGGTTATTATAAAAACAACAATATTTTATTTTCAATTCAATGTTTACTTAGTCCAGTTATTTATTCTAAATAATATTGTTTATGTTTTTGAATTCTTGTTTATTTATTTTACATTGTCGTCTCAAGTCAAAGCGGGTCAGGTGACGTGACGTCACACAGTAGTTTTTTTTAATTAAATTTTCAGTACATCAATAATATAATATCATCAACGTAACTTATTGACAGAGTTGAAATGACAACAAATCATAAAGACCGGGAGCTGATTGCAAATAATAGTAGTTTATTAATTATACATCGGGGTTTTCGAAGCGGGAATGTTTGACATAAGCCAATACCTACGTATTGACTTAAAAAATAGAATATACTCTAGCAGGTTCCTACCTAATGAAGAACTAATTACTTAAAAAATAAACTTGAAAAAAAACGATGGACGAATTGTTGCAAGGCATAGAAAAAGAACTGCGATCGCAAACACGTCGTGCAAAAATTGATTCCTTTAAAAAAAACAATATGCACAGATATTACAACTGCCGACGGAGAAAATTTGTTTAGTTTAGTTTCAGAAATGGTAGAAAAAACATTAAGTAATAGTTTATTTTGAAAATTGTGTCAACAATTATAGCAGTAAGGTTAAAGTACTACATGAGTTAACATAAAATTGTATCATAGTGTGTATTGTATACAATTCGCAGAGAGGGTAGTTATTCATTATAAGCATAATATGATATTTTGTCAGATTAATCTATGTGTTTATCTCTACTCTTTCTTAAATCATTCTCGCACAGAAAACCCCGGTGTATGTAATTACACGAGTAGGCTCCTTTCAAAATAAGATGACACGAGTTTAAGATGGTTTAAGGGCAGATATTTGTGCGATGAGCACGAATATTTGTTCCTGAGTCGTGGATGTTCTCTGTGTATTTAACTATATAAATATTTGTATCGTTGTCTAGTACCCATAGTACAAGCCTAGAGCTTAGTTTGGGACTAGGTCAATTGGTGTGAGATTGTCCCCTTATATATTGTCCCCTTAATTATGTGTATCTACAGTCGCATACATAATTTTAGGTATCAAAGTACTCAAGTAAAGTGTATGACACCGATTCGGTAATTCAATCGTGTTCGACCAGCACTTAACCGGTTTTTAATTGTTACCGAATAAATTTCGTCGGCACTCAGTCGTTCGCGTTGACCCTTAAGTGGACCAAAGCGATTAACAACTTTATGTCCGGAAACATGCTTACATAATATTGACTACAGTATTATTTAACAAGGTTGTTCGGCGTGAAATCAATTGACATGTGATAGCAAAGCCATGTCAATTACCATGGTAATTACTGTCGAAACTGTTCATTTGCCTTTATACGCAGTTTTGTAATTTAATCATTTTAATGCCTTTTAATGAATTAACGGTGACATTCTGACACAAATAGGGATATGCATCGATTTTTCAAATTACATTTCTCAACAAAACATGAAAATACCGTAAAAGAGATCACAAAATGTGAAATTAAAATCTGCCAAGAAATTTCGGATGACACAAGCATTTTAAACTGCTAATTAGACAGCGATTAGACAAAGAGATCTGATATGCACTGTGACGTCATGTAACACGTCAGCCATATAAACTACATGATAAATTCTGTTTTGCTAGAAAGAGATAGGAGATATATCTTAGTTATTTATAAAAGCTTTTATTTAACTTGCAATGTATGTATGTATGCAAGGGTCAAATCTTGCAAGTTCAATTTGACCCAGTTCCCGGTTTCCGATGAAGTTAAAAATTTGCATACGCCTTTAGTTCTGATGACAATACAATAATATAGTACCATCGAGCTGGTCTGATGATGGAGACTCAGAGTGGCCATAGAAACTCCTAAATTACACATGATAACCCCGTCGTGTTAGGGTTTGTTAAAATTGTCTTGACGAGTAGATGATGACTGTGCAAAAAAAGTACAGTCGGGAATAAAAGCTTGTCCCAAAAATTAAATTTTTGACAGAAACTTATTATAGCTATTTTATACATGATTTTTGTCAACTGTTTGTTAGATAAATCAGCTTTTACTAAAGCTGCGAAAAAAACTCTTAAAATAAAACTAACAAGCTTTTTGACTTGATATAAAGAAGTGTGATAAGCTAACCAAACTCAAATCAAAATTTTCACGCTAAATTTGTGCTACGGAGGTTTAAAAATTCAAATTAAAAACATTTATTTCGACCAAATGGGATCATAGTTAAGTTAGATAATTTCTTAATCTAAATAATACATATACAGGGTGTTAACGGGGTCGTGATACAAGTGATCACCTCTGTGTTCTGCCAGCGAATATGAGCAACTTTCCCTATGGAACCAGCTTGGAAATCGGGAAAAAAAATCAGCTGTTTCATAGAACAAGAACAGGGGTAGGTACTCGACCAAAATGTATGAAGCAGCTGATTTTTTTTTCCCGATTTCCAAGCTGGTTCCATAGGGAAAGTTGCTCATATTCGCGGGCAGAACACAGAGGTGATCACTTGTATCACGACCCCGTTAACACCCTGTATACTTGGGAGCAAAGAAATCGAGCCAGTTTCTTTGGAAATTCAGTACTAAGCGGCTCGATTTCTTTGCTCTCAAGTGTATGTAAAAAATAGTTTGTAATTGAAGTATTATTTCCGTCTTTAGCTCCTGAGCTAAAGTGTCGGGCAGCAAGCGACATAACACGATACGAAACGGATGCTTGTCGCAAACAATGATTGAGACGTGGGAACGCTAACGAGTTACGATCGCTAAATAATCGCCAATGCGCAGGAGTTGTTTCAAAAAATCGGTCAAGTGCTAGTCGGACTCGGGCACCGCATGTTCCGTACCGCCGGACAGTAGGTATTATATTCCGATTCGAATTCGAATTTCGAATTTCGAATTAGCGCGAGCCAGAAACACGCTCGATATTTTTAGTTTTTAATCCCCGACGCCAAAAACAGTGTGTGTGTGTGTGTGTGTGTGTGTGTGTGTGTGTGTGTATGTGTTTGTATGATAATCTATGTTAACATTCGATGGCGGTTATTAACTGCTTTAACCGCGAGCTTGTTGTCCTAATTCGTGGTTAACTACAACATGGCTTTGTATTCTTAAGTGGATAAGCTCAGTTGAATAAGTTCAAACTATATTATACTACAGTGAAAACATACGAACGCCAACTGAGTTTATTTATTTATTTAATTTATTTAATTATTGGTGGGAAATCCAACAGTTACAAATATAACATATGAAACAAGAATAGGAAACACAAAACCAATTACAGGATTTCACATGTAGTGACAGAGTAGCAAACTTAAAGGTTAGTACAAACTTCAAAGGTACACGCACTTACACAAAAACCCTAGCGCAAATAAAAGGTAAAATTAAAACTACTGCTACACACCAGCCAAAGGCAGATCGCCAAAAGGTTCTCATACCTACGGTACAAAACATGCTCAAACAACACATTTCGCTAAAAAACTTCGCCTCACGGAAGGGATTTTACAATTGAATATATCGATATCCAGCTTATTCACCCAATTATTCAAGCCTTTACCAGCACGCGTCAAGAAACCGTTTTGTCTGTATCTACTTAGAGGATGCAAATCTCAGTGATATAGGGGGATAACTCCTTTTAGACCGAGTGGGAATACTAAACGAAACGTATGAAAGCAACTCAGGAGTGTCAACGAGGCCGCTAACAATACACTTAAGACCTCGTTCGGTCGAGCTGCAAAGGTATATGTTATTAAACTGATTAAATAACATCAGTTATTTGATTACGTAAGGTATCATCCCGTGAGAATCAATGGAACATGGTTAATTAACGTTCGAAAGCCACTGATTAGAATGACGTAACATCGTGTGGATTGTTTTCAAAACGTCGATAGACGCAATACTCGAACAGCCAAATGTAATCTTATTTAAACGGGGTAAGAGCTAACTAAATCGGTTACAAATGAAAACATATGTTAATCCTGTCAGAGTTTCATTGGTCGGGTAAATACTAGATTACATTAGGTAGAGGATCTACGAAGCTAGCGGTCCCGTAGTTTGATTTTCGGTATGAGCAAATAAAAGATAAAAAGATAAAAGATATTTATTCAGTAAGTAGGCCGCACGGGAACTTTTACACGTCAAGAACTGCTGGTAGACCAGCGCTTCCCAAGAGCAGACCACTGCCAAGAAGAAACGCCGCAAGAAACTCCAGCAGTCAGTCGTATTTTAACCATATTTAATACTACAATGATACTACTTAGTCTAGCATTATATAAAGTTATAAATATTAAATTAAATATAATATCAAATATCATGCGTAGTTCAGCAGCAATAAATACATACATTAAATCACGCCTGTTTCCCAGAGGGGTAGGCAGAGACCACTTCATTTCACTTGCTATTGCTACGATCCTGACAAATCTCTTTCGCTTCTTCCACATTCAAACATCGAGTCATGCACGCACGTCGGTTTTGGGTAGGTACTTAAAGATTAGGTCCTTTTCCAGTATTTCTCCGATTTGATTCGAAAAAGTACGCCTAGGGCGGCCCCCTCCGACCCTTCCACTCACTTTCGATCTGTATATCTCAAATAAATGTGTGACAAAAACGAGTAATCATTCCTGAGTTCTATTTTTCTATGAATTTTATTATTCCCCCTATACCTTTGAAAAATATCACAAAGGTAACGCTGAATGCCATTGGGCATTAAGTCCGCCATTTATACTTTACTAGCGACCCGCCCTCGCTTCGCTTCGGTTTATTTGAGTTTTCTATAACACACGTACATAAAACAAAATTTATTATACATAAAAACCTCCCTCTTCAATCACTCTATCTACTAAAAAAAACCGCATCAAAATCCGTTGCGTAGTTTTAAAGATCTAAGCATACATAGGGACAGACAGCGGGAAGCGACTTTGTTTTATACTATGTAGTGATTGTATTTTGTGCAAAGAAGTTTAAATAAACAAATAATAAATAAAAGGTCATAAGCATGAAGATACGCTCTTTTGCTGGTGCACTTTTTTGTGTTGGTCGTAACGGCTTCGGAACCCTACACTGAGCATGGTCCAACATCCTTTTTTTTACCGCCCCCGTATTTTTTTAAACACTACTATATCAGCGGTATATCATGTTGTGGCCGCGGTGTTTCGCCACGTTTACGGCTTTGTTGTTGCAGCGCCTTTATTGGGTAACGAAGGCCAAGGTTCGTTTCCGCACAACGCTCTTTTTGTCCGCATAGCGTTGCGAGATGATAGAGTAATCGATCGTGTGAAAGAGGGAGTGAACAAAGAGTTAGTGTCCTTTGATTACAAAAAAACAGGTCAAGTGCGAGCCGGACTCGCGCCCCGAGGGTTCCGCCACACAGTAAATGTTATTATTTACATACATACATTAAATCACGCCTGTTTCCCAGAGGGGCAGGCAGAGACCACTTCTTTCCACTTGCTACGATCTTGACAAAATTTATTTCGCATCTCCCACATTCATACATCATATTCATAATGTAATGTATGTTATTATTTTCCGATTTGAATTCGATTTGGAATCGAATCGGCGCGAGCGCAACTCACAGTACTATGAGTACTAGAGCACGATGTCCACGATATAAATACTTGGGGTGCCGGAACCAGTAATGGACAAGGACCAATGATGGACACTTGATTCTTATTTTAAAGAAGATAAGGGTTATTCATATCCAGTGGGGATGGACAAGTTGCCATCGTTCACGAACGCTAGCGTTAGGTGATCACTGGCGACATGTGTTGTCATTGAAAAATGTATGGGAATGACGTAAGTCACGTGATATATCACTCGTTACGACTGACACGCTGAAAAGTGATCACTATCACTCGCGCTAGTGATAGGTTTGACGACTACGGTCGTTACGCGGTACTATTTTTACACAAAGGCTAGACAAGTTGCCCTTTTGACAGGTCGAATAGAACACGAGCACTATCACGATGTCGCACTGCTAGATTAAAACAGTATTAACCCAAAATCCTTGCTAGTTTGGTTTTAAGTTCAAAGAAGTTGAATTAAAGTTGATTTTAATATGCATTGTATTTTGAGTTAGTACTATTTTCATCTTGCAGTGCGATATAAACGTCGGTATCTAAGGGCGGTATCTAAGGACGGCCGTAACGACAACTAGCGCCACTTATCGTTTGACACGACCATAATGGGCTCGCAGGGCAGATAAAATGGCTATGGCGCATAGCGGGGCTACTTGATATTCTGGTTATTCCCTTTAGAACGCGTCATAAAAACTACGAGAGTGAAAGTTGTAATGTAGTGACAATACGCGTATAGAATGTAATGCGTTCGAGTTTCGTCAGTGAAACTGCAAAACCGCGTAAGTAACATGGCGAAAGTATAAGGGTTCCTAGTTTGACTACGGAACCCTTATAGGATTACTCGTGTGTCTGTCTGTCCGTCTGTCTGTCTCATCCAATTTGCTCAAAACTACTACACCGATTGTGTTGAAAGGGCACTTGGGTAAATTTGCTTGGAGATTGTTGTCATTTTTGTTTTCAGCGGCCACGGATGATTTTGACATAGTTATTTAGAGGACCTCGAAATACACATAGATATATATAATTTATGGCGTTTAATAATATCGGAGCCGAGATATTTAAGATTGAAATGTTCAGTTTTTGGTACTAAAGGTAAGCCTAGGTAAGAATGTTAAATATCTCGGCTCCGATGCACTTAAGACTACATCGGCAACATTACATAACAAAATATGTTTATTTTGAATAATTCTATCATAATTTACCACTTTTACTAATGGCCGCTCACCTTGAAAATGTATGACTTTTACAAATCACAACACTTTTACCCAAACCCCTTTGGTACCTACTCATATGTAAATTGATAACCCAAACACAGATGTGCAAAGAAAATATATTTTTTTAAAATAAGGGTTATTTTCGGTGGTAAATTAGGCAATATCAAAATGAATGGGCTCGTTATGAGGATCTTAAATATATTTTTTGTTATTATTGTAAAATAAATAATTTTGATTGGATTCTTGAAAGAAAACGAAAATACATGTTATATTGTTGGTATTCTTGTATTGCAAATATTTTTATGCAATAAAGAGTTTAGGTACATACAGTCACGAAATTTAATTTGGTACCCACCTAAGGTCTAAGGTAAGGTGATGAATGGCGTTCTTCCACCGTGCGTTTCTCTAGGCACTTTTTACCTCGTACGGTGAAACTGTGGAACGAACTCTCTCCGGCGATATTTCCTGCCAGTTATGACATGGGGTCCTTCAAGAAAAGAGCTCTTATTTTCCTTAAAGGCCGGCAACGGACCGACAACTCAACTTGAGTTGCCGGTGTTCATGGGCGGTGGTGATTACTTCCGATCAGGTAAGCCGCATGCTCGTTTGCCTCCCTCTTTTATAAAAAAAAAAAAAAAAAAAAAAATGTCCAAAGTTGATCTGACATTCTACAACAATAAGGTTGAGTTTCCTAAAAGTAACAAATGACTTGACATCTCTAATGACATTGACAACTTCAAGCATATTTTTCTTGAAATGGGTCCCAAATTAACGCTCGTGACCGTACATACATATGTACCTGCTGATCTCCGAAACTATTGATCCCAAAATTTTGAAAAAATACAAGGTATAGTTCATTGCTTGTAGATTACAGTAAAACCTATAAGAATTCGATCACAAAACAACGTATGTACGGTACGGAACCCTTTTCACGCGAGTTCAACTCGCACTTGGCCGGTTTTTTAAATCTATTTATTGGTTATATAATACCTACTTGTTAATTAAGTTATACTTTTCTATTTCAAACTTGCACATATAATTATTATTCTAGCATGAATTTATAATTTTTACTGCGCAAATTATACACTTTCACTGCATTATGATAAGATTGTGAAAATTATGGTTAAATATTATTTATGTTTTGGTTAATGTAACGCACTTTTAAACATTAACGTACCAATTGCGATATAGTTCCGCTCCCGGGCGTCCGATTTTAAAAGCTTTTATTCAACTACAGTGGAACGTATAACCTCCTTTTTTGAAGCCGGTTAACAACCGTCGGCCAACGCAGGCCTAGTCTGTCTGTAAAACGCTTTATCGTTTCGTTATCGAAAATGTATAGGAATGACGTAAGCTGCCAGATGCTAGTGTAGAGCTCTTATTAATACATATTGATAGTTTTCGAAAAAAGTTTACATTACAAGTGAGGCTAATATAATAGTAGTTTATGTATCCAAATATCATAAACCCTCCATGGTGCGTTCAAAAACCGCATATTATGACCACAATAAAAATAGACTGTTTTGTTACAACAAACTTCTTACCTGTAAAAATGTTATTATTGCTAAATAATAACATCGATTTCGATGACATTATTTCATTCAAATTTCGAATATCTCTGAATAACAAAGAAATTTGATTTGACCTCCATTCTAAATATTTATTTATTTATTTATTTATTAACACATTTTACACGGCATTACAGTATTCCATTGCGCCGAGAAAACCAGATCGATGCTATACAATTTATTTACTTAATAGTCGTCAAATGTTGAATATAATAACAAACTATTATAATAATAATAACAATAGAAAAAAAAGGAATAATAATAAAAAAAATAAAAACTTAAAAAACTTACATGAGTACACTCGATTGCCTATCATCCATCTTCTCACAAAATCGCAAACATTCTCGGCACACAGCATTCCATCTCCAATCAAACAAGTCGCATTCGGGTGCCAATGCCAGGAGCGCGTTAAGGAGCGTCAGCGCGCGGGGTAGCGGCGCTCTCTTGCGGGCCACGGTGCGCGCCGCCGGGACCGCCAGCAGCGGCCGCGGCTTAGGGCGAAGACATATAGTGGGAACTTGCGGCACGTACAGCCTCACAACCCGTCCCACTAGCTCGGGACAATCGGACTCACCGCGCAAAATGCCACAAATGGTTGTTAGCAACTTGTTGTTACGCCTTACCTCAAGAGAGTTAAACCCGAGAGTCCCGAGTAAAAACTTCGTGGGATATAAGTATGGGTAATACCCATAGGCTTTTTTATACATGAACCTGAGAAAGGCTTTCTGTATCTTCTCGAGAAGTAAGGCGTAAGTAGATTCATATGGATTCCATATGATAGACGACGCTTCCAGTTTACTACGCACAAGAGCATTAAATAAAACTTTAATAGCTCCGAGGTCGTGAAAGTCTCTGACATTACGAAGTACGAATCCTAACCGTTTAAAACAACTACTAACAAGAGTTCTGATGTGATCATGGTAGGTAAGGCGTGTGTCGAACACGACTCCGAGATCCTTCACCGAAGAAACGCGGCTAATAAATTTCCCACCGAGCGAATATTGCGCCTTAATGGGCGCAAGAGCACGACTAAATGTACAAACAAAACACTTATCTGTATTAAAAAACAGTTTGTTTCGAATGCTCCAGTCAAAGACCGAAGCAATATCTTCCTGCAATGTGTCGCAATCCGCCTGATGCTTCACTCCATAAACCAGCTTGAGATCGTCGGCGTACAACAGACACTTTGCATGATTGACAGCTGTTTCCAGGTCATTAACCAATAGTCCAAACAATAGGGGGCCTAATATGGATCCCTGGCTGACTCCCGACCGAGTATGATATGGATTCGATACGAAGTGTCCATGCCGCACATACTGCCGACGATCACGCAGATAACTTGCAAACAGCTTAAGAAGCCTAGGAGAGAAACCTAAGTCATTGAGCTTATCCAACAGGATGTCATTATCTACACGATCGAACGCTTTCCTGAAATCAAAGTAAACAACATCAACCTGGATACCCCTATCAAGATACCCAGAGATGATGTCAACCAAGACCAGGAGATTTGTATCGACCGAACGATTTGCCCTGAAACCATGCTGTGCATCGCATAACGAGGGTTTCACCTGTGTGGATATTTCACGGTGCAAAACGGACTCAAATAACTTTGCCAATGTTGAGAGAATCGCTATAGGCCTATGATTTTCAACATTAACATTATCACCGGATTTTGGAATAGGTCTTACCCTCGTGAGCTTCCATTGACGCGGATATACCCCAGTTGATAATGCTAAGTTCAACAAGAAGTGTATAGGGACTTTTAAGTGCTCCATACACCCCCTAACGATGTAAGCGGGAAGATTGTCAGGACCAACAGAGCTATGAGGTTTAAGTCGCCTTATACCCGCTTCAACTTCCCGCATAGAGATGTGATCCACATGGACATATCGGGCAGAGCAGCTCAGTCTACTATAGTTCAGAGAGCTAACATCAAGACTTGGGATGTCCAGCAGAAACACACTAGAGAAGAAACTTGCAAATGCATCTGCGACCTCCGGACCTGCCATCTTTCTCCCTTCATATATGACATCAGAGACAAAACCGCCCTTCGACCTGATACTATTAATATGATCCCAAAAACGGCGAGGATTACTTTTAAGTGTATCCTGGATACGTTCGATGTAAATTTTATAGGCCAAGGACAGCCGTTTTTTAATATCGGTTCTAAGTTTGGCAAATTCCCTGTACATACCTAGGTCTTTCGTTGCTTTCCACTTACGATGGTACTTTGCTTTTAGAGCCATATCTGAGATGAGGTCAGCAGTAAACCATACTGGAAAACATCTCTGAACCCGTGCCGGCCGGATCTTTTTAGGAATACTCGTATCAAAAATATCACCAATTGTCTTATAAAAACAACCCACTGCGACATCGACGTCTTCGGACTGCATAACTTCCCCCCAACTAACTTCCGACATAAGTTTATAGAGGAGCTCGTAGTCACCCTTCGCGAAGTTCCAGTCCTGTCTCAAGTCGACATTGCTAGGGGCTATTTTATTGGAAGTAGATCGCATGATCGCTTCGCCGATAGAAAAAGAGATGTCCAAAAGTGGGTGATATGCATCACGTCGGGGTACTAAACCTCCTCCTTCAACTTCCAAAACCGTGACACCACGAACACGCTCCGACATCAGCACTACATCAAGCTTACCACCATACGCATTCGTCACCTCATTCGTCTCATACAGGCCACAGACATTTAAAAAATAACTGTAATAACATAATATGGTATGAGACGTATACAAAGGATTCAAATTAAGATCACCCACAATTAGTACTATTCCATGTAAAGAATCCACCACTTGTTCAACACCTTGGAACCAGCGCATATACACATCGTCCGAAGCCCTAGGAGGAATATACACCACGCACAGGTTATAGACGACATGCCTCAGCGAAAACGACACCCACAGGTCCTCCCCAGTGCGTGTCTCTAGCTCTCGCCGTCGTTGCATCTCCAGACCAGGGCGGGCAGCAAGCATCACTCCGCCCCCGCGCGCGCCAGTAGCACGATCACGACGCGTCACACTCCAGCCACAACAAGTGAGCTCCGAGTCTTCAATAGCATCTGTGAGAAACGTTTCAGTTACAGCAACTATATCACAATCTAAGGATGACAAGTGTACTCTAAAGTGGTTAATTTTCGTGTTGAGTCCTCGGACATTCTGGTACAAGACGTGCAATGTTGGCTTATGTCTCAACTTCACATTGCCCTTACGCCCGCCTTGCTGGATTAGCGTGGTTTTGCGATCTTCGAAATAACCACATCTTGACTCTTGCGTTATCAGGCCAGATAGCGGCGGAAAGGCAATTTTCGAACCTTGATGGAGGAACTCCAATCTTGAAGGACTTATAATCTCCTTTAGGCTTAAGTTCCTCAACTGTGTACATTCCCTCCGGATCTAGCGATTGCAGATATCGTCGCCGTAGAGCGAAAATTCACCAAGTCGAAAAATGGCCGAAATTTAGTTATGAATGTCATCGAAATCGATTTTTTTTTGTGCAAATTTCAGTCTTATTATTATGGACATAGCTATTATAGTTTCGATTTTAAAAAGTAACAGAAGTCATTAAATTATACTTCGTCTCTCACTACGTAAGGGAAGAATTACCTAATTCGTTTGATTATTTATGGTCTACATGAAACCGTACAATGAATGCACCTAAATCGTCTTGGTAACTTTTTCTCTAAATATTCCGAAGTCACGATCAAGAACTACTTTATTCAAAAAGTCACTAAAATTACTTAGCTAATTTCTGAGTAATAGTTTTGTCAGAAAATATGAAAGTGAAAACTAACTAAGTCTATTTAATGATTTCTCAATCGTCACACATAGACAATGTGGACAGTTTATTGTAAACGAAAATTGATTAAACTGTTTGAGTTAGTTTTTTCCTATTAAACAGGGTACCAATGCTTGTTTAGATCATTAATTAATTACATTTGATGAATATTTGTACGACTTCAACGTGCGTCGATGTAATATAGGTGAATTTCGCGCGTAAGTTAGTTAATTTTTTCGTGAGAAAGCGGCAATGAGGTAAGTATTTTTGTTATTAAAGTTTCTCAATTAAGTAATAATGATTATACACCGTGCCCGGGACGTACCCGAACCCCACACCACATTATATACTCCAAATAGGGTCTAGAATCGATGGTTAAAATCCTTCGGGTACGTCTCGGGCACAGTGTAATAACTACATTATTACATCATCGTTTTGGTGGAAAAAAACAAACATTTTAAATAACGTACTAGGTATACTGTTTTATAGGTTCCTATTGAGATGTACGTGTAATTGGTAAGCCAAGAAGAACAAGATTGACCGCAATGTAACTAAATGTTTTTCATTACTTGCAGTGTGATGCCTAATGCTTGTTTTGTTTGAATTCTCTTGCCTGTTTAGCAAATTTCTGTTTTTTTTATAAATCTTATAACCAATGGTCGGAATAAGGAGTGCTGAGGTTCGTTACCCGGGGTGTGATTCTCTCAGTAGCATGGCTTCTGTCGACAAGATCGAACGTATAAGGCTGCCTAATTGAGAATGCACGTGCTAAAATGTGTTTTGTTCGCTCTGACGGGACTACTTAAATTCGCCGCTGCCATATTCACTCGTCCGTTCGTCCGACCGCGTGTTTGAGAGAATAACAATTATGAGTGAGATTTGAATACCTACGTTTTCATTTATTAAACCATTTCTTTTTCATTCACACCACACGCGCTCGTTTCATTCAAGCTTGATGTAAAAAAGGACCACGATACCTATTCAAATATTTAATTGTATATAACATAACTTTAAGTAAGTTTATTAACAATGGCGGCTTCGGAAAGCATAGTTTCCACAATGTACAACAATGAAAATTCCGTTAAAACGACTCGTTTGCGAGATTGACGTCAAGAGGATAAACCAGCAAGTGTGTAAGGAGCGTGTTTCGTCACGCAGTGAATTTTGAATAAGCGCATTGATTATTATCAAGTTAATTTGGCCAGATTATTCTCGGAGTCAAATTCAAAGGCATGCTTTTTAACCGAATTTAGTTACATGGTTATATAAAGTGTGATATCATTATACCTAACAAGCTTTTGAATTTAATTGTATGGTGTGTTTTGTGTTTGCTGATTACTAATACCGGTTTATGAATTTATTTCTTATAAAATATAACTTATATCGCATGCATGGCACAGATTTTATTTCGAAATACATAGCATCTAACCGGGCCGGGATTTTGGTCTATAGTTAAGTCAACTAGTACAGTCACCAGCAATAATTATATTATTCAACATTGGCCGCAAAAACATCTGACACGTCTTTGTTACTACAGTTATAAGAGTGTGTCAGATATTTTTCGCCCAATGTTGAATAATATATTATTGCTGGTGACTGTACTTATAATCCTACTGAGAGTTCGGAGTCAATAGAAAGATGTAAACAAATTAAATTAAATTAGTACAGATTAGTTCGTTTGGTTTTGTTTATACATTAGAACTTTTCTATTAGCCGTGTGGTTGCCGGCAGAATAGAATAGTACCACTCCATACCTTCCTGTGGAAGTCGTAAGAGACGACTAGGGGATTAAAGGCTTGTAGTATTTTTAGGCGATGGGCTTGCAACCTGTCACTAATATACACATGATATTCATCTTAGCCTGTTTGTGCAAAATGTGGTTACAGAATTAACAACTGGCTGTTAAAGTTGTTGGTAATTCTGTAGCTCTGCCTACCCCACTCTGGGATGAAGGCGTGACGGTATGTATGTAACTTTTCTATTGACCCAGAATTATGATTTAACTAATGCAGCACCAAAGTCGCTTCGCCGCGCAAATAGACGCAAGATGCAAGACCCAGCTTGTGATAACAATGATACCAAATAAGAATGGATAACACAGCTAAAAGCTTATCACATCCCACACGCTTACGCGACTCCTTTACCCATTTCGGAGGCAAAAAAGAAAGACCTCATTGGTCTATGCAACAAAGGCATAGTACCACAAGAGCTGCATTCGTGGTACAGGTCTTTGCGTACCAGCACGGAAGCAGTTGACAGGCTATGTCAACCGGACATTACAGAGGAAGGTGAAGAGTAAAATGTTACTTTAATTGTGTTATAATATAAAGTTTGCAGACACTTATGGTTTTACTTATTTTATTAAACTATTATTCTCATTATGGTGTTTTATCTGAAAACCTAACAATAAACCCTAACAAAAAACAATCAAGTTAGGTTCTACTAGATAAATATAACGAACTTTATTATTAGAGTTAAAATTTAACTAAATTAACTTAGTTTATTTCAAAACAAGTAAAAATTGGGAAAAAAGTCACTAAATCCGGTCTAAAACTCACTAAGTCACAATTTGGGCATAAGACTTGAGGGGCAAAAATGTTTTTTGCAATTATCTATAAAATTATTAGAGTTAATGACTTTTACCAGGTGTAGCCTAAAGAAACAATAAAATGTCCACTAGATAAGACTACAAAACCACTTTTATCCCTTACAATAATCGAGTAATATTTTTTTCAAACTTTATTTTATTAAAACCTTCATAACTCAAAATGACAAAAGTGAGACTTGGTGAATTATCGCTCTACGGCGACGATATGCCTTTATTTCGTCAACTCCAGAAACCATATTCCATAAATGGATATATCGACGATTTTCAACAGCCTTAAGCGGGGTCACATCAGGACCAGCAGTGCAACGCATAGACGTGAGACGTCCTTTCCGGTAACGAACCTCTTGGAAGTCATCAGCAGTCACCTCATTTTCATTGACGATGTTGATGTTGTCGCGCACCAAATTACAATTAATGTTCACGCTGGGTGATGCAACAGGTAACAAACTAGGCAAAGAAACCACTGGCGCCTCCTCCTCCAGTGATATCAAATTTATGTCAGGTTCCACAATAACTGACAAAGTTGCTGCCTCGCCTTTCTCATGTTTACCTTTGGGTCTTGGTTTCGAGGTCGGGGTTTTTGTTCGTCCAGGGTGTCCAGACACTTCAAAACACTTACAGGAGCACGTCGATGCAGATTCAAGCTTCATGAGTCTTAGATTAACTGCCTCAAACTTCCCAGAGCTTTCAGCAAGCGCAACCTGGTATCGCTCGATAGTGGAAATCGCACTACTTAGTCGAGCAGTCAGCAAGGCGATTTGATCTCGAGTAAGCTGCAATTCCCGCAACATGTATACCGCACCATCCGCAGGCTGGGGCACCGGATGAGAGGCAATTTGATCCTGAAGTAGCTTCAATTCTATATCGGTAGTCATCGACATGGAGATGGGTATATCCTTCTCCGAAGAGCGCTGCGATGACGGAGTAACCGGGACACTGGAGGGGTTCCTCAGTGTCACATTCTTGATACTAGTCGGAATATCAGTCAAGACGTTTAGTTCGAAATTAATTGTCAGTTTGCATACAAATTTGACGAATGTCGCACGTAAGTATGATATCGAATGATATAATATGATAGTTGGAGCCGACTCTAGTTTGTCTCTGAAATAAAAAAGATATAATGTCAGCTGCCAGAAAACTTTTCAATCTTTTCATTACCGCCATTACCGGTTAAAATTGGTTTTGTTGTATTAAATTGTTCGATTTGTTGAATATAAACTATAAAATGAGAGAGATGATATAGATATTTCGGCGACGCCTCCTGATATTCGTGACAAAGCAACTAACGTCATAATAATTACTGTAAGTGGCCCTGAACAACGCCGCGATGCCGGTCATAATATGCGGCTCCTGTATACATCATGGAGGCTTATGATATGTGGGTAGATTAAATAGTGTATGTAACTGTACATAATTAGGCATTATGTACAGTCACATAATAGTAGATTATACACCGAGGGGATAAAGCACAGTTTTATGTCACGGGCGCGATATTGAATCCTGAACGTAACGAAGGACTCCAGATTTAACTCCCGAGCGCAGCGAGGGTGTTAAGAGTTAATTCCCGAGCGAAGCGAGGGAATTAAGAAGAGTCCTGAGCGCAGTGAGGGGTTCAAGCGCGCCCAAGACGAAAACAGCTTTATCCCCGAGGAGTGTACTCTACTTTTCTCACCTTTTGCGAGACAATAAAAAAGCGAGTCTACTAAAAACAGCGTTTTATTATAGTAAATTAAAATTAAAAGTGAAAATTGATATTTGATGTTTTCTTCAATTTTGATATATTTATTTAAAACTTTGCAGTTATCACCAATGTATTTTATTGCAGCGTCTTACAATACTCGCGGCTTTTGTTTAATTTCAAATGTGTTCCATTCAGCTTGCCGTGGCCAGCTCGATTTTAGAAAATGTTCGATTTTCAAATTAGGTTGGACGCGGCGGTGGCGGCGGCGCCGCGCCCGGCCTTCGAGTATTAGTTGATCTTTTATTACGAAATTAGACTTTAAGGCCATTGTAATAAGAACTATGAAAAGTGAAAATATTACAACCCAGCGGGTTATAATGAGATTCAGTACAACATTACACCCCGGCTAAAGCCAAGGGCTTTAATGATTTGGTTTGCGTAAGGTTTGCATGATATGTAATTTAGCATTGTCGAGCAGGTGGTGTGAAAACTTCTACTATGTGACTGGTACATAATGAGCGGCATTAATACACTCAATTGTATGTATATACAAACAACATACATACTTTATATCCATTTCCTTTTTCTACAATATGTGAGAGGCATCTATGGTTGCCCTGTATCTTAAAGTTTACATTAAAAACCGGTCACCGATGCTTTAATGTGAATATTAAGGTACTTACTTTAATTTTAACATTAAAATACAAATACAGGCTATTTGCTTATAGTTTCTGAACATATTGTAGGGAAGTTATGATATGGATGTGATATGTAGATAAAGTGTACTAAAAACGATGTTTCCATGTCATTTTGATTTTTGCACACTTCGTGATGATGATCATTGTCCTTCTTCTTTCTTTGTTTTACGATATATTCTATAGGTTTTTAGACGACGCCACTGGCTCGCGATTTGAATATCGATATTGAAACATCGACATTTTCTCATCACAGGCTCTATTTTACTAAAAGCATATGGTTTTAATAATGGGCATATTAATGGGGTTGCCAGCCGAGTGATAAAGACTGCACCGAGCAAACGTCGAGCGTCCAGTGGAGGCCTCATTACTATTATTGTGTTTTCTAATTAACTGAGGAATTTCCTTGCAATCAGATGAAACGTTTTTGTAGCGCAAGTCAAAACACAATTTATGGGATACGTAACACACTTTAATAACAATTACCCTTTGAGTAGTCAGCTTAACGGGAAAAGGTGGTCCCTTGTTTCCGTTAAGTTGATAACTCGAAGGTGAATTGTTATTAAACTATGTGATATACCCTATAAGTTGTGTTTTCATTTGTCGTACAAAAACACACCGTTTAATTTCAAGTAAATACTTTAGTTTATTAGAAAACACAATAAAAGTAATGAGGGCGCCACTGTACATCCGGCGTACGCTCGGCGCAGTCTTAATGTTCGATTATATAGGCAATGATTTACGTACGCAGTACACAGTTATTCGAGCGTTGATTATGTACAGTCATGCCTGAATATGGAAATATTGATGTATTAGCTAACACTGTGACCAGACCGACTGTATGTCTTACAGTTCACTCAACACTGCAAACCTACTAAACTAATCAACCTCTTGACCCGTAGCGTAGTAGACGTATGCGGAAGTAAATACATAATTACACAAGCGACCCGCCCTAGCTTCTCTTCGGTTTATGTGTGTAGGATATACACGGTGATTTTTTATCGGTGATCAGGAGTTGAAAATCACTACATAGTATAAAACAAAGTCGCTTCTCGCTGTCTGTCCCTATGTATGCTTAGATCTTTAAAACAACGCAACGGATTTTGATGTGGGTTTTTTTAATAGATAGAGTGATTCAAGAGGAAGGTTTATATGTATAATAGATTCTGGTTTATGTAAGGGTGTTACAGAAATCTCACATAAACCGAAGCGAAGCGAGGGCGGGTTGCTAGTTATTAATAAGCAACAAAAATGGAATTTAATGGTTGATGTCTCAAACAATTAACTCACTGTTTAATTTATTTAAGTTAATGATATTGTTAAAACCAATCACCACTGGATACATGGACATCCTACATTAATTATTTAATTTAGGTATATACGTCAAGTGCCATCGCTTTGGCGGGAAATTTTACAGATATTACGTCAGTAAACTTATCAGTTAAGTGTTGTTAACTCATAGACTAAACAATTAGTAGGGTGACAATTAATTTCAATTAAAAGTTAGTTTCCAAATTTATTTTTTACATAAAAAAATAAGTTTTGTTTCATGTTACTGCGACTTAAACGTAATCGCCATTAATAACTGAATTAGAAAAGTTGGTTCCTGATTAGGGTTGCCAGATTTTTTTCTGAGATATATAATATTTGACTGTTTGAAGGCTTTAAAAATAAAGTATACACAGAAAATATAAAGTATTTTTAATGTTTTTCTTATTACAGCTAATAATAAATTTAAAAAAGAACACACATAAGTACTTATTATTCTATTCTTACTTACTTACATATTTTTTGCTGGATTTTGTTTCAGACATTAACAATTTATCATTTTTGAATATGTTAATTGCATCCAGGCATGGAGCAGTCAAATTAAAATAAATTAGCAACTCATTTTTGATTGATTTTAGAGATGCTTTATTTCTGTCTTCCCGCCACTTCGCATTCATTGTCACTCTCACTTTCCATTACACTTCACTACCACTACTTGCTACTAATATAAATTGTTAATTATATTATATTATATCACCACACCACACCACATCAATAACGCACGCACGAATTCACAACAACTTAACAACAACTTTCTGCGACCGCCAAAATAAACGTCAAACGTCAAAACAACAGGGGGTCCAGACAAGACGCACACGCCGTTGTCGTTTTTCTGTTCTATCGTCTTGAAATGTATGGGATCACAAATTGATCACGTGGTTTATCGAAGAGAATAGAAAAGTACCTAGCCAACATTGTACTTTTCGTTTTTCGTAAATATTTTGAAACGAACAGAAAAACGCTCAGAGCTGTCACAATGACAAAATCCGTACAAACTGCTAGTCAAGTGGCACTTTTGACGTGCATTCTGTTCTGTATTCTACAGTAAAATGTAGAAAACTATTCTCTCGCCAAAGACTTGCAGAAAAGCGCTCGGCGCTCAAGAGAATAATCAAAATGGCGATTTTTGAATCAGCTGTGCGTGAGTTGTTATTATTCAAGCGGTGATAAATCAAGTTTTTGAATTGTTATTTTCCAAATGATGTATTCTTTGTGACTTTTGTGAGCTGCAAACAATGAAAAGTGTTTAATTAAAGTATCCGAATCGTCGTGGTCGTCCGAATCAAGACCATATTAGAAGCTTTCTTGTGAGAAAGATTTCCTACACATGAATTACTCTGCTACAATAATGTAACAGTAAAACAACTTTGGACTCAGGTACCCTGGCTGCAAGAGTACCTGCAAAGGGTAGTTCTATTTGAAGTAAAGGTAAGGATGATGTGAATTACGGTAAGCACCTGACTAGGACTCACAAGAATAACAACCTAAATAAACATGTAGCTACTTATTTAATAAATGGTTATTTTTGCAGGTTCCGTGTATTTGACATGGTGTGTGGCCAGGGATATGACCAACGGAAAATGGTTGTCATGCAGCACCTAGGTAACTAGTAATGCAAGCACTCAACCAACTAAGACATGGATGTTGTGACCGCAAACAAAGTCGATTGTTAATTTGCTAAGCATCAGTGAGAGGTAGGTACCTAGGTATATCTTCTTTCAACACTGAATACTTTCTCTGTAAGCGCACTGTTTCCCTTGATATGGTGATGAATGTTATGGTGACGTCATGAAATGAAAATTTATTATGACATACCTACTTAATTAAGGTTAGGGCCTCCTAGAAACCATTTATTATAAACACATACTTATAAGTATTATGAGGTCCCACATTCCCATTAATTAGTCTCTTATATGATGTGCTTTATATCTTGGTAGGTATAACCCATAGAATTTTACTTATGATAAACCTGATTATTGTGCTATTCCATTTACACAAGTTTGAATCTGCTGTTCTAGTTGCACTTTCTAAACTAGGTTCAAGCTACTGCAGGTCATTGATTTTAAAAATGTTACTTAGGTAGGTACTCTTTTATTTTTCCACTAGGTATATCCAAATTTTGGACTCTCTTGTTTGTTATAGTGTAATTTAGTCAGATTGTTGTTTAGAAAATACTGTATACCTACCTAAATAAGTTTATTCAAAGCCATGTCCATCTAATATAAAAATAAATAAAGCCTCAAGATTAGTTTAGTCGTTCTGGCGTGAATGAGTAACTAACATCCAAATTTTCACATTTATATAATATAAGTGAGAAGTAAGATACTATCTAATACAAACCAAGTTCATAAAAGTTCCATCCACCTTTGCTTGGAAAAGTTACCTACTGAGTTTGCTTGTTTTTTTTACATTACAGGCAATCCAGAGTACTCAGGGGCCATGGATAATGACTATAATGATGAGGCTCATTTTGGGAGCCGCATCAAGCAGGGAGAATGACAATGATTTGCATGGGGAGTGTTTCAACATTGTTGGAATCAATTATGATATACTTACCTGAAAAACTGCTCTTAGTTATTATTTTGAATAACATTTTGTTAAAATCTAATTAAAGCTTTAACTCATGAAGTTGTCATGAAAACCAATAACATTTGCATGGCAACAAATGTAATACTTAAGTGAGTTAATGGTGTTTCTTACGAAATAAAAGACTTAAATTATTGAATATGGATTTAATTTCTTCCTTTTTATTTCTTATGTGCAATAACTAGAATGAACAATGTCTGGGTAAGTAACATAGGTACATATCTATTTACAAGAGCTGCCATAAATGGAAACACATGTGATTGCTGATTGTATAAGTCCTGTCTTCTTAAATGCAGTTTAAACATCAATCCCAATAAGTACCTATTTGAACTAAACACACATGTACCTAGGTTTATTTCACCCATTCAATCCATTTGTGGCAGCTTTAGAGAATCGACCAAATGAACAAATGGAGTCAATACATTAAATAGTTCCATGATTTGTTTTTATATTCAATTTGGCAGTGATTTTGTTACCAAACTATTACAAAGACTTAAGTATACAGAACTATAATTATACATAACTATAGGCCGTCTAAAATTCCAAACAAGGATGTTAATAGGAGTGCCTACATATAACTGTCCTTGTTTCCAGATTACTTAACTTGAAAATCAATTCATTACAAACATTTGCCCTAACGAGGATCGAATCCGGGGCTGCTAGCTTTGTAGGCGGAGGATCAACTAGGCTAACCGTGTTATCAGCGTCGCTTTCTGGTGATTTCATTGTTGTATCTACTTATATCACATAACGGACCGAACCGGTGCTCAAAATATGATGACGCACCGTAAATTTAGCGACGTATCTTATGCGTCACATCAACACCGGTGCTCAAAATACGCATGTTGGATGCGTCAGATTTTGGTTCAGAGAAATTTAGCCAGGATGTAGCTCTTTACGCGTGCTGACACGCAGACTTGCTCAGGCTTGGAGTCCAGCTTAAGGTGAGGCCAGCAAGGGTGCCCCGCTACCTGCACTAGCTTTGGCAAGTTGGATCTGGATATGAACTCTGTAAAAAGTCAAATATAATTTGAATTATACAAATTTCCTAAAGATTAACTTTTGTCACAAAAATAGTATTCTTCAACTTTCGTGCTATGATTATGTCGATACTAGCTTCTGCCCGCGACTTCGTCCGCGTAGATATCGATTTACGTCATTCCCTCGGGAACTTTTAATTTTCTGGGATGAAATGTAGCCTATGTGTTAAGGGCTATTCCCAGTTGTCCACAACCCCATTGTCCACACTGGGAAAAAAAATCCCAGTACTTCACACCCTCGAAATTATGTGGACATTTCACACTAATTAATTTGACTGAACTGTGTTAGTTTAATATCTACTAAAGTACATAAATAAAAACTAACTAAAAACTTGTCCACAGTGTGGACAACGGGGTGTCGACAACTGTGAATAGCCCTGTGTTAATCCAGGGTAAAAGTTATTTCCATTCCAAATTAAATCCAAATCCGTCCAGCCATTGCAGCGTGAAGGAGTAACAAACACACACAAACTTTCGCATTCATAATATTAGTAGGATAAGTACCTAATGATATGTTATTTATATACCAGGTGGCCCGTGAGTTGATAACAAAAACATATTTTCAATACCAACTATGTGCTATTGCACTGTAGCTCTTTTTAAAAGTATAATAATAAATACATTATTACTAGAATGATTAAAAACTTAAGTGCTAAAATTATAAGTTTCATACTAAAAAATATTATTTAATAAATATTAAGGGATAATCTCACACAAATTGTCCTTTTGTCCTTTTTTATATCAGGGAGAAATAGACAATCTCACAGGCCACCTTATGATCTGAGACCCATAAACATTTGAATTCTCAAGGCTATGACTTCAAGACTGCAATCCCAGGCTTGTACTATGGGTACTAGACAATTATAAACTAACTTGTAAAGAGAAATACATACTAATATACATAAAAAATATCAAACATACTCACCTACACACACTAAACTCCATTTAGCACAATGGTGGTCATGTTGCCACTTCATTTTCATTATCAACATATTCATAGCATAACCGCATTACTTATGTGATGACTGTTGGCATGTGTTCCAAATTTCACAGGAATGTTAAAATTCAAATGAATAATGTTCAAACTTCAAACATACAATTTTCAATATCTTGCCACACTGTAGCTACTCAGTCTTGTATACCTACATATTTTTTTGGTTGTTGTTAGTAGTTTTTGCATCTGAAAGATAAAAAGCTTATTATTCGCTGTTCATAACAATGGCTTATAATTAAAGAGCTTGCTAGTTTATACAAATCTTGATACAAAATGAAAGTAGATAAGGGGAAAAGGGGTTCTCTTTGGCTACAAGTTTTTTTTTTATGAATGCCATATTAATTTATTATGAAATTTCTAGTAACATTCTTACACAAAAAGAATTACTTACTCTTTACTATGGATAGGTACTTTTATAGAAAACCTAGCAACTAGCCCGCGTCTTTGTCTTTACTAAGTTTATAATTGTTTATGAAAACGTAATACCTGAGTGTAGCCTAAGTGCAAAATAAAAATTACAAACCTTCATAAATAAATTAAAAGTATTTTAATTTATGCAAACCAACATCCAAACAGATTATGTACAGATGTAGTAGGTAATCATACGCCAACATGTCTTGCTGAATCTTGCTATTTTAGTCAACTTTTAGTACCCACCAGTAAGCTAATTAACAAACAAGACAAAGTTATCCTAGAACGATTGTTTACTACATCTGTAGCAATATTACAAACTAGGTATTTAGAGATTAGAAATAGAGAGTTTAAGCACGTACCTAAAAACATTTAAACCTACGTAGTATGTAGGTTATAGTAATCCTTCTGTAGACACAGTTTTACTTAGCTTGTGATATCACAACAGTAATTCGTCGAAGTGTTCTTCGCCCTGAATAGGCCCTTTTTTGCCCTTATTAGTATCAAAGACCCGCCCGTTACTTTGCTTATTGTCTAAAACATGTTAAACATCAAAACTATAGACGCAAGACGATACTTTAACTAAAAGAAATATAAAAATAATTATTTACAAGCCGAAATTATAACTTCATTATAACCTGCAAATAAACTTTTGACAGTTGATGTAAACTTGACACAGCGACACTTGACGTTTCAATTTGCGCGAAGCATAGACAATTTAAGGCTAAATCATCATTATAGCGCACATTGAGGAGATCGTAGAATCGACAGCACGTTTTTCTGTTCTAACTCCTTTTGTCTAACATATTTTGGACGCTAACGCCTAGGCGTAAAATTTTATAGAAAGGAAAACGCCTGGAAGCGTTGGCATCTTGTCTGGACCCCCAGAGTTCACGCACGACGTTCGCCACAGCACAGGCAGTACATGCCACAGACCGCACAATTGTGTCACCTTACTGTCACTTTTTCATGAGTACGTTCGGAAACGTTTACGTAAACCCTAATTTTGACGTCAATTTGTGATCTTTGAATTTCAGTTTAAAATAAAGTATTTTAACATACTTTATGTCTTTCGTAAATAATAAAGTATACAGCGGCGAAATAAAGTAAAATACTTTATATTAAAGTATGTCTGGCAACCCTATTCCTGATCACCAAAAAAAAATCACCGTATATAGCCTTTCTCGATAAATGGGCTATCTAACACTGAAAGAATTTTTCAAATCGGACCAGTAGTTCCTGAGATTAGCGCGTTATATAATATTAGTATAGATACATACACATACATACCTACACGCTTGTAATCCCAGAGTGAGGTAGGCAGAGCTACAGAATTACCTACAACTTTAAAAACTTGTTGATAATTCTGTAACCACATTTTGCACAACTAGGCTAAGATGTTTACCAGCGTATTAGTGACAGGTTGCAAGCCCATCGCCTAACAGTAGGTACTACAAGCCTTTATTCTTTTAAGTCACCTCTTATGACATCCACGGGAAGACACGGAGTGGCACTATTCTAACTCCCCGCCACCTTGCTTATGATAACTTGCTTATATTTCAAACTAACGATCCGCCTTCGCTTCGCTTTGGTTTATTTGAGTTTTCTGTAACACCCGTTAATAAAACAGAATGTATTTTACATACATAAAAACTCTCTTGAATCACTCTATCTTTGAAAATAAACCGCATCAAAATCCGTTGCGTAGTTTTAAAGATCTAAGCATACATAGGGACAGACAGACAGCGGGAAGCGACATTTGTTTTACACTATGTAGTGATAGTCTAATATTTAACAGTGATCGTACTTTTTCTAGCATTTTTGGTGCGGTGCAATTGTTTGAACCAAAAATCTAATAACATGAAAAATAAAAATATAAGTAATAGCGTTTTAAACAAATCGGAAACACAGAAAAATTCTCAGAACATGTAAAGGCCAACCCAATATGCACAATGAAATTAAGGGTCACTTTACTATATGAGAAAATGTAACATAGTTGCAATAAAATGTTGCTGTTGTTCGATAGAGCAATCGAAATTACGAAAGTATATCATCAGCATAGCCTCTGAAAAATTTTAGGAACTTTGGGTTACAGTAGGTACCTAAGTAATAGATGTTATACACAATTATAATAACTGACTAAGTTTGCGGGTGGTAGGACCTTGTGCAGGGTCCGTCCGGATCGCTACTACCATCTTATCCATTAACCTACCACCAAACAGCCAGTGTTCGCATTGTTGTGTTCCGGTTTGGGGATAAGACAGCCGGTGAAATGACTAGCATAGAGGCATTCCATCCTAGTCCTCAGGGTTGGTAACGCATTTGCAGTCTTAGGATTGCATTGCAGTCTTGTGAATGCGAATGTCTATGGGTCACAGTTTCCACTTACCATCAGGTGGCCTGTGTGCTCGTTTGTCTTCTCTTTGCCATAAAAAAAAAGTAGTATTAGATTTTCAACGAAAACACAATATTAGATACATAATTTTAAACGTCAATCATATTATACACGACGACAACAGATCGCTGTCGTGTGTCAGTTGACGCCATTGCACCAAAAATGCTAGAAAAAGTACGATCACTGCTAATAACAACCTTCTCCCCTACAACCCTATGGCCCCCTCCTTTGAATATTGCTGAAGATTTATTATTCTCTTGACAATAAATGCGTGCACGAGTCGATCCAGTAACTAATGACTTTTCATTAAAGCTCCGTTGCGTTTTGTTCCCTTCAATAAAGAAAAAATATTTTTGTAAAACTCTTTGTTATGAATACAATGATTGGTTTTTCAATTTCGATACATTTATTTACTTTGAATAGGTAACAATAACGTCTTACATAAGATACATTTAAGAATACAGTTAGGTATCTACAAGAAGCGAAAAAAATATGTCAAGATCGTAGCAAATGGAAAGAAGTGGTTTCTGCCTACCCCTCTGCGAAACAGGCGTGATTTAATGTATGTATGTAAGCATTGATATATATGTTACATTTATATATTTATTTATTGAACTCAATGTATGCTAGTATATATACAGTATGTAAACTTACTAAAACCATCTCTTTCAACCAGTTGCTAGGCTAGTTGAGTTAAGTGTTTTACCACATTTTTTGCTAGTGTGTGTCGAATATTTTAAATTTTATCATTGCATAAAAATTATAACATCTCACCTTTTTCAAAGTCGGTTAACCCTAAAAGTATCATCCCATGTGTAATGTTTACTTCGTTGTTCAGTGCCCATTATAAGACCCGTATGTAATGTTTGCATCGTAACAGATTATTGAACTTGCGTTCAGTGCATTCTTTATTTAAATTTGAAAAAGTGTTAAGATTTCAATAATTTATATACCCCAACCTTATCTATCGCCTAGACATGCTCGGGTTCAAATAAATGGTTTTAGTAAGTTTACATACTGTATATACAGTAGAACACAATTGATATGGCGTGTCGTGAATCTTCGTTCGCGCAGACACGAACAACGATTCCGATGATTTCCGAAAGCACGATTAAAACCCACGATCAGACTTGTACGTAATAGTTAAAAGGTGCAAATTAAATTGCATTTATTTTTTCAATCTTAAATTGGGTAGTGATTTTCTTAACAACGACGGTCGGACGGACGAACGAGTGAATGTCCAAGAGGCGAGTTTAACTAGTCCCGTCAGTGCAAACAAAACATATTTTAGGGCGTGCATTTTCAATTTAGCAGCGTGGTTTCTGCCGATGGATCGAACGTATAAGTCTGCTTAATTGAAAATACACGCGATGACATGTGTTTTGTTCGCTCTGACGGGACTATTTAAACTCGCCGCTGCGATTTCGCTCGTTCGTCCGACCGTCCGTTGTTTTTGAGAGAATAACACCCCTGCTGTACCCTTTTCAAATATAGGTCTCCGGTTTGAGATATCTATTTACAGAAGCACTATCAAAGGACTTCTTCCCTAACTTCTCTTGAGAAACGCTTGAATAGCTAAATTACTTTACTAGTTGCATCTCTATTAGAACCATATAACTCTACATAAACCATATTGTAATTGCTACCTTATTATTAACGTGAGAAACCTGGTTGTAGTTCAGCGTCTAGAATGCACTTGAGTCGTTTTAATATAGATTGCAGTTTCTTACTTGCTTGTGAAAGCGTTGGAACTATTACTGAACTTCAGAAGTTTAGAAAACGTAGTTATACACGAGTTAAACCGTTGGGTTTTCGTTTACAGCTCGCTTTTTTAGGGTTCCGCAGTCAAACTAGGTACCCTTATAGTTTCGCCATGTCCGTCAGTCCGCAGCCTAGCTCAGAGACTCTTAGTACTAGGAAGCTGTAATTTGGCATGAATATACATATTTAGTCACGTCAACAGTGGTAAAAAAAAAAAAAAAAAAAAATGCGTACATCCCCTACACGTAACGTTGCGACGTTTTTTTTTCTCGTCTACCCCATAGTGCCGGGTGTCGTTGGATAGGTCTTTCAAAAACATTGCGGGTTTCGATTAAGGGATCCGTTTATGATATTGATATATTAAGCTTTAAAGGACTCATTTTTGACGACGCGCTGGCCTAGTGGGTAGTGACCCTGCCTACGAAGCTAGCGGTCCTGGGTTCGAATCCCGGTAAGGGCCTTGTAAGGGCAGAGATATTTGTGTGACGAACGCGAATATTTTGTTCTTGAGTCATGGATGTTTTCTAATGTATTTATAGTAGTTTATGCAATAGTTGTATAAGAGAGGTCAAAATATATGAGTGGCGTGAGTTACGATGTGAGCCGAAGGCGAACATCGTAAAGGAAAGCGCCACGAGTGTTTTTTGACTTAGTTATACACCGTTGCATACAATACTTTTTCTACGACTAGGTTTCAAATGAAATGCAAAATTAAGCGAAAAAACTTACAAACGAACGAACGAAGTAAAGAACAACAAACGAGCGGGAAACAAGAAAATGACAAAATATGTGTCTATGGTTTACTTTGTTTTTAAATTGACGGAATGGAAAAAAGAATTATTTACAATTCCAAAACATTTTAATTTGACCAATCAGAATACTTCACTAAATTAAATCCACCAATCACAATACACATCGACTGTCAAACGGAACGATAGGTTCTTTTAGGTACGTGTTTCTCTTTAACTAATTTAAATCTTTTAAAAAAACTTTGTAATTAGTATCAACCAATCAGAATACAGCTATTTTAAAATCGACCAATCAGATAACTGAAATCATTTCTCAAAACATTAGGTGTTTTATAGTCCCTATTTCACAATCGTTAAAATATGATTAACAGGCTACACTTAGTAATCTGTGGCGTATCGTTAGGGCGACTTTACGACCCCGAGAGCTGTTATGGGGAATAGAGTTATAGACTTTTCTGAAGTCATATTATCTATGTTCTTATAATAGTGTTCGTGACTATGTAAAAGACTAATAAAAGTACAGGAGTAGAAAAAGTATATATTTCTCTGTATAAGTATTTATATCGTTGTCTAGTACCCATAGTACAAGCCTAGAGCTCAGTTTGGGACTAGGTCAATTGGTGTGAGATTGTGCCCTTATATTTATTTATTATTATTATTTATTAAGTATCCCCCCCCCCCCATTGCAGCCAAAACTAAAAATACTAAAAATCAGAAAAATATCTTGAGTTACAAACGGTTTAAATGTTTATACCTACCGAAAACTTATTTGCGGTGTTGGTAAACTGACCGTCTATGTCGATGTATAACAGTTTTCCAGGGGCCAAGTTAAGTTCGTTGCAAGGTCTAATTTGTTTGTAGTAACGGCTTCGGAACCCTACACTGAGCATGGTCCGACATGCTCTTGCCCGGTTTTTTTCGAAGGAACCGAGAAATAAAAGGGGGTCTCCTAGTTGATTGATGTATCTGTGTTTGTGTACGTAGATTTACAGAAAACTCACATAAACTGAAGCAAAGCATGGGGTCGCTAGTATTTGATAAAGAGATCAATACCTACGTCCGCTCCAAACGGATTTAAACTGTCAGAGATCTAAAAAGGTCAACAATTTTAAAGATAACACGACATACGATGTGAGTCATTGAATTGCATGCATGTATGTGATGCAAAAGCGAGTTTCCAGCGAGGTGACAACATCTACGAGTATACTGCCGAGATAACTATGACATAGACAAAAACCCCCGATATAATGGTGACACCTTCTTTCACAGCTGATCTCCTCAACGGCCGAACTGATGTTCGCTAACAACCACCGCTAAAAGACCGGCTATCAAATAAAAATAAAAACGCACCCAAATCAGTCCATCCGTTTAACCCTTAAATGCATAGCGTTTCGAAAATCGAACGCGTCTTTAAAGTTCATTTCCATTTTGAATTTTGACAATGCTACAAATCTTACTGCATAAATTCTAAGATTGAAATTTGCTTAAAATTTATGTTTGAAATTGAACTTTAAAATTTATTTATTTATTAACACATTACACTATCATTACCGGACACCCAATGCGATAGTATACCAACATAATATTTATACACTGACTTACTGCCTATTCATATCGTACATTATTATTACTTATTACATAAAAAGTCACTTTGGTGAATTCACACAAAGAGCATGAGAACAAATCAAAATATACGATGTAAATCTACATCATTATGCATTTAAGGGTTAAAAACTACAGTGCCACAGACAGACATACATGTTACACGTCAAACTTAAAACACCCGTTTTTTTTTCGGGGGGTTATAGTGTGTGTTGAAATTTTATAACGTGTAACGCGTGTCTCTATCTCTATGTGTATCCGAGTGTCTGGATGAACGGATTTAGACGCAAGATGTTTTTTAATAAAGCTACATTAATCGGGATGGTTCTTAGCAAGACTTCATGAAAATTGGTTGCGCCATTTACGAGATATCAGCTCTGAAAGTAGGTGTCGCCGTTATTTGTTACTCAATATCTCAAAAACGCCTGAAACGATTTTCATTTGCAGTACAAAAACCTACCGATCAATTCGCTCGTTGAATACAAAACGGACACATTCCAAAATAATTTGCTCTTGCATTAAAAATCTTATACGAATAGCTTCTAATTTTAAAATGCAACACTGACTCATTTTGGAATGTGCCCGTTTTGTATTCAATGAACGAATTGCAAGAAAATACTTTAGTTTATTAGAAAACACAATAATAGTAATGAGGGCGCCACTGTACATCCGGCGTACGCTCGGCGCAGTCTTAACTAACGTTATCGGACCAATGGAAAATTAATGTAAAAATTTAATCCCTTAACTTTATTTTCATCACACTTGCTCGTAAATAGTGTCCTAACATGCTAGAAAAATCGACCGTAAATCCAAAATAATACCCGCGGGCCTTTTTTTTACCATTACGTTACTTAAGTGCGTAATAGCTTTTTTTTTAAATATTATACGTGGACTCAAACTATCACAATACGTCAGGACCCCAATTCTTGTGCCATTCGATATGAAGTTTCATTCGAGATGAAATGTCAGTTGAATACTATTTCCTAACAATCTCGCATAATAAACTATTGATCTCATATGTCACTAGAATCGGACTCCGAACACGTTTGACATTATCTGTGGTAAGCCACAGACAATGATTTAGTCTGCCGCTAATAAGTTAAAAATATGATCTTTTGTCTGATTTTATTTCATTTCCTCGCAATTGTGATGAAAAACATTGTATGTTACACGGGTGGTAAAGGAAATACAAAGCTCGAGTCATTAAAGCCCTCAGCCTACGGCTTCGGGCTTCTAACAGACTCTCGTTTGTAATTCTTTCTTTACCACCCTTAATACACAATGTACTATTAGCCACATTGCGAGTATACAACAAAATGACAACTCTCTCGTAATGTGAAATTCAATGATCGGTGTTTGGTTGGTCTTGCGCAATCTTTAATGACTAATGACAAAAAGTTTTCACCATTGACTCACTTTCTCAATCTTTTCATGACAGTTAAACATTATTTGATGGTAGCGTTTCTTATAAGAGTTTTTATGGTTGGTAAAAGGAAGCAATACTCAGTAGATACCCAATGAAAAACAGCGCCGTGGCTTGCTTCGGCATCATACTGAGAGGGCATCAGCAATAGCCAAAGATAAAAATATGTTTTCATCACACTTGCTCGTAAATAGTGTCCTAACATGCTAGAAAAATCGACCGTAAATTCAAGATAATACTATCACTAGGACTCAAACTATCACAATACGTCAGGATCAGGACCCCAAGTTTAAATCGAGATGAAATGTCAGTTGCATACAATTTCCTAAAAATCTCGCATATAAACTATTGATCTCGACTGACACTAGAATCGGACTCCGAACACGTTTGACATTATCTGTGGTAAGTCACAGACAATGATGTAGTCTGCCGCTAATAAGTTAAAAATATGATCTTTTGTCTGATTTTATTTCATTTCCTCGCAATTGTGATGAAAAACTTTGTATGTTACACGAGTGGTGAAGGAAATACAAGGCTCGAGTCATTAAAGCCCTCAGCCTTCGGCTTCGGGCTTCTAACAGACTCTCGTTTGTAATTTTTTCTTTACCACCCTTAATACACAATGCGAGGGTTGCGTGGTCAAACCCGATAAATCGTAATAATTGTTTATTCAAATTTAAATTGTCTTGATGTATTCATTAATGTTCTTTTTGACACAACAAGTTATATCGACTTATCGGGTTTGACCACGCAACCCTCGATTATGTAATGTGTTTGATAAGGATGAATACCTAAATGAAAATCAAGCTTTAAAAACTCGACTGCATTTTTATACTGTCGTGAATATATTTTTGCTATTTCAATTTTAACAGTTTAGGTATCCTATGTCACTCGGGATGGAAAGGATTCTAGCTAGAGCATCCTCCCGGGAAATCCCGGTTCCCGGTTCCGGGAATTTCATAGTTCCTAAAGAACCGGTACTTAAGATTACATCCCGGTTCTCTCGGTTCTTTCCATGCACAACAAAAAATATCGTGGCGCGTATCACAAATATCAAAACTCCCATCTGAGCGACGACGCCGGCCCGGCACAAGCAAGCTGCAACATCGCATCAACATCCATCATATTTTGTGGCATATTTGCAATAATTGATCTCTATATTTGTAAATAAAAAATATCAAAGGAAGAACAAACAACTTTCTAGTAAGTGTTTTACTTAATTAAGAAAAGAAAACATGCATGATTTTATTGCATATTTATAAAAAATCAAGTTTCATGAAGTTTTTTAATCGTCTGGTTTCTCCAATGTTAATGAGTGGTAGTCATTTGAGGTAAAAAAAAAAGAACCGGGAGAACCGGGAGTCCCGGTACCGTTCCTGCCTAGAACCGGGAAATAGAATTCCCGGAACCGGGCCCGGTACTGCATGCCCTAATTCTAACGACAACACACACATCTAAATCGGCTGCCTTTAGAAGTTATGGTGGAATGAATCGTACCTATGTTCATCAAGGATTATCTAGGATTCTAATGGTGAGTTTTGAACTCGGTCCTGTAGTTTCGGAGCCTATTCAATTCCAACAAACAAACAATCAAATCTTTCCTCTTTATAATACTACTAGCGACCCGCCCTCGCTTCGCTTCGGTTTATGTGAGTTTTCTGTAATACCCGTACGTAAAACAAAGTTTAATATACATGAAAACCTTCCTCTTGAATTATCCTATCTATTAAAAAAAACCGCATCAAATCCGTTGCGTAGTTTTAAAGATCTAAGCATACATAGGGACAGACAGCAGCGGGAAGCGACTTTGTTTTATAATATGTAGTGATGATACTCGTAGTGTAGATTAACCGACTGATAACTCTTATGTCAGGTGCCACTATTGGATCGGCATCGGAGCATGGAGCGAAAGGATTTGTTGTTCTGGACTTATCGATTTCTATGAAGAAATTATACAAAGCAACAAATCCGCTCCTTGTACGCTTCGATACCGACCCAGTAGACGCCTTGATGTGACATGACAGTACAATCAAATTTCAATATGGCGACAACCAGACGCCATATTGTAAAAAAAGTCGAAGATCTATAACAAGTGAGGTACGAGTATCAATATATAGGTAGGTGTATTTAAAAATCAATTTTAGGTTTCTTTCATCATTTTTCATTATGAATGATTATTTAGGATTTATAACGATTTAAAGTTCGCATTTTTTAAGGCACTGTGCGTAGCAAAATGTCAAATAAACGTAAGTTTGGCGAGATGTTTAATTAAAATTGATAAAAAAAAAAGTATAGAAAGTCTAGGTCGTACCTTTTTTTTTACATTGATTTAAAAGGGATGACACTACAGTGTTGCAATTTTTTAATTTCAAGACTTTTTTGCCAGACTATAGATAACAATTTTTTTTTTTAACCTAAGACATTTATGATGTGCTGATATCCCTTAAACCGCCCAACCTCCTTCCATAAAAACTGTAAGTACCTATTCATAGAATAAACTAGATTGTTTTTTTTTATCTTACAACATTAAATAATCGAATTGTAATAGAACCGACTCACACGCCTCACCGGTCACCGCAGCCTTTTACGTCAAATTAAAACTGCATTCTAATTTGCATAGTGCATACCTATTACAGTATGCGTGTTGTAATCTGCTTCGTTGCATCTGCATTCCAAGCCGGCTTTTAACTTTCGGTTTTTTAAGGTTAAAAAGAATTGGCAGAACGGCTACCTATTTCCGTAGCCTATAACCAAAAAGCCAAAAAAAAACTGCCTTTTTTTCAAAGGTCATACTTGGCTGTACTGTAGGTACTATGGCTGTATGGTATACAGCCAGGATTGGTTTTGATATACAGCAAAATATGGCCGTAAATAAAATTTGTGTAAAAATCTTTTTTCTCATAATAAGAAGCTATTCATTGTGTAGCTAAACATTTTGCATGGACAACATGATAAAGTATCGCTCCCGATTCGAATTTGGAATACCTATGTCAGTTCCGTTTCCAAGAAATATTTTCGTGGAAAGGAATACCTTCAGACCTAGTTACCTATTCATAATATCTACAGCATAATTGAAGAAATCGTACAAATAGGACTAGATTTAAGGGTTTAGAAAAGTGGATAGAAACTATTCAATCGGTCGCCCAACAATCCTCGAAATATTGTGTTGTACTTTTACCTAAGTAACGCCTCACTAGTTTGTAAGTAGCTGTGTCCATAAAGTTCTCATACCTTATAAGTATTTATAAGTTCCCTAACAACTGTATTTTATACAAATGATGGAAGCAATAAATCATTGAGTAGGTAGGTATTGAAAAGATGGGAAAAATAAATGTATTGTTACTGTAAAGATGGAAAGGCGTTAGCCATGAAGAAGAACACTGAAATATGTAAAACGGTTGCTGAGCCAGGATTTAGTAATTAATAAAATAACGTTTTCTAAGCAGAACTCTCAGAACTCGGAATTAAAACCTACGTCCGATGTCTTAGATTTCAAACAAATATTAAAATAATAGATATTTGGTTTATCTATTAATGTTTGTACAAAATTAACGCCTATAAACATTGAGGTAAACAAACATACTTAAATATATGTTATATTTAAATGTCTATCAAGACAAAAGTCCAGGTTGTTCCGTTGTTAGTTAACAAATTTGTACACTAACTTAAAAAACCTAAAAATTATTTATAATTAAGGAAATGTGCATCGTAGTTTACACACAGTAAGCAAGCTAGAAAGTGTGAAGACAATCTAATTATAAATAAATGCTAATTTAATAAAACTTCCGTCTTCCTACAAAAGAAATTCTAACCAGTAAGAAGAAACAAACATAACCTGCAAGTCAAAAAAAGTTAGCACTAGACTAGAGTCTTACTTGATCAGCCTTTGGGTGCTCATGGTTGCAATGAACATGATGATGTTCTACAGAATTCGACATTTCGTTCACAAATGTACTGCAAAAACCACGATTCACACACACAAACAGTAACACAAACAAAACTAGCACACACACTGCGTTATCCTTTCGTAATCCCGCCATTTTGCTCTTATTAAATGGCATTTTATTTCACTTAATACATAAATAATGTATTTGTTTACATTTTAAAACAACTTTAACGCGATCGCACGTCCTCTCCTCGCAATAGACGCGACGTAACTGTCTATGTCTGCTTCTGATTGTAGCATTCATTGACTTGACTCTGCGACTAAAGAACTCTACCGACGCCAATTTCACGAATCACGACCAAATAACAAAATAAAGCCGAACCAAAAACCAACCTTAAGTTAAGAACATCACAGCTTAATTCAGCTTTGTTGAAACATTGGCGAAATCAGCGTCTACTTGAACGTGTAACGCAGCTGTTAACACTGACAGCCATGTTTTTTATTTCGACCGGTCTGTTTTCTCTTTTTAGCTTGGCGGGCAAGAAAGAGATGAACGTATTGAAGCAGAAAAGTTTTGGTTCAGTTGGTGAGTACTATTAGTTTTTAAGAGAATTATCGCCTACGCGTAAATTTAATAGCACCAATTTTAGACAACGATTATCTAGCTAACTACAGTTTGTGGAACGAAAACAAAGATTGCTCCTAACTACAATTGAATGATTTCAATTCCATGAACTACCTACGTGTTAAGAATTCTGCAATCTTTTTGTCACGACTGCACCAAAACAGAAGTGTAAACATGGCTAATTCAGTAAGTACTTGGTTTCGGACAAATTTTACGAAGCGGTTTTTTATTAGCGGTCTTGGGCGCGACTTTTTCCTGAGTCTAGGATGTTTTCTATGTAAAAAGGTATATCTACCCACCTATACATAACAATAAGTGTGTTGAATTGTTATCTTATTCGTGTGCTTGCCGGCTTAGAATAGTGCCACTCTATGTCTTCCCATGGAAGTCGTAAGAGGTGACTAAGGGAATAAAGGCTTGTAGTACTGTTAGGCGATGGGCTTGCACCTGTCACTAATACGCTGGTAAACATCTTAGCCTGTGTGTACAGAATTATCAACAAATTGTTAGAGTTGTTGTTAATTCTGTAGCTCTGCCTACCGCACTCTGGGAATGAAGGCGCGAGTGTATAAGTATGTGTGTATGTGCTGTCTGGTATCCACACTGAAAAATCAAATGGGTTGATTTTACTAAGTTTTATGGTTAAAATAGGACTTACACGTGAGTTTGGTTGAGTTAACCAGGAAAAAGGTTGAAGCAACCTTTTCAATCTGTTGTTTTTACTAAGGTTAGGTGTTACCTCAACGAAACTCATGGGTAGATGCTAAAATTGAGTAAAATCAACCCATTTGATTTTTCAGTGCATAGTACCTACAAGCTTAAAGTTTAGTTTCCCTGGATGAATTTGTGTAAAGTGTCCAGCGCCACGATTTAGACCGTTAAGTATGTTTTTTTTTTACTCGGCCGCCATTAGATACCGTCAAGTAAATATGAGCTATAAACGTTATCAATACGATAACAGGTCAAAAACGATATGGTTTGTACGGTCTTGAATAGAGGCTCTGTTTGTATGTATGGTACACCGTTCTCTCATAGAGGCTGTTCGGATGGCCTTATTTCAACAAACGAAGTGTCGTTAGTCGCCATATCGTCGCGCGTGTTTTTTTTTAATGAAATTCTAGTCAAGTGGTAGTCAGAATGGAACACATTGCTTTTATACATACGACTATATACACTCGCGGTCAAATAATTCGGGTCAGAGTGCGTTTTTCATACAAACGAGGCTATTTCGAAGCCTTGGTCCCTACCCAGGGGATGCTTGTAGTGAAATCTGATGATGAATACCCCGAGCATCGATACAGGACTTCCAGAGTGCCTAGGACACCCGACTGATTGAATCTGCGGCTAACGCCGGAATTGTGCATCTTCAGAAAAACATCTAAAACGACAATAAAATGTAAGGAAATCCAAATGCTGACCCAAACTCTCTCGCTGTGGTGTCAACTGATTGTGCTATCAGTTAGGTATCTTAAGAACTTTTGACCTCCTCTATTGAACCTTGGAGTATCCACCATTAAACCTCACTCAAAACAACCCCTGGCTAGGGACCAAGGCTTCGAAATAGCCTCGTTTGTATGAAAAACGCACTCTGACCCGAATTATTTGACCGCGAGTGTAATATTATTTATATCTTTCATCACCTATTTATTATTAGGTACATATGGTATTTAAAATCTATACTAATATTATAAAGCTGAAGAGTTTGTTTGTTTGCTTGAACGCGCTAATCTCAGGAACCGCTGGTCCGATTTGAAAAATTCTTTCAGTGTTAGATAGCCCATTTATCGAGGGTATAGGCTATAATATATCATACTCATATAAACCGAAGCGAAGCGAGGGCGGGTCGCTAGTTATACATAAAACCTTCCTCTTGAATCACTCTATCTATTCAAAAAAACTATATTAAAATCCGTTGCGTAGTTTTAAAGATCTAAGCATACATAGGGACAGACAGCGGGAAGCGACTTTGTTTTATACTATGTAGTGATTACCTATTTATTATTAGGTACATATACCATTTATAATTTATTAATATTCACGAAACCGACGTGCGTGCATGACTCGATGTATGAATGTGGAAGAAGCGAAAGAAATTTGTCAAGGTCGTAGCAAGTGGAAAGAAGTGGTCTCTGCCTACCCCTCTGGGAAACAGGCGTGATTTAATGTATGTATGTACACATACATACACATACATAAACTCACGCCTTTATTCCCAGAGTGGGGTAGGCAGAGCTACAGAATTACCAACAACTCTAAAAACTTGTTGATAATTCTGTAACCACATTTTGCACAATTAGGCTAAGATGTTTACCAGTGTATTAGTGACAGGTTGCAAGCCCATCGCCTAACAGTACTATACACCTTTATTCCCTTAGCCGTCTCTTACGACATCCACGGGAAGATATGGAGTGGCACTATTCTAACCCGGCAACCACACGGGTATGTATGTATGTATGTAATATTCCTGTCCGCCGAACGCCTATAGACCTATTGTTAGGTAACAAGAAAGGTGAAGTCACGTACTCTAGTACAATGGTCATTTCATTGGTCACTCGTACGGTACGCGCCCTAAATAAATAACATGACATTACGACATCATAACCTGGAGGCCGGAGTTTTCATAGCACGGTAAGACGAAAGAGACGTGGAGTCGACATTATAGTAGTTTATGCAATAGTTGTATAAGAGGGGTCAAGAGGTTTTTTGACTTAGTTATACACCGTTGCATACAATACTTTTTTTACGACTAGGTTTCAAATGAAATGCAAAACTAAGCGAAAAAACTTACAAACGAACGAACGAAGTAAAGAACAACAAACGAGCGGGAAACAAGAAAATGACAAAATATGTGTCTATGGTTTACTTTGTTTTTAAATTGACGGAATGGAAAATAGAATTATTTACAATTCCAAAACATTTTAATTTGACCAATCAGAATACTTCACCAAATTAAATCCACCAATCACAATACACATCGACTGTCAAACGGAACGATAGGTTCTTTTAGGTACGTGTTACTCTTTAACTAATTTATATCTTTTAAAAACACTTTGTATTTCGTATCAACCAATCAGAATACAGCTATTTTAAAATCCACCAATCAGGTACCTGAAATCATTTCTCAAAATATTAGGTGATTTATAGTCCCTATTTCACAATCGTTAAAATATGATTAAATCGATTGTGCAACGCTAAGCTTTGGCAGCTGGCCGTATCGTTTTATCTCAAAAACGCACAAGTGCTGTTTTGGGGCATAGACAAGATAGACTTTTCTCTGGATTATTCTGCGGACATATTATGTATGTTCTTATATTAGTGTTCGTGACTATATAAATGACAGATAAAAGTACAGGAGTAGGAAAACATTATTATTCAACTCTTACTCATACTCATTTTTTGTTTTCAAAAAAAAAGGTGCAAAAGGTGGTACAGATGTAGAGAATAATCCTGTCCCATCGTTTTTTGTCGTATAAATTCGTATTTATCTTGTTTTCTCAATTGGCTTCATTAATAATAAGCCAACTGCGAAAGCAAGATAAATACGAACTTACCCGACAAAAAACGATGGCAATGGATTATTCACTACATCAGTAGATTATTAAGTGAGTCACCTGATTAAGCGAGGACCCATAAACACCCGTAACACCAAAGGAATCGCAAGTTGGCTGCATCCTTCGAGAAAGTAGGCTCGTTTTTAGGGTTCCGTAGTCAAACTAGGAACCCTTATAGTTTCGCCATGTCCGTCCGTCCGTCCGTCCGTCCGTCCCCAGTCTAGCTCAGAGACTCATAGTACTAGAAAGCTGTAATTTGGCATGAATGTACATATTAGTCACGCCAACAAAGTGGTAAAATAAAATTTTGAACAATATTTTTTTTTATGCACCTCCCCTACACGTAACGTGGGGATGTCTTTTTTTTTTCTTGCCTACCCCATAGTGTGGGGTGTCGTTGGATAGGTCTTTCAAAAATATTGCGGGATTATGGAAACAATTTTTCGATTAAGGGATCCGTTTATGAAATATTAAGCTTTAAAGCGCTATTTTTTGTTAGAGTCAAGTGTCCCGCCCCCCTACAGCCAAAACTACAAGTACTAAAAATCTGAAAAAAATCTTCAACGAAAGCGCATATAACGAATTTTAAAGAAAAACTATCACGGCTAAGTAGACATGATTAGTTCCTGAGATACAGGCGATTAACGGGTTTATACCTACTAAAAATCATCTAAGACAGCGCCAAATAACTTTAAATAGAAAATTGTTTCATACATGTTGATTTTTGAGATAGTTTTTTGTGTTTGTCGTTACGGCTTCGGAACCCTACACTGAGAATGGTCCGACATGCTCTTGCCCGGTTTTTGCACAATTATTATATTTAATTATAAATAGCAACTGTAATTTTATAAACTGGCTAAGTGATAATAAATAAATTTTGATTTTGATTTTTGATTTAAATAAAATGAGGATAATAGCTGTCCCTCTTAATACTTTACTCATTATATTATGAAATTAATAATAAATAATATGTTCATGAAAATAAGTAAGTTCTTAGGTTTCCATAGCCATAGAACATGTAGGTAGCTACAGGAATGAGCGAGCGTTGACATGTAGGCCCATTTCGTTATAGTTGTAAAATGTGTAAATATTTGCGACATTTTCCATAGTTTTAGGAGTAAAGCGAATTATATATTCTTCGAAAGTCCACTTGTGATTACTTAGCTTAGCAGCTTTACTCAGGGGCTCAGGGTGATTATAAAAGCAATATGGAATTAAATTAACAAATGAGTATGAATATGAGTAAGTTGAATGTTAATGTCGTCTCCACAGCTCTCTTTCGTCTTGCCATGCTATGCAAACTCGGAACCCTAAGGCGTGCAGGAGTTGGAAAAGTGTTTATATTTTTTCCTGATCGAACAATAAGAGGGCAGTGTTATGGATCACCTTGTTTGTATTTACGGTTCTTTGTTCCATGAGGTACAGTCACAACCCACGAATGTTACGTCACTTGCCACTCTTCTTAATTTAGCCGGGTACTACACTCGGGTAATATGTCAAGTCTGCTGTCAACCCAAAATTACACAGTTAAATTAGGAAGAGTGGCGTCCAATTATTGAATTATTTTATCATTGATTTTGGTTCGCAAATCCAGGGCAGTTTTGTGGGACAACTTGTAACATTGATGAAGATCTTGCATTGAATAAAATAACAGTGAAAAGATGGTTCCAAATGAGTTAACTAACGGTCAAGATCACACCAAGCCAATCTTCAAGGGTCATAACGACTATGACTGCAAGACTTCGACGACAGGACAGGATTCACCGTACAACGTTGCTTATTTATATACTTGACATTGGCAAAATTACGTTATTATGTAGACGACGCCATTAAATAAATAAATAATAATAATGTGCAATCGATGTGTTTAGATTCATCATAGGCACATTAGGCACTGGAAACTTTTATTTAATTCCTTTTTCCTTTTAAATAATAATAACTCCTTACAAAACTCTTTTGATGAAAACCTGCAATGTAACGGCAATCCTACTTACGGAGCTGATATATTTAAACGACAAAACTATTTTTTATAAAAACCTAACCAAGAACCAAACCAATATTAGTAGCTTACCTTTAAAAAAAACCGGTAAAGCGCGTGTCGGACTCGTGTACCGAGGGTACCGTATTTAAGATAACATGCTTGGTAAACGCAAAAGATAATACTCATTTAGTTATGAACTATACAATAAGGTCCATTTGACTAGAAAAATAATAATTAATAATGAACACTTCAATTTATTTTTACCATAAAATATAAGGAGATAAGGAAGCGTCATATTTTGGATATTTTTAGAACAAGTTTTTAGAGTTGTTGGTAATCCTGCAGCTCTGCCGACCCCAATCTGGAAATGAAGGCGAAAGTGTATGTATGTATGAAATACAGAAGATATAAATCAATATCATTGATAGAAAAAAAAGTTGTAGCTCAATTATTGGCGAAAATATATTGTGCCAAGTTACCTTGTTATCCCTTTAGGAGAAAAATACACTTTGCACGAACATGTGACCTACTTTACTTGCAAATATTATTAAAGATAAATTCACTGTATCCCGTAACTACACAAAAACAATCCAAAATTCTAAGACAAACATGGCTGCCTCTTTCTCTCGAATACGACTCAAATGATGAGAGAGAGGAATGGTATATTCGCAATACCTGTAATGTAAGTTACGGAGTAACCTTCTAGATACGCATTAGTATTCTGATCTGCTTTATGGACGCGCGTGATATGTTTTCGGTATCTTAAATCGTTTAACTTCGTGCTTAAGCGAGAAAGTAAGTAACAGGTGTCTGACTATTAACTGTACTTATATACATACATACATAAGCTCACGCCTTTATTCCCAGAGTGCTGTAGGCCGAGCTACAAAATTACCAACAACTCTAAAAACTTTTTGATGATTCTGTAACCACATTTTGCACAATTAGGCTAAGATGTTTACCAGTGTATTAGTGACAGGTTCCAAGCCCATCGCCTAACAGTACTACACAGCCTTTATTCCCTTAGTCGTCTCTTACGACATCCACGGGAAGACATGGAGTGGCACTATTCTTACCCGGCAATCACATGGGAAAAAACACTTATATAGATTTCCATTAAACAAGTTATGTGAATTTACTTTCTTCATCAGGTGAATAAGTTTCTGTCAAAAATAAAAAAAATGGGACAAGCTTTGATTGCCGACTGTACTTTCTTTTGCACAGTCGTCATCTACTTGTCAAGATTCTAACAAGCCCTAACACGACGGGTTCATCATGTGTAATTTAGGAGTTCCTCTGGCCACCATGAGTCTCCATCATCAGACCAGCTCGATGGTATTATATTATTGTATTGTCATCAGACCTAATGCCGTATGCAAATTCTCAGCTTCATCGGAGACCGGGAAGTGGGTCAAATTTAACTGGCGAGATTTGACCCTTACATACATACAGGCATACTTACGTACATTGCAAGTTATGACTGCACCGAGCAAACGCCGAGCGGCCAATGGCACCCTCATTACTATTATTGTGTTTTCTAATTAACTAAAGAATTTCCTCGAAATCAGACGATACGTTTTTGTAGTGCAAGTAAAAACACAATTTTTGGAATATGTAACAAACTTTAATAACAATTACCCTTTGAGTAGTCAGCTTAACAGAAAAAGGTGGCCACTTTTTTCCGTTAAGTTGATAACTCAAAGGTGAACAGTTATTAAACTATGTGATGTACCCTATAAGTTGTGTTTTCATTTGTAGTACAAAAACACACCGTCCAATGTCAAGAAAATACTTTAGTTTATTATAAAACACAATAAAAGTAATGAGGGCGCCACTGTACATCCGGCGTACGCTCGGCGCAGTCTTAAATAATAGTACATTGTGTATTAAGGGTGGTAAAGAAAGAATTACAAACGAGAGTCTGTTAGAAGCCCGAAGCCGAAGGCTGAGGGCTTTAATGACTCGAGCTTTGTATTTCCTTTACCACCCGTGTAACATACAATGTTTTTCATCACAATTGCGAGGAAATGAAATAAAATCAGACAAAAGATCATATTTTTAACTTATTAGCGGCAGACTACATCATTGTCTGTGACTTACCACAGATAATGTCAAACGTGTTCGGAGTGCCGCTAATAAGTTAAAAATATGATCTTTTGTCTGATTTTATTTCATTTCCTCGCAATTGTGATGAAAAACATTGTATGTTACACGGGTGGTAAAGGAAATACAAAGCTCGAGTCATTAAAGCCCTCAGCCTACGGCTTCGGGCTTCTAACAGACTCTCGTTTGTAATTCTTTCTTTACCACCCTTATACACAATGTACTATTATAGTAGTTTATGCAATAGTTGTATAAGAGAGGTCAAAAAATATGAGTGGCGTGTGTTACGATGTGAGCCGAAGGCGAACATCGTAAAGGTAAGCGCCACGAGTGTTTTTTGACTTAGTTATACACCGTTGCATACAATACTTTTCACCTCAGCAGCTCAAACAAGCAGGTTTTGCTGCTTAAAAACAGTGAGCAAAATTCAATTTTGCTGCGAGCGAGAGGCAAAGTAGCTTTTTAATTATTTTTTTTAAATGCCGTGAGCAGTGCTGGGGCTACTCACAACATTCGAAAAAATTGAACTTCACTTTGTTCTGTCACTTTCACTTCGATAGGAAAAAAGCGAGAGAGAAACAACTTGATTCGAAGTTCGATTTTCAAATTCCACACATAGTAGGCCCAAAAAGAAACGCACGTTCGGATGCACACATAACCGTAAAATTGCAAATAAAACTATCTGTTAAACTTTGAAATGTGTTTATTATAACTATTTTATACAGTAGGTACAATCATTTTTTTTATTTAATGTTTTGAAGACAAAATTAATGAAAAATAAGAAGTTATGTATCTACATAATTTTGTTATCGTTTTAACAATCTTTAATTTCGTGACATAAACCGCGGGGGCAGTTTCAGAACGCATTTCAAAAATAGCGGGATTATTGTACTTAAAAAAAAAAAAGTAATGTAATGTAAATGACGATGTAATTTTTGTTAATTTGTCCGCCATAGCCAATAGCCATAGACAAGGCCTAGTTAGGTTTTTTTTAAAGCCACAGACTACATAAAGCTGTATAAAGTTGTGTTTGCACTACGGCATTATCAAGTTGAGTGACAGGTTTTATCTGTTTCATGTTTATTTTTTCCACTTTTTATTTTATTAGTATTTTGCAAAAATGCTTGTGATTGATGCATATGCGATCGTGTCGTTATTTAGTCGTGTATTCACCAAATGGTCACAACGGAAGACCTGCGTTGGCCCTACCAGCTTCACGCTGTGTTGTTCTCGCTGCTGAGGTGAAAAGTTGTATGTCTCACACGAGACCAAAGTTTTTTCACCTCAGCAGCTCAAACAAGCAGGTTTTGCTGCTTAAAAACAGTGAGCAAAATTCAATTTTGCTGCGAGCGAGAGGCAAAGTAGCTTTTTAATTATTTTTTTTAAATGCCGTGAGCAGTGCTGGGGCTACTCACAACATTCGAAAAAATTGAACTTCACTTTGTTCTGTCACTTTCACTTCGATAGGAAAAAAGCGAGAGAGAAACAACTTGATTCGAAGTTCGATTTTCAAATTCCACACATAGTAGGCCCAAAAAGAAACGCACGTTCGGATGCACACATAACCGTAAAATTGCAAATAAAACTATCTGTTAAACTTTGAAATGTGTTTATTATAACTATTTTATACAGTAGGTACAATCATTTTTTTTATTTAATGTTTTGAAGACAAAATTAATGAAAAATAAGAAGTTATGTATCTACATAATTTTGTTATCGTTTTAACAATCTTTAATTTCGTGACATAAACCGCGGGGGCAGTTTCAGAACGCATTTCAAAAATAGCGGGATTATAGTACTTAAAAAAAAAATAGTAATGTAATGTAAATGACGATGTAATTTTTGTTAATTTGTCCGCCATAGCCAATAGCCATAGACAAGGCCTAGTTAGGTTTTTTTTAAAGCCACAGACTACATAAAGCTGTATAAAGTTGTGTTTGCACTACGGCATTTATCAAGTTGAGTGACAGGTTTTATCTGTTTCATGTTTATTTTTTCCACTTTTTATTTTATTAGTATTTTGCAAAAATGCTTGTGATTGATGCATATGCGATCGTGTCGTTATTTAGTCGTGTATTCACCAAATGGTCACAACGGAAGACCTGCGTTGGCCCTACCAGCTTCACGCTGTGTTGTTCTCGCTGCTGAGGTGAAAAGTTGTATGTCTCACACGAGACCAAAGTTTTTTACGTCTCGTATCTTTGAAAACCTAGAATCACTCGCTACGCTCGTGATTCAATAATAGAATCCTTCGCTTACTCGGGATTCAAAATCATCACTCGCAGCAAAAACCAACTTTGCTCTCTTGTTGAACAAATAACTATTTTCTACGACTAGGTTTCAAATGAAATGCAAAACTAAGCGAAAAAACTTACAAACGAACGAACGAAGTAAAGAACAACAAACGAGCGGGAAACAAGAAAATTACAAAATATGTGTCTATGGTTTACTTTGTTTTTAAATTGACGGAATGTAAAATAGAATTATTTACAATTCCAAAACATTTTAATTTGACCAATCAGAATACTTCACCAAATTAAATCCACCAATCACAATACACATCGACTGTCAAACGGAACGATAGGTTCTTTTAGGTACGTGTTTCTCTTTAACTAATTTAAATCTTTTAAAAAAACTTTGTATTTCGTATCAACCAACCAGAATACAGCTATTTTAAAATCGACCAATCAGGTAACTGAAATCATTTCTCAAAACATTAGGTGATTTATAGTCCCTATTTCACAATCGTTAAAATATGTTTAAATCGATAGTGCAACGCTAAGCTTTGGCAGCTGGCCGTATCGTTTTATCTCAAAAACGCACAAGTGCTGTTTTGGGGCATAGACAAGATAGACTTTTCTCTGGATTATTCTGCGGACATATTATGTATGTTCTTATATTAGTGTTCGTGACTATATAAATGACAGATAAAAGTACAGGAGTAGGAAAAACAACTATACAGGGTGCCTCTGCCTTTGGTGCTTTAAATGCAACGATCGATTCTATTCGCTATTTAAACTGAACATGCCTTGCAACTTTCATTGACTGACGCAGGCACTGTGAGGAAAGTGTTTTTAGGTTCCTTACAAGAGAGGCATCCCTACGGGACCCTATTATACACGGTGATTTTTTTTTGGTGATCAGGAACCAATTTTTCTAATTCAGATATTAATGGCGATCACGTTTATGTCACAGTTACATGAAACAAAACTTATTTTATTATGTAAAAAATATATGTTGAAACTAACTTTTAATTGAAATGAATTGTCACCCTACTAATTGTTTAGTCTATGAGTTAACAACACTTAACTGATAAGTTCATTGGCGTAATATCTGTCAAATTTCCCGCCAAAGCGATGGCACTTGACGTATCTACTTCACTTCAATAATTAATGTAGGATGTCCATGTATCCAGTGGTGATTGGTTTTAACAATATCATTAACTTAAATAAATTAAACAGTGAGTTAATTATTTGAGACATCAACCATTAAATTCCATTTTTGTTGCTTATTAATAATTTTCAACTCCTGATCACCGATAAAAAATCACCGAGTATATGCCTACGCTGTCCCTACGTGTCCGTCCGATCTAACTTTATAAAGCTCTTTTGAACCCTAAAAGAGTGCGCAAAATTGCACCTCACTTTCGTACCCGGTTGCACTGTCCCTGACGAAATGGGAGTCGTTATCGTTAGCCTCGATTTTGTGTTCCGCGTGTCATAGGCTATATGCTATGTCGTCATGACCTCGTAAGGCCTGCGTCAAATTACATTAGTTCGAAAAAGAATCTTGTGTCGGTCGACTATAGTCAAAATTCACTGTGATAAAAGTCCTATAGTCGTATAGACAAAACAAAATGTAAACAAAACTACCACGTGATTCGTGAACACTGATACGTCAAAGTGCAATAAATCACTTTTGATTGGCTGTTTAACAATGTCACGTGGTTTGGATTGTTTACATTTTTTTAAATACCTAAATGTATAGACTATAAATAAATAAATATAAGGGGACAATCTCACACCAATCGACCTAGTCCCAAACTAAGCTGTAGGCTTGTACTACGAGTACTAGACAACGATACAAATACTAATATAGAGAAAAATATACTTAAATACATAGAAAACATCCATGACTCAGGAACAAATATTCAAGCTCATCACACAAATATCTGCCCTTACCGAGATTCGAACCCAGGACCACTAGCTTCGTAGGCTAGGCAGGGTCTATAAATTTAGGGCCTTACGAGGTTATGAGGGTTGTAATGTAAACCGACGCTTAAACCGCGTAGGGTGACGGCACCAATGATGGACACTTATAGCTGATAGGCACCAGTAATGGACACCACTCTTAAATCAAATTTCATACGGTCCTAAATTGATTGTAGCAAAACAAATGAATAACCCATATCTTCTGTAAATTCTACACTATAAAGAGGAAAGATTTGTATTTTTGTGTATGTATGTTTGTAATGCATAAACTCAAAAACTACTATGCCGATTTCAAAAATTATTTCACCATTGGAAAGCTACATTCACCCTGAGTGACATAGGCTATGTTTTATTTTTCTGCGTTGACTCATGGTCCATAATTACGTCTGACGTCATGTAACAGGTCGGCCACATAAACTCCATTTTTAATTCCGTTTTGCTAAAAAGAGATGGGAACTAATCATTGTTGGTATATCTATAATAATATTATAAAGCTGAAGAGTTTGTGAACTACTGGTCCGATTTGAAAAATTCTTTCAGTGTTAGATAGCCCGTTCATCGATAGGCTATGGGCTATACAGGGCGTCCCACGGCTATGCAACATGAAGGGGAAGTAACTTAAATATTGTAGATAGAGGATTTTGGTTTATGAAGACATTATTTAATTTTAAAAAGTACGTGAGACTGCATTCAAAGATTTTTGAAAAACCGTTTGCCTCACCTGGGAATCGAACAGACCAAATATGAAAAAATAAACATTCTGTATTTTTATGATGCCAGTCAAAAGGGCAACTGATAAGAAATAATTCCTTCCAAGTAACATTGTATCTAAAAATAAAGGAACAATGTAAAATTTTACATCTAAGTCACTAGAAAAATTATTAGTATGTAAAATACATGCAAAAACTGAAGCTTTTTTTTTAAATATTTGAATGCAATATTATTCACTTTGAAAAATAAAATAAAGTTTCTAAATAGCAAAGTGTCCTACGGACCATATTTAAGGTACTTTCCCTTCATGTGGCACAGCCGCGGGACACCCGGTATATCATACTCACATAAACCGAAGCGAAGCGAGGGCAGGTCGCTAGTAAAATATATTTTCCTTCGTTTTTACGACTAACAATCGATTACAAAATTGACTCTGTGATATTTACAATAGGCTCAAATTCCATTTATAAATTTCGTTGTATGGTTTGCCTGTAGCCATTGATTTAGTATATACAAGATACACAATCCCGCACAAAACTTTATTATAAACTGTCCCAAATGACATTGATAGCTGCATTCAGATACATGCTAACATCGCTATTTTTTACCTTAAACATTCATGCAAAAAAAAACTCAATATACTAGCAGTCAAGTGTCAAATTTGCAAACTAATGTTTTAAAATATTTAAAACTCTTTAGTGAAATCGCCATTATCATACTATTTATGACAAAAGTGGACATCGAATGAATGGAGACGAATTTCTCTATTTATATTGTATTAGTTTTAACGAAATTACAAATTACACAAAAAAGCTTTTGACATGTTTTATAAATGCTGTCATTGTATTACACAACTTAAGCTATATATATACAATAATAATAATGAATAAATTAATGTAAAGCAAGGTTTAAAAACCCGTCCCGTCGATTGTTTTTATTCAAATTTTAACGTTTAGGTATCCTATTTGTCACCTGGAATGGTGAAATGATTCTAACGATACCACACACATATAAATTGGCTCAGGTGTTCAAAGTTATGTTGGAATAAAGAATTATACATACATACATAAATGAACCATTAAAACATTACACTTTACTCCAGACAAGACAAGATCTTATCCTATCATAACCAACCTAGCCTAACCGGTTACGTATCATAATATGTACATAAAGTTCAAAATACATAATGGGTCATAATTCATAATGGTCATAATATTATAATGGTTTTTTTTTGAAACCCTGAAGTTTTCAAGATTGTTATACAACAAACCTAACCTAACCTAATGGGTTCTATACAATGGGCTTTTAAAAATATTGAAAAGTTTACTTATTATGACCATTATTTAATATGACCCATATACGTATTTTGAACTTTATATATAGGTATTATGATGCGATCCCAACCTAACCTAATTTCATTGAAATAAGTTTAATTTATTATATAATTGTACGAAAATGGGTCAAGCACACAACAGACGACTTATTTGCCTTGAATAGTTGATCACCCCTATCTCGTGCTAATATTGCGACCCATTTTGCACGTCGTAGAGGATTTCGTGGAAAGCTTAAATTTAAAAATAAAAAATATTAAAATTTAAAAAAGTAATAGCTACTCCATAATAAGTTTGTTCCTTGGTAAGTCATAATTTGTGTGCACAAAATAAATTCCTAAAAATCATGAAAACATTATAATTTTAGCTAGAAACGTTTATAAATAAATAGAACTTACGTAAAATAAGACATTCCATCCTTTTTATTTGTTTTTTTGTTATTATTTTTGCAGTTTTTCACCACACATTTTGTCATGATTGACAACTGCCACTGTCTGTGGTCGGAACAAGACTAATAGCAAAACTACTGCCCAAGTCGATTCGGCAGTAGTTTTGACTTGCCATTTTTTCGTGCTGATTGTGTATCTAGTATATACTAAATCAATGCCTGTAGCAGAAGAAACTGAGTGACTACTGACATATCAACGTACAGCGCAAACCGCTGGGTCTATAGATTCCAAATTTGGCACGCCGGTTCCTTATGAGGTCTAGGAGATGCACTAAGCTAAGAAAGGATTTTCCAAAAATCGACCCCAACAGAAATAGGAGGAGTAGCGCTGAAGTCGTAAGCAAAAAAGCAGTAACTAAGATACACCTCCTGTATTAATATCAACCTTATTCTTAACAACATAGAATTGAATTTGCTTTGGTGATTTAGCTTGAGATACCGCTTATTGACTTAGGTCAGACCGGGAAACTAATTACACAAGGGCGTATAGTAATAAAAAAAAACATGTAATAAAAGGTTTATTTCACCATAAACTGCATAAAAATAACAACACCATTATTTACATGTACATTTGTTTAAAAACAGTAAATGCCTCCCAACACTTCTTAGTTTACATCGCTTTGCCTATACCGGGTGTACGCTGGACCAGGAGCAATAAATTAGAATGATTTGCTTAGATTATTCTGGGGGGGGGGGGGGGACACTTGACTCTAACAAAAATTAGCGCTTTAAAGCTTAATATTTCATGAACGTATCCTTTAATCGAAAAATTGTTATCAGGCTACGAGCTAGACGAGAAAAAAAAAACACTCCCACGTTGTGCAAGTACACAAAAAAAATCCTTTTTTTTTTTACCACTTGGCGTGACTAATATGTATATTCAAGCCAAATTACAGCTTTCTATAACTGAGTTTTTAAGCTGCATTTTACGAAAAAAAAATCCCACATCGTTAAAGTCTCTTGTAATTTTTCGTGACGGCTGTAGCCGTCTTGGTGTCAGTGGGGCTTTCAGTTGACGGCCAGAACAGACTGGCGTTAGCAAATTTTTTACTTTGTTAGAGAACAACAAAAAAAAAATTACTGATAAGTTAAAAGAACTATATTTTAATTTATTGTTCCTGGCACTGGAAACACCGTGTATAATGACTAAATGCTTTAACCTTTTCAACGCTATGTCAAAAATAAAGTCGTCGCTCACACGCCAAGGACAGCTAAACACCAAAGATAATGTCAACTTTACCTCATAGCCAATCAGGTTTAATTTGCGCTGTCAACCATGACGGAAATATCCGTCGTTGGCGTTGAACCAGTGGTGCGGATATATCCGTCAATGGCGTGGAAAAGGTTAACATATTAAATAAATCTTTATTTTCAGGTAAGTAAAGTCAGTTTGCGTTCTCCGTGACAAATATAGGTAGCGCCTCTATTCGAGGCGGAAAAATCCAAATAGTATTGGACCTGTTATGGTATTGTTTTTAACTCGTCAAGTAAGTACTTAAGAGGTAACATAACAAATCGTTGACAATACGATAACAGATAAACCGGGCAAGAGCATGTCGGACCATGCTCAGTGTAGGGTTACGAAGCCGTAACGACAAACACAAAAAACTATCTCAAAAATCAACATGTATGAAACAATTTTCTATTTAAAGTTATTTGGCGCTGTCTTAGATGATTTTTAGTAGGTATAAACCCGTTAAACGCCTGTATCTCAGGAACTAATCATGTCTACTTAGCCGTGATAGTTTTCCCTTAAAATTCGTTATATGCGCTTTCGTTGAAGATTTTTTTCAGATTTTTAATACTTGTAGTTTTGGCTGTAGGGGGGGGGGGGACACTTGACTCTAACAAAAAATAGCGCTTTAAAGCTTAATATTTCATAAACGGATCCCTTAATCGAAAAATTGTTTTCATAAACCCGCAATATTTTTGAAAGACCTATCCAACGACACCCCACACTATGGGGTAGGCAAGAAAAAAAAAAGACATCCCCACGTTACCTGTAGGGGAGGTGCATTAAAAAAAAATATTTTTTAAAATTTAATTTTACCACTTTGTTGGCGTGACTAATATGTATATTCATGCCAAATTGCTTGCAGCTTTCTCGTACTATGAGTCTCTGAGCTAGACGGACGGACGGACGGACGGACATGGCGAAACTATAAGGGTTCCTAGTTTGACTACGGAACCCTAAAAAACGATTTAGTGTTTACCGTTCAATAAAGGCCCAGAAATTGTAATTCTTGGGGCAAAATTATAAAAAAATATGTACATAATACGGTATTTGACAAAAGTCAAATCAGCTTATTTTTATGAAACATCAAAAACGCTCCGTTACTATGGAATTTATAGGGATCAAACAGCGTCCTTATTGTTTCATTTCATGAATTTAAAAAAAAGACTGATGTTTTCCTTGAATTTTTATAATGTTTATTGTTTGTTATGAAAAACCAATTTAATTTTACTCTTGTCAAATACCCAATTGATTGGAATAAATGGACAAACTTACATTTGATTATTAAAGTGTTATTTAAAATGCTTAAAATGATAATTCAGCTCCGTTTGCTACAAGCCTATACTGTATAGGTAAACATGATGTTATATCTTGTTGCAAATTGCGATCTCTAATGATAAGCTTGAAGCATCGATATACCACATCACTACTTGTCAAATGATTTTGCCCCAATAATTCTAAGGTCTGTATATCACATGCAAATACTTGTCTAACGAATGCACATATGTATGTTTATCAATAGTACACCATGACATGTCACTTATAATATAAATATATTAAAATCGTATCTTTGTGCGGTTAATATTTTGAACGCCTTACGTCGAATACAACCCAATCATACATACCAAACATGTTTGCTATGTAAATTACAACTTAATTCATACGAAACAAAGTCTCTTTTAATCATGAACTTGTGACGGCTATAGCCGTCTGCAGCGTTCAAACGGTTAAAATCATTTTCATAGAGGTAGTTAATGAGCGATACCCACTTATAAGTTATATTTTTACAGTTGTATGTTTCGAAATGCTTTCGGCAGTGGCACTTTCACACGCCCTATAAGAAAAAAAATCGAATGATTTTACAAAAAAAGTACAGTCAGCAACAAAAACTTGACCCAAAAAAAAAACTGCTTTATGTACGGGTGTCCTAGTTAACAGTAATATTAATGTAGGTAGGCACCATTACGTACTTTAAATGTTGATCCACCATAGAACCTTGCCATAATGACAGCGTCAAGTGACGAGATAAATATGACATAGGAAATAATCGTTGGTTTTATGCGACAAGGTTCTATAGTGGTTCATCAATTAAAGTTCGCGTCTGCTGACTCAGAACTTCTGTTACTAGTAATGAAAACAGAATTACAATGTATGTATCATTTCAAAGGAAATAGGGTAATGGCACCAGTAATGGACAAGGCACCAATAAACCAAGGACAATGATTCTTATTTTACAGAAGATAAGGGTTATTTATTTGTTTTGAAACAATCAATTTTGGACGGTATGATATTCGTTTTTTTTTTAATTTTAATTAATGGCCTTCACTCCTGGTAAGGTGTATTTCGCCAATGTCAAGTTATTTATAGACACTCCCATGGACTTTAGAGCAATAAGTCCGTGGATATCACACGCGAAGACAATTGTTCGGTAAAAGAGAATTTTCTCCAATGGACTAGAAGCACATGGGGTTAGCTCCACGCGCTTCTGCTAAGTCCTTGACATTTGAATTAAGAGTGAAGTTTCAAATTACTGGTGCCTGTCATGTCAGCTAAAACTGTCTATCATTGGTACCTTCACTATACCCTCAAAAGTGAATTTCAAATAACTGGTGGTCGATTCAAAACCGTACCCTTATGAACTATTCCCAACAGTGGACGTACAAACTGACATGTTTCCGCTTATATTTACGCCGTTAACGTTTTGACAGCGGTCGCGGACTTGACAGGCAAGCAGAGAGTCTTGAAGAAGCTCTTCGACATCTCGCATCTCTTGCTGACGCAATGGGGACATCTGGAGACGAAGATACATATTAGAGTCATGAAAAGTCAAAAGTTAAATAGGAAATATTTAGAAATAAGGTCAAGCAGAGCTATTGTGACAGAGGGGTAAATGCATCTCTTCGTATTGTAATTTCAATAAAAGGAAAAGGAAGCACAAATAGTTTTAAAACGTTGAATTGCATTGAAAAAAATGAAGAGATACATTTACCCCTCTGTCACAATAGCCCCGCTCGACCTTAGTTATTTATGTAACTGGTGCATAATGAAGCTCGCAAGCTATAAATTCGGCACTCATACTTTAACCCGTGAAACGTCATGTCACATACATATGCGTTACAATATCAAACTCATCTCGAACCACTGTGAGTTCCAAATTATTCTTCATAATTTTACACATTAAAATTGTAGTAAAACCGTTTTTGACAAGTATAATATTAATTCAGATGTCAGTCGATCACCAAACAGCGTCACTGACATAATAAAATAACAATGCTATAATAATTATTAAAGAACTGTTATCACCATGCAACGCTCATTATGAAACTCACTTCGGTTACTCCCCTTGTTCCTCGTAGATAACCAAGTTTGATAACTGGTTATCTACTAGGAAAAATAATTCCTTCTAGTTAACTCGGTTATCAAACGGGATTATGTTTTTCCTCGTAGAAAACTGTTTTTTTATTTAGTTTTCTACGACGAAAACATTTTTTCTTCCTAGCTAACTCGGTTATCAAACAGGATTATGTTTTTCCTCGTAGAAAACTGTTATTTTATTTAGTTTTCTACGACGAAAACATTTTTCTTCCTAGCTAACTCGGTTATCAAACAGGATTATTTTTTTCCTCGTAGAAAACTACGAAAATAATATGACGGACTAATTAGATTTTTTTAGGACACTAGCCTATTCACCGCTTCAGTATTTAATAAAAACTGCTACTTCTTATAAAAAGCAAAATGAACTGAAACACCCGGTCAATTGCGAGTTGAATTCGCATGAAGAGGGTTCCGTAACATTCCTGTAACTATGGAAAGAGTAACAGACAGACAGACAGAGCTTCTTTCGCATTTATAATATTAGTATAGATTAGTTCAAATTGAACCTATTTGTTTGTTTATGAGATTTCTTCTAAAAAGTAACTTCCATTTTTAAATAAGTAGGAATAGAAGTGATAAACAACTGACTTGATATGACATCGAAGCGTCATATTTCAAGTGCTCTTATAATAGTGATTGCTGTGGGCTTAGGTATATTTTGATTAGTTTTCCACTAACATGTCTGAGACTACCGCGACGGAGTTGGCGTTTGTGTCATCGAAAAGGGGGGGAACGATTTTACTGTACAATGGACATAGGTACCATCGAGGAAAATTGTTTGAAAATGGATCTCAGTATTGGACGTGCACAAATAAAAAATGTAAAGGTACCATAACACTGACTACTGAAAGTTTAATAAGTAAGTTTACATCACATAAAGAAGATTGCCAACCAAATGAAAACAAAAATATCATACTCAAAGAACTCCATGTGTTACGACAAAATGTCACTAAAAATAGTGACCCAATACCGAAACAGTACAATAGCACCGTGACAAAGCTGTCAAACGAAGGAATCCAACTGCTGGAGCCCATACCAACATTTTCGAAGATTAAGACTGGTTTGTACAATCAACGCAATAATGCTTTAAACATTGAAAAAAGTGTTTGTAAGCATCACAAAGAAGTCCAAGTACCAGAAAATGCAAAACAATTTGTTCTGGCCCTCTATCAAGATACTGATAACAGAATATTGATATTTGCTTCTAAAGAGGCTCGACAACGCTTGTCTGAAATAAAACATTACTTTGCAGACGGAACATTTAAAAGTTGCTGTCGACCTTTTATGCAATTGTTTGTAATATTTGGTGATCTGGGAAGCACCGAAGAGGCGATTAACATCGTACCTCTGGTGTATGCTTTGCTCCTGAATAAAAAGCAAGCTACGTATGTTAAATTATTTTCTTTGATTAAAGCTGAAATACCCACATGGCAACCAGAAAAGATTACTTTAGACTACGAGATTGCATCAAGAAACGCCATCAAAAAAATTTTTGCCGACATCGAAATCAAGGGCTGTTTTTATCACTTTTATAGAAACTTGAACAAAAAGGCAACTTTGAATGGAATAAAAAAGACTGATAAAATCGGCCGTCGCCATGTTAGTCTGTGCACCGGACTCGCACTTTTACCTGTAAACAAGATAAATGATGGATGGAATTATATCAAATCTGAAAGTCCTGTGAACAAGCACATAAAATAATTTAATAAGTATATGTTTGACCAATGGATAAAAGACGAAAACTTTCAACAAATTTGGTGCTGTCATGATCAACAACATCGGACAACAAATTTCGCAGAAGGATGGAATTCCAGACTAAATCGTTTTGTAGGGAGAAGGAACCCTACTTTACCTCATTTGTTATCAATCCTACAAGATGACGCAAAATTTTACGGGATTTCCAGATCCAGAATAAATAGGACGTTCACAATGAAGAAAAAAACAGCTCAAAATGTTGCAGTGAATATCCGCATAGATAGGGCAGTAACACAACTTAAAGAAGGCATAATTTGTGTTGGGCATTGCCTTGAAAAAATTTCTCCATTCTTTTAGTTCATTATTTGTTTGAGAAGTAGCAGTTTTTTTTAATACTGAAGCGGTGAATTGTCATTTAATTTATTGTTGTAGAATTTATGTAATAAAGATATTAAGTTAAGAATATATGTTATTTTCGTAGTTTTCTACGAGGAAAAAAATAATCCTGTTTGATAACCGAGTTAGCTAGGAAGAAAAATGTTTTCGTCGTAGAAAACTAAATAAAAAAACAGTTTTCTACGAGGAAAAACATAATCCCGTTTGATAACCGAGTTAACTAGAAGGAATTATTTTTCCTAGTAGATAACCAGTTATCAAACTTGGTTATCTACGAGGAACAAGGGGGTTACCCCATAACTGGTATTCTGACAACGTTAAAGCTACGTTCTTGCAGGGTCAAAGTCAAGAAGGTACCTGTTGAGGAATTGCCTGGAGACCCTGGGGCCAGTCTTGAGGTGTGCCCGCACGATGTCGGCCAGGGCTCCGATGAACGTGGGGTGGTCGTTGGGAGCCTCGGCCCGCTCAATCTGAGTTACACCCGCCTGAGGAACGATGGGATTTTTTTATCGGTGATCAGGAGTTGAAAATTATTAATAAGCAACAAAAATGGAATTTAATGGTTGATGTCTCAAACAATTAACTCACTGTTTAATTTATTTAAGTTAATAATATTGTTAAAACCATCACCACTGGATACATGGACATCCTACATTAATTATTGAATTGAAGTAGATACGTCACGTGCCATCGCTTTGGCGGGAAATTTGACAGATATTACGACAATGAACTTTTCAGTTAAGTGTTGTTAACTCATAGACTAAACAATTAGTAGGGTGACAATTTAATTTCAATTAAAAGTTAGTTTCAAAATATTTTTTTTACATAAAAAAATAAGTTTTGTTTCATGTAACTGCGACTTAAACGTGATCGCCATTAATAACTGAATTAGAAAAATTGGTTCCTGATCACCAAAAAAAAATCACCGTGTATATGTATATACTAGGTTCTGCCCGCGACTCCGTCCGCATGGAACTCGTTTATATCGTTGCTCCATACAAATTTTAACCCCAAATTTCACCGCCTTAGGGGATGAATTTCGGGAAAAAAACTATCCTATGTCCTTTCCCAGGATTCAAACTATCTTTGCACCAAATTTCACCTAGGTAACAGACAGCAAGACAGACACACTTTTGCATTTATAATATTAGTATGGATATAGTTGTGTGATGAGCACGAGTATTTGTTCCTGAGTCTAGCTTTAGAGATTAGGACCAGAGGGGCTATTGCCTAACGCAATCGCAATCATTTTCATTTTGAAAATCGAAGACTTGTCAGCGTACAAAATGAAAACAATTGTTCCGCTTCAAAGTAACAAGTCATAACAATAACAAGAAATCGCAAAATGACTAGAATGTAATATTAGTAGGTCCCCAAGGAGTAGAATATAAAATTACGGGATCGCAAATGACTAAATATAATGGTCATGTGGCGACATAGCGACCAGGGATTGAAAACCGGTTTATTTTCCGTACCGGTTAGAGCCGCACTTTGAGAGCCTAACCCATAATAAAGGTTACGCTCGCAAGAACCGCTCTAACCGGTATCTCTATGTCGGAGCGTAAACAGGGAACGAAATCAATTTACCGGTTAGAGAGCGGTTCCTCCGTGTGGGGGGTGAATGACCGCTCGTTTAAGGAGACAGGATTGGTTTGCTATGGTATTAGATTGATAGCGCAGCCACCAGCAGCGCCTCGACGCGCGACAGCGGTCATTCATCCCGTATCGAAACACAGAGTAACCGGTTAGGGAGCGCTTCGAAATAACGTTCCCAAATCATTTCGTTCGAACGTAACCTAAATTATTAACCGGTTTAACCTAAATAAATACCGGTTTATTTGTAACCGGTTACAATCCCTGATAGCGACATCTAACGGCAAACATGTAACACCAACTTGCCAGCGCCAACAACGCCACAGCGTCAGACAGCGGAACTAAAGTGGTCTACATCGCGCTAGCGAAATTTCTTCAGTCAGTTGATATATGTAGCACTTGTTTCCAACTTCGTCCCAATGGACTTCGGTCCCCAGGCATAACACCCGCCTGGAGAGAGATCTCTCTATTGTCCTCTCTTACTACAGTCACATAATGACTAGTTATCAAAATGACGAGGTTGCAAAATGTCCAGAATTTAAAATTACTGGATCGCAAATGACTAAATATCCTAGTCGGTCGCAAAATGACCAGGTCGCCGAATGACTAGCTATCAAAATGACTAGGCTCCAAAATGATTCGATCGCAAAATGACCGGAATGTAAAATTACTAGCTCACAAAACAGTTATTAAGTATATACTAGAAGGTAAAATTACGTCATCGCAAAATTACTGGGTCGCAGAATAACTAAATAACACATGAAATAAATAATTAGTTCTCAGAATGATTACATGTCAAAATGACTGGGTCGCAGAATGACTACCTTGTACAATGACTAGAACATGAATTTTTGTATTTTTTCTAAATTTGCATTGACTAGATTGCATAATGACTAGATATCCATAACCTTTTTTTATGTACTCTCTGTATAGTGAAACCTTACCTCTTTGGCCACCTCGTCGCAGTACTCGATGTCCAGCTCGTGCAGCGTCTCTATGTGCTCGTTGACGAACGCGATGGGCACCAGGATCAGGTTCTTCTTGCCTTGTTTCACATACATCTAAAACAAACAGGATAGGCGTGTTGAATAGACGTAGAGAATATTTTTTACCCTGGAATTAGGTATGTTCACTGGTATTTACCAGAAAATTGGGAATATACCCCAAGTATTTATCCTGGAATTAGGTATGTTCACTGGTATTTACCAGAAAATTGGGAATATACCCCAAGTATTTACCCTGAAATTAGGTATGTTCACTGGTATTTACAAGAAAATTGGGAATATACCCCAAGTATTTACCCTGGAATTAGGTATGTTCCCTGGTATTTACCAGAAAATTGGGAATATACCCCAAGTATTTACCCTGGAATTAGGTATGTTCCCTGGTATTTACCAGAAAATTGGGAATATACCCCAAGTATTTATCCTGGAATTAGGTATGTTCACTAGTATTTACCAGAAAATTGGGTATATACCCCAAGTATCTACAGTGGAATTAGGTATGTTCACTGGTATTTTACCAGAAAATTGGGAATATACCCAAGTATTTACCCTGGAATTAGGTATGTTCACTGGTATTTACCAGAAAATTGGGAATATACCCCAAGTATTTACCCTGAAATTAGGTATGTTCACTGGTATTTACAAGAAAATTGGGAATATACCCCAAGTATTTACCCTGGAATTAGGTATGTTCCCTGGTATTTACCAGAAAATTGGGAATATACCCCAAATATTTACACCGGTATTAGGTATGTTCACTGGTATTAATTTTCCCACTCCCATATTTACTCGGAACAACTGAAAGTGCTTGTCCCTCGGCCTACCTTGATGGCGTCGTCCGTGTAGGGCTGCAGCCAGGGCAGCGGGCCCACCTTGGACTGCCACACGAGGCGGTGCGCGTTCGGCACCTTCAGCTGCGCCATGGTCAGCGCCACGGTCGCCGCCACCTCGTGGGGGTACGTGTCGCCGCGGGACACTGCCTGGAAACAATAAGGAACAAGTCAAGCAAAATGCATGCTTTGAAAACTTGACGAAGTTTTTTATGAAGTATGATTTTTTGATGTTAGTTGGACGGTTGCTTAAAACACATAACACTAGCTTTCAATCTAAATATAATATACTAATATTATAAAAGTCAGAGATAAATGTGGAATAAAAGATGTAGTGACTAAGATTGAAAAGGGCATGCTTCGATGGTTCGGTCATTTGGAAAGGATGGATGAAAGAAGATTGACGAAAGAGATATTAGGTAGATCGAAAGGTCGGAGGGGGAATCGGAGAAATACTGGAAAAGGGCCGAAGCTTAAGTACCCGAAACCGACGTGCGTGCATGACTCGATGTATGAAAGTGGAAGTAGCAGAACAAATTTGTCAAGATCGTAGCAAGTGGAAAGAAGTGGTCTCTGCCTACCCCTCTGGGAAACAGGTGTGATTTAATGTATGTATGTATGTATGTATTATAACGAGGTAAAGTTTGTGACGTTGTAGAGGCTCTGGGTCCCCTGAACCGACAATCCTTTTACCAATAGAAAGCCTCGTTATTTGTGAGTGTCATAGGCTATAAAATAACCTAAAAAAATGTTAATTGGCCAACGAAGTGGGCACGAGAACAGCTAGTATAGTACATACACACAGGAACTTTTTCTGCCTATCTGAGTGACTATGTCTGCTGTATGTGGGCGTGTCTATCAGTCTATCTGTGTGTACAATTTTACATGTGTCTGCCGTGTATTTTTTCACTTATCTTGGCGTCAAATTGAATGTCAGTTTGTGTCTATATACGGTGCTAACAAATTAGTCACGGATATTTTAAGAGATAAGATAATACATTACATAAAACAATTAACTTTTAACTGTAATTAAGAAACCTTTGTATATCATTTTATCGTTTTAATTTACCGAACAAAAAATATAAATTATAATTTATCTTTAAAATAATCACCCCCTATTATGTACCTGTCAAGATGTTTAACACTGTTTGTCAAAAGTTGTTTTTCGTAAATGTCAGTATGATTCGACGGGAAAACTGTAGGTTATTAAATACTAGCGTCTGAATAATAGTTTAAAGAGGTTCTAGAATGTCTAAAGAGGTCTCATTTAATTATCTAATTAACAGGGTGTTTTAACGTAGCAAATTTTTTTCCTAGTTTTCTCCAAAAAAACATAAGAAAACCTATGATGTTTCATACTTAAATGTACTCCGAGAACCGAGTACTATCAGCTGTAAAAATATCCGTGACTAATTTGTTAGCACCTTATTATCAAAGATCGGAATAGGTAGAGCTAATTTGCCTAAACTTGATGCACCTTCATTCAATAATGTATTCCCATTTCACTCACGCAATGAATGAATACGCGTCAAGTTTAGGCAAATTAGCTCTACCTATTCCGATATCTGGTTATTATGTATATCTGTATGTCTGTGTGTCTGCATTGATATCCCCCCCACCTTGAGCGGCAGGCTGTGGGCCGTGAACAGGATGAGCACGTCGTCACGGACGGCCTCGGGGAAGGCGTCCAGCTTGGCCTGGATGCGCTCCGCGAAGCACTGGGCCAGCAGCGGGTGCGTGGACCACCGCTCGATCAGACTGAACTCTATGTTGCTGGGGACTCGTCTGTAATCAGGATTTATTCATCAAGGGTAGTAAGAAGGGAATTACTAACGAGAGTGTTAGAAGCCCGACGCCGAAGGCTGAACACTTTAACTCGACAAAATATAAAGATATAACTTTTGACGAACGGGAACGTAAATGGAAACGATATTTTTTTTGTGACCTCTACCACAGATAATAACTGCGTTTAGTTTCGACCTGGATTCGAGCCAGATTTAGCCAATTTGATAAAAATGTATAATTACTAAAATTAATGATAAATGTTGATATAAACTTGAAATAGGTATAAAAATAATGAAGTTTAATGAAGAGCATAGGTTTTGTGTAATGTAAGTTAGTCTATAGCTAATTTTTAAAGATGAAATTAGAAATCGATTTAATTTTTGGCTGAAAATTAAACCTACTTAGTCAGAAATGATGTACGAAAGAGTTGCAAATTTTAAAAAGAAAGTCATTACTCCCTAGGGATGACAAACTCGCCATAATTCCCGCGGGAACAATTTAGGCCATTGTCCTTTCCTTTCATTTACGAGCAAATGTGATGAAAAAATATGCTCTATTAATGGCCGATTTCTCTATTCAACTTTGGATTAAAAATTGACACATTTTGTATAGGCAAATGTCAAATTAACCAGACATAAAACAATAAGCAGTATCTTATATTCAACTAGCTGTTCCCGTGTCCACTTCGTTGGGCAAAACATTTTTTTTGAGTAAATAATTTTCCCGCTAATTCCAGTTTCCGTGGGAATTTCGGGAATTCCTTTCTTAGTGCACCTCTACGGTACCTAAGCTACGTCCCTTCCAAATTTCAAGTGCCTACGTTTAGCCGTTTAGGCTGTGCGTTGATGTCAGTCAGTCAGTCAGTTTCTCGTTTTATATATTTAGATCACCAAAGCAGATTCAATTTTATAAACACAATAATAGTAATGAGGGCGCCACTGGACACTCGACGTTTGCTCGGTGCAGTCTCAGGACCGTATTAAACTCATGTTGGCTGAGAGGCCCGTCACAAGATACATCAAAGTAAACGTCAAACCATAGAACACTGTCATTTTTGACGCATCTCGAGACGAGCATTAGAGTTGAGATTAGTCTATTAATACTGGCCTTAATCTTCTTATCCCGCTTAAACTAAAGGTAATAATTGATAGAGAACCAACAATTGGGGATCCCCTAGAAAAAAAACTACTTGTTTTATACTTTTATTCGAATAAGCAAATAACTTTTATAAGCAAATAAAAAAGTATCAGATTTTTTGGTTGCGTCATATAACTACAAAAAATAAAAACAGTTTTTTAAATCTGGGACGGATTAAGATGGACACTAACCTTAGTCTGTCACATAATTAAAAAAACAGTTACTGATGTACCATTGACAGCTCCCTGTCATAAATTAAAACAAACAACATAACCTACGCTTGTGATTTTACGCCCGCTTCCTTCTCTAAAATCTATTCTTTCGAATAATAATATAAAAACAAGTAGTTTTTTTTTAGGTGATCCCCAATTGAGCAATTCCCCCCTTATTTTGCTTGGGGGTTAAATGGTATCACCTGTCCTTATAGAAATCCGCGATGGCGTTTAAACTGGATCCAGTGGTGGCGCAGCTGTATTGTGGGTACTGGGAAAATATTATAGCTCTTTCAACGCCGTCCCTGAAAGAAAATTAGTACATTACTGCGGAGGCCGGGAAGAAGGCGGTTGCAGGACAAGTCCAGCAACCGCTCTTCACTGCCGAGGCTTGTATAGTGCTTTTCTCTAACGATGTGAGAAAATGTTATTTTTCTACTATAGTAAAACAACATATACTATAGGGGGGCTCAAAATAAGCAGTAGAACACGTTTCTAAAATTTTTAGAGTATGTTTGTCCGTTTGTCTGCTTGATTTTTGTTTCAAAACCACTGAACCAATACAATAAACTGTGACCAGGTTTATATATAATAAAACATTAAGATAATTATGATAATTTAAGGAGGAGTAGGGTACAGTAGAACACAATTGATATGGCGTGTCGTGAATCTTCGTTCGCGCAGACACGAACAAAGATTCCGATGATTTCCGAAAGCACGATTGAAACCCACGATCAGACTTTTACGCATTTTTTCCATCTCAATCACGCACGTTTGACGGCTTACTGAATGACACGCGGATGCGTGTCAACATGGCGTCACTAATAACCAATAATAGCACAGAATACAACTACGCAACGCGTGGATCATGCTGATTGGTTTTCGCGCTTTGAAACAATGTCATCTGCGCAGGTACATCGGTAAGCCATATCAGATGTGTTTTACTGTAAGAGGGGGAGCTAAAGTGCCACAGACACACACATATCGGTCAAACTTACAACACCCCCATTTTTGCATCAGGGGTTAATAAATTTTGCATTATCATCATTTACTCACTTCTCCAGTTGTTCAAAGGTTTCAGCGGTGAAAGGTGGCACATATCTGAAAGCCACGTAGTGCTTGTGCGGTGCGGTATCCGGACACAACATGTCCAGCTCTTGTGTTAGAAGTCTACCTGAAGATAATAATATAGATATACTATATGGAATATCACCTTCCAAAGTTACATAACAAAAACGACACAAGAAACAAACAAAAACAAAAAGAAAATATCAGTTATATTGCAACTTTTAATGTAAGAACACTAAGAACAGAAGAGTCATTAATACAATTAGAACATGCTATGGAAAAAATAAAATGTGATATCATTGGCTTGAGTGAAGTGAGAAGGTTTGGAGAAGAAATCTTAGACCGAAACGAATATATCTTCTTTTATAAAGGTGAAACAAAGGGCTTTTTTGGAGTTGGGTTCTTAGTAAAAAAGCATCTACATAAGGAAATTGAAGAATTTATAGGTGTTTCGGAGAGAATTGCAGTGTTAAACATTAATATAGCAGGCTCAAAAAACAAATGGTCCATAATTCAAGTATATGCACCCACAGACATAGCTAATCAAGAAGAAAAAGACTCTTTCTATACAGAATTAAGAAATATTTTGGACAGTACTCATAAAAATGTAATATTAATGGGGGATTTTAATAGTACACTAGGACCGGATGAGACAAACAATAATAGCATAATTGGCAAATATACAACAGGAAAAAGAAATGATAATGGTAATAGATTAATCGAATTTGCAATGGAAAACAGACTATACATAATGAATACATTTTATAAAAAAGTTTTTAACAAGAAATGGACCTGGATGTCTCCACAGGGACTAAGAGATGAAAGAGATTTTATATTGAGTAGTAATAAAAAAGTATTTTTAGATGTGGAACCACTAAACAACGTAAATTTTAATTCAGACCATCGACTTATTCGTGGAAAATTACAAACAAATAACACTAAAAAGTCAAGGAAGCATATAGCCATAAATAAAACTGAAATTCCCCAACTCATCCCTGAAAAGCTACAAAATAAACTATCAGAGACACTTACGCAAGCGAAATATGTCACTAGCATACAAGAAAAATACAATATACTGGAAAAAGAATTGACTAATATAAACAATCAGTTTAGAACCTTATCAGAGAAAAGAGATAAAATGGGAGCAGAAGCAAGAAGTTTAATAATACAAAGGCAGCACCTACTTATGGACAAGAAAAACAATAGAAAAATGATAACTGAGATCAGTAAACAAATTAATGAAAGTATCAGAAAATATAGACATAAAACAAGGATAGACAAAATTAAAAATTGCATAGAAAGAACAGGAGGAGTGAAGAAAGCCATGAAAGAGCTCAGAGAAGAGAAATCATGGATCCCATCTATTAAAGACAAAAACACAAAATACACATCGAAAAGACTTGAAATAATGGATATAGCCACGCAGTTCTATAAAAGCCTTTACAGCACTGGCGAAGAAACATCAGAAAATCAACAAAGTGTTGACACAATTGACACAACTGATGACCATCAAGAAGAAAGTGAAGAGGTTCCGGGATTCCTAAAGAGAGAAGTGGAGCTTGCCGTCCTAACACAAAAAAATGCCAAATCACCTGGAGATGACAATATCAACAACGAGTTATTAAAAGCAGTCCTTAACAATATCATAGACCACCTCACTGACCTTTTTAATGAAATCTTAAAACAAGAAATAATACCAACACAATGGACAAAGACCACTATAACACTTCTACACAAGAAAGGAGATAAAAATGAAATAAATAATTATAGACCAATAAGCTTGATGAGTAATCTATACAAAGTATTTTCAAAGTTAATATTAGGACGTGTAACAAGGGTTCTGGATGAAAACCAATCAAGAGAACAAGCTGGATTCAGAAAAAACTTCTCTACAATAGACCACATATTAGTAATTAAACAAATAACAGAAAAATTTCACGAATACGGAAGACATTATTATGTAGCATTTGTAGACTACAATAAGGCCTTTGATTCGCTTAAACATGACATGATATGGAAATCACTTAGCGAACAAGGAGTCCCAAAAAAGTATATTAGAATAATAAAAGAAATTTATGCAAACACTACAGCTAAGATAAAATTAGAGAGACTAGGCGAAGAATTTGAAATAAAGAAAGGAGTGAGGCAGGGTGATCCCTTATCACCAAAGATATTCAATGCAGTCCTCGAAAGCGTGTTTAGATGTATGAACTGGGACAATTATGGGCTCAATATTAACGGCAGAAGGCTTAACCATCTCAGGTTTGCAGATGATCTCATTCTGGTAACAGATAATCCAACAGAACTAAGATATATGTTAGAAGAACTAGACACACAAAGCAAACGGGTCGGTCTATCCATGAATATGTCTAAAACAAAATTAATGACTAATAGCACTGAAGAGCAAATTATAATTAACGGAAACACTATAGAATATGTAAACCAATATGTATATCTTGGGCAAATAATATCACCCCTAGACCAGACAAATAAGGAAATTGAAAAAAGAATGTCAAATGCATGGAGAAAGTTTTGGTCTTTAAAAGAGGTTTTGAAGGCAAAAGAAATCCCAACAAGTCAGAAGTTTAAAGTGGTAAATATGTGCATAATACCTATAATAACTTATGGATGCCAAACCTGGACACTAACAAAAAAGCAACGCGAAAAACTAGGCGTTTGTCAAAACAACATAGAGCGTAAAGTGCTAAATATAAAACTCAAAGATAAAGTTAGATTATCATTAATTAAAGAGAAATCGAAATGTAAAAGAGTAAATGCAATAATAAAACAACAAAAATGGCGTTGGACTGGTCACATGGTCAGACAACAATGGAAAAGTGGACTAAGGACATTGTGGAGTGGTACCCAAGAGCTTACAAAAGAAAAAGGGGAAGACCTACTCTTAGATGGTCCGATGACCTAAAAAAGATAGGTGGAATAGACTGGCTCAGAAAAGCAAGGGACCGGACACAATGGAAAACTTTGGAAGAGGCCTATGTCGGAAGACAAGCTGAAGTTGTCGATGGAGAATAGATACATATATTAAATATAGATATTAGGAATAGATATAGATATTAAGAATGGTATATGTGGGACTTCGGTAATAAAGGCTATTTTTATTTATTTTATTATTTATATGGAATATAATTATATTCGGTAACTTCGGTAATAAAGGCTATTTTTATTTTTATTTATTTTATTTTATTTTATATGGAAGTGAGTGGACGGGTTGGAAGGGGCCGCCCTAGGCGTACTTTTTCGAGTCAAATCGGAGAAATACTGGAAAAGGGCCGAATCTTAAGTACCCGAAACCGACGTGCGTGCATGACTCGATGTATGAATGTGGAAGAAGCGAAAGAAATTTGACAAAATCGTGGCAAATGGAAAGAAGTGGTCTCTGCCTACCCTTCTGGGGAACAGGCGTGATTTAATGTATGTATGTATGTATATGGAAGTATTATTATTATTTAAACCTTTAATCCCATGACTTTTTGATGGAAAACAAAATTTTCATGTTTCTTTTTGAGAAATGATGATTGACCAAGCACTAGCCTCCCACTTTTTCCGCTTGAGCGTGTCCTGTTACATGCGGGACGTAAGGGGTTAAAATAGGGGGAATATCGCATGGCGCGTACAAAGTCACTAGCGTCCTCTATGTATTTCATATATTAGTAATATGTCTATTATATTACCTTGTAAATTAGTCCACTTTAGTATAGGTGAGCCTCCTCCAATCTCCTTATATTTCTTCTGTACTTCCTCTGTGCGTCTCTGTGCTATCCAAGGCCCGAGCTTACTCTGAATTGGTAGCTGGATCATATCGCGGTCTGTCATGATTCTGTGCAGGTAGCCTCCTACCTGCGGAATAATGTATTGTATGGTATGGAATTACGGATTTCTTATTCTTAATTTGTTAATTATATGTTTCATTGAACCGTTTAGGAGCTACGATGCCATAAATACACTGATATACAGATACATAGACGCACACACTAAACTTATAACACCACTCTTTTTTGTTACAGTTAAAACAGAAGGAAAACTCAGTTAAAGATTTTTTCAAATAACCTCTGCTGTGGTCTCCGGGCCTCCCATATTCAGCATAACTATAGCAGTTTTGGGCTTTGCAGCAGTGGACATACTCCTCCCTAGACTTGAACCTGGAAAAAAAAACAAGAATAGTATTAACTTTTAGGTAGTTTATGTAACTGTCCGGATTGACCTGTGATAACTTATTAATTAAAGATTAATTAACGAATCCATTCAGTGTAAGAATTTATTATCATCATTGGACTGTTGAGGCTATCCACACAACACCATAAGCATTATATTAGAACTCTGGATCATGCTGGATGAAAGGGATGCAATTTTTAAATGCATTCTGGTGAGAAAATCTGGTGACGTTACCGTTCCTGTGCTGAGAAATCTATTATCACCACTAGTTTACTGCACGCATATAGACATTCTGGCAGTTGTTCAGGTTGTGAGAATTCACGTACCGGCATACAACAGGCTAATATTGTATCAGCAAATATGCCCGATAGAGAATTCAAACCACATATTGGTAAGAAGGTTCCGCAATCCATAGTCCTTTTCAATTGATAGAAACACGTTGGTAAACCCCTCAGGCCTTAGGCAGACAGATGTTTATTAGATTAAATTCTCTCTTTTAAACGGGCCATGTTTTGCTGTAATTTGTGGCCGCTAACTAGTGCTATTTTACTCGTACTTAGTATTGTAGAGCAGCAATAGTTGGCGGCCACCATTGCCGTGAAAAAGTTACTCGTTTAGAAGCCCCGTTAGTAAAACTATATATTTTATTTAGTACATTATTTGTAGAATTTACAGTAGCAGTATTAGACCTTTTCCAGTGACACCCAAGATTAAGATTAATGTAAGTAATGTTGATAAGACTATTGCAGGCCAACTGCATGTAAAAAACTTTTATATAACCACGCAGCGCTACCGGTTTTTAAAGATTAAAATTTCCTGACTCACAAGTAATTTTGTCAGTTTGCATTACGCCAATGCGCCGTATAGATATTTAAGAAATTTTTAACCACGAAAGGCAAGGTCAATCATAAATTAATTCAAGCCTAATATACTTACAAATTGACGAAATCATTGTGCTTTTCGGTGATCGCGTTATACTAGAAATATATACGTTTTAATATATTTTTATCCCGTAAACTTTAAGTTGCAATATTTTAGAACAGAAACGTAGTATGATAATGCACCAAACTGCTGATTTTCATTAATGAAAAGATAAACACTGAAACAAGTTACAATTTCATCGCATTACAGGAGGAATATGAAAATTGAATGATTGAATGAATGTTTTGTTGTGTCAGTGTCAGTACTGTCAGTCAGAATGTCATTTATGCTATATTATTATTATAACATAATTCTGTTTATTTGTGCAAATTCTGATAAATACAACAAAATATTTACCTTACAAATATTAATTTAAATGAAATTTATTTGTATTTCACCCTTAAATAAAAATTAGTAATATTCGGTATATTTTGTCTGTAAAAACTTTTTAGCGTGTAGTGCTGTTAGGCGATGGGCTTGCAACCTGTCACTAAATACACTGTTAAACATCTTCGCCTAAGTGTGCAAAATGTGGTTACAGAATTATCAACAAGTTTTTAGAGTTGTTGGAAATTCTGTAGCTCTGCCCATGCTATGGCAACTTAGTACATTTGATATGGTTCGCTTTTCATTCTTCTCTGACATAATTAATATGGCGCGTGGATTAAACAATAATAGACTCTTGGTCAACGGTGTAAGCGCTTCAACGACCGCCTTATGATTGAGCGCCATCTTCGATACATGACGAGTTTTTTTTCGTATCGCTTTTATGTCAGTGTTGCTGATGGATTAAAAAAAATGCACTTTAGGAACCAAACAAAAATGTAACATTAATACAAAAAAGGATATTTATTTACTTTTGTTATTTTGAAATATATATTATGCTTCATAAAAATGCAAAAATATATAATTTATGACAATTTGTATTGAATCAATATGGCAACACAATAAGTAACTGTCTTGACATTTTTTGACATTGTTCAAATTTTTGTTTCAATTTCAGCGAGAAATTCATTTCCGAATTTTTCATAGAATTTTTCACGTTGCATGATGTGTTATGGTGTGCTTCGTACCTGGCTGCAATAATTGGACCGTAGAAGGTATTTCACATGAATGGGTCACGCACAGATTCCATATGTTCTATTGATTAAATTGGAAAATGTGTCTGTCTCTCAGCCTTTCAGGCTTCACTGAACTGATAAAATCCCTACAAAATAATACCCATTTACTTTTCATTTCCGATTTTTACAAGCATTTATTTAACTTGCAATGTATGTAGGTATGTACGGGTCAAATCTTGCAAATTAAATTTGACCCACTTCCCGTTAACGGAATGGGCTGAAATTTGGACCACATAGGTATGTAAACTCTATGAGAACGCAATATTATCGTAGCTAAGAGGTGATCTGATGATGGAGTTGGAAGGTGGCGACAGAATCTCCGCTATTCTTAACGTAGACCCACCGTATTGGAACTCAATAGTTTGGTCTCGAAAACAGGAGACTTACTTTAATTCCTAATCCCCTAGCTGGGGCAACCACAGAGCGTTGCCATTGGGCTCTAACTCGCACTGCGTGCTTCACCTCTAGCGATATAGACGATAGCGAACAGCGATACACGTGTTCTACAATGACGTATACAATTTAAATTAAATAAGATTTAACATAGTTGAGATACCTTATTTTATTACAGAATATTAAATATTTAATAATTTCAGGGGGAATACCGATTTAAACGAGTGTTCTAACTTCTGCGATATCCTCAGAAATTATCGTCTTAAGCTGCGATCCCACAGACCGTGCTTAAACGGTCACATTATGACATAACCACACAGGCAGGGCAGGCCCGCGAAATTGGTCGTGAAAAACGTTATTATTTATCAATGGCAGCGGCCGCGACAATATATGAAATCGATTTTTACTTTTTAAAACCATGTTTGGACTAACGGAGCAAAAGACTCGTACGTAGTACAATCAAAGTTCTTGCAAGTTGATTTCACGGTGTCTCCTTGTTTCACCGACACGTCACTTCGCAGATTTTCTTTTCGCGCATATGATTCAATTTCTTATAAGTAAGCATTAAGTAAATATTTAAGTTTTTGAAAAGACGTAGGATATTTCCAAGGGAAAAGCGATAAACAAGTTTCACTTACTCTATCCGAGTGGATAGAGTAACGCGCAAAGTCTTGTGTGTTATTATAAACATGACGTGTCGCTGTCTGTTTGTTTTCACTGTTGAACAGATACTTAAGTAGGTACCTCTTTAGGGATCTGGGGGGTCATTATGACATAGCTTTGCAGTTCATTTTATGGGGAGCGTAAAGGACAGAGCTATAGAAACTATATAGCTCCGTCCTGTTCTCTCAGCGTAAAAAGAATGGCATAGCTATGTCATAATAACCCTCCTGAAGTCAAACTAGGAACCCTTATAGTTTCGCCATGTCCGTCTGTCTGTTTGAACCTATGATAGTTACAAAGATGAAATTTCGTCCATAGGTAGGTATATAGACATTTACTTATACCGCAGTTCGGATGCAAGCTCTAAAAAAATGGAAGGATGTTTATCTTTCAGACACGTAATGGCTGAGCGAATTTGGATGAAATTTGGCACTCAATTATATACTATCCAGGATTAAAATAAAATATAGTTTTATCTTGATAATGGTTCCCGAGAGAAAAGCGATAGACGAGTTCTACGCAGATAGAGTTGCTGGCAAACTAATAATATTAAAAACATTTCTTAAAACGTACGAATTCCTTTGTTCTCTTTGAGACGAACCCTGGCGAAGTGTTCCAAGTCCTAATGAACCTTAACTCTGGAAGTGCTCCTGGCTGGGATGATATCCCTACTCAATTATTGAAAATTGCTGGTACTACCTATACTATGGTCGCCATAATAACTCACTGGTGAATTTGTGTTTTAGCCATGGTGTCTTCCCTGATGCGTTATTAAAGCAAGTAATTATAACCCCAGTGTACAAGAGCGGGAACCGAGACGATGTCTCGAACTATCGCGCTGAAGTTTTAAACAGGTGTAGTATTTAGTACTAAATTAAGTATACCTTATCATTAGTAATTATTTATTTAGATAGAACAAACTTGAGTCACCGAAAATAAAATGCTTCAAACATTAGAAAGCTATTATACGAAAGCTCTTAAGTGATGTATGATATGTGATATTATATTATTTATTTCGAAGACTTGAGATATTTAGGTAAGTGCATTTGAAGTGAAATACAAACAAACAACACCTTGTTGCTTTTTAAAAGACTTCAAAAAAGGAGGTTCCCAAAATTCGTCTGTGTTTCTTTTTTTATGTTTGTTACCTCAGAACTTTCGACTGGGTGAACCGATTTTGATGATTCTTTTTTTATTTGAAAGCTAGTGCTTTCTGTTTGGTCCCATTTTTATCAAAATTAAGATCTTAGATTAAGATGATGGAATCTATGAGGAATCAACGGAACTCTTCAAAATGTATAGGCACACCTATAGTGATTTTGGTGTTGTTCATAGTAACTCGTGTATTTGTTCTTGGAAAGCACTATTTGGTGAAGTGGAACTGATAATGAAGACCACAGATGGCCACCGGAACTCCTAAACGGTATATATTTCAAGCGTGCTGACAAAATATTTCGATTAAGATAGTTGAGCGACTATGATGAAGCATACTTAGGTTTAAATATATGACTCTGACTTTCCCGCGACGTTGCTTGCGGCGAGATTTAAATGTTCTATAGTTTCTTATTAATTGAGAAGTGGGACTACATAACAGCATAATTATGATGACTTAAAAGTATAAAATAAAATTATAGTTTAAAAAACAAAACACCGACTACAAAAAGCAAAAAATAACTTCTTTTAAAATGGTAGCTAATAGGTCAGTCCAACTGAAGTCGGCGTCCTACAATATTTTTAACCAAAAGCAGACTTCAGTTGGACTGACCTATTACCTAACATTTAAAAGATGTTATGTATTGCTTTTTGAAGGCGGCTTTGTGTTTTTTTTACTTTGTTTTAATACTACTTAATAACAACCCTTTTTATTTCACCATGTCCGTCTGTCCGTCGTCCGTCTGTCGACGGTTTTACTCAGGAGACTATTGACACAGAATAAGTAGTAGTACAAGTACTAGCTATTAGTACTACAAAGCTAAAGCGTTTTAATGTAGCACCAGCTGTTGCCCGCGACTCCCTCCCATTTGACTCCGGATGGTGAGGTGAAGAAGTAACATGATCAATATCCCACTTTTGACACCTAGTTGTTTTTGACGACTTGAACTTTAACCTTTTTTATTTTCGGATTTATAACATTCGGCCGAAAACAATTTAAAAAACACTGACTTTTATTTTAGCTCTCGCAATGGCATAATTTTGTCTTGACGGCACCGATGATGGTGCGGAACGAGAGCGTTGTTGTAGTGGATGCTGCACAATTGGCTGCGGGTATTCAATGCAAGAGCCGTAAATTTTGCTTCACGATGGCTTAAAACACAGGTAAAGTTAAACGGTGATTTGATTACACTGAGTCGTTCCCGTAATGCGGTCGCCGAAGTTGTTTCAAACTACTGCGGCGAATGAACGTCGTCTTTACATTACTTTAGGTCTGTCCGCCTACTTCGATCACGTAGCTAGGCAGTTGCAGCTGTCGATCGCTGAATTCAGTCGACTGCCGTATTCTTTACACCGTTGCAGTCGCCGTATGTAACATGGGGCGGACGACTCAATGTAGTTGCAACAAAAATAAACATTTTACTTCTCATGCGCAGGGAAGTTACATATAGGCGGCATAAAGTTAGGTAGGTATATGTTTCCTCTAGGGACATAAGTCCTTTAGCTTTTGGATTTTCTTGGACAGCCACATACTTAGAGCCAAATAAGATACCTCTATGTATGTCTGTGTGTATGTGTATGTATGTATGTACCTATGACGTAAACAAAGCGTATGATACGCAAACAATCCACTAAGTTCTTGTTCGAAAGTTGTAAAATTAACCCCAACGGCTGACTTGGTTGAAGCACCCCTATCATCATGTTAAGGTTTACGTAACAAAATGGTAAGAAAAGTATCTTTGCCGTTGGAGACGTTTGATTTTTGCTATGTAGGTAATTTTCGCCCCTTGGAACTGAGACGAGGTACTTTATTATAATACATTTTTATTATTTTTAGGTTACAAGAGATTCTTGGAGGCGGTTTTGTGTCCAGAGCAAGGAAATATGTCCCAGTTTTAACTAGAACACCTACTTATCTGCACAAAGATTCTGTCTCGTATTATCTGTGAGATTATAGAAACCAAATAATACTTAAGCTAGAAAAAAAACAAAAGATTGTCATAATAACCTGCAGTGAAGACCTGCTGAAATCCCATTATGTAAAAAAGAAAAACAGTGACTGTCGCCTCTCTGAAGATGAAGATGAAGCGAAATACCCGACTCAAAGAACAATTGGCTGATCATCATCTAAATCATTATTTCTAAGAACTGTCTTTGAGGCTATTAAAACCAATCAATTTATTTCTGTTAAATGAAGTGAAATGAAATTTATTTATTTGCGTTAGACATAGTTACTATACTTACATATTATGATGATCTTAACACTAAAAATTAGAACCATACATCTAGACTTAGATAAGTCATGCAAATATTTAATATGAAAGTGTTAATTATACTGATATCACTAAACTAGAGTTGAGTGTACCGTCTGCAGTCTTAATTCTACAAAAAGCTCCTACAAGATGTTCGGAAACCGATATTGGTAATTGCTCTAATGCATTAGTACAAAAGGCCACAAAAGTGCGAATAATGTGTACAGAGTTTCCCCAGTTCCATATCGTGCCACAAAACCGTGATACGCTTTTTAAAGCAGTATTTTTATAGGTAATTCTTGATAACCACCATAAATAACACATATCTAAATCTATTAATCTTAGAACGAACTTTATCAACATGCAATTTCCAAGTACAATGATCATTGAGTTGCAATAAATTGAATATGAATATGAGTACTTTACTATACCCGATATAATTAAGTCTACTGACAGGTGTTCTGTTTTGGTTATATATATATATATATCTTAGACGTCGTTTAGTTTTTAAGGCGTTTCTCAATCCCTCCGTTATCCATGTAACATCTTTACGCGAGCTTTTAACCTTTACCTTTTTTTTATCTTCATAAAACAGGATTTATGGTGTACTAGCGACCCGCCCTCGCTTCGCTTCGATTTATGTGCATTTTCGCTAACACATAATACATTATTTTGTGTCAAAATCACAAGTGACATTCATAAATAGTCTCCCTGAACTGTAGGTATATTCATTTCAAAGAATCTGATAATTTGTCATGACCACAGTTTTCTTTTTCATCTTCTGTTTAGCAAGTATAAGCAAGTGATGGGGTGTAAAAGTTATCATCTAATAGGCTAGACGTTTTTTCCATCACATGGGACCAACGGCAATCAGACCACTGCAGAAATCAGAAAAAAAAAGTAAAGTCCAACATTCTTACTACGCGTTGAAAACACCCCACCGCATACAAATTGATACTCAATTATGACGTCAAAATTGATTAAAACTACACTAAATTTATGGCAAAATCAAGTTCTTACGTACACAAGATCGTGAAAACTGCTCAATTAAAAAGGCTCAGTCTAAAAATCTCAATTTTCGGAACTTCGAAGTCTTACGTAGGTATTCATAGGTCGCTCCTATAGGTCGTCTTTGTTTTATGATAATTTCCAGTTTTCAATCGATATTAAGTACTAGGGTAAGTGTATAGTAAAGTTCCTGTGTGTATAGGAAAGTTAAAAGCCCCTCACTAGTTTGTAAGTTGCTGTGCCCTATAAAGATCTCATACCTTATAAGTAGTTATAACTTATAAGTTACCTAACACCTGTATATTATGAATAACAGCTTATGAAAGCAATAAAAAGTTGAAAAATTAAGTTCAACAATGTCATCATCTTATTTAGGTACGCTAATTTGTTTAGAAAACTCGTCATAATTTTAAACAAGTGTATCTAAACATAATAAGCTTAAATGCAATAAATGATTTATTTACATATTCATATGTTTACATGACAATGTAATTAGTTGGATTCCTCGAGCTCTGAAAATAGATAGACAGGTACACTGCGGCCACATCTGTGAGATTTGAAAATATTCGTGTTAAATGTAGTTAGTTAATACTAGTTATCTTTCTTTATTTATGTTAAAAAAGAGATGCCAGTTGATTTGGCCGCAGTATTAGGAAGACCCATTAAATATATGATCCTCACAGAGTACTAGTTATAAAAAACATTTTTTGGAAAATAAATTGATCTTGAGGGATCCTGTATTGAGTGGACTTTTTCCGGCTAAAATTATTGACTTCTCACTGATTTATATGCAAATAAGAACTGATCAGGCGCGGCGGCGCGGCGTAGCCCTACTTACTAATTAAAAGCCCGTCGTTTTTGCGAGTTTATCAGTTCTCAATGTAAAACATTGCCATCACGCCTAATATGTTCTTTTTTACAGTACTTACTCTAAATCAAACTTAACCCCTTTTTCATACAACATTATGAATAACGGTGTTTAAAGCCATAATAGTTAATATGTGCCAAGTGTCTTAACTATCATTGGTCTTTAAGTACCTGTTGTGATTTTGTATGAATAAAGGGGTGGAGAATAGCTTAAGTATGTGGTTATGTATAAGCACATGCTTACACACACATACGCATAGAATTAGTTTAAAGAACATGAACTAGATGGCAGAACAAGCAACCTTTTTTTTTTTTTTACTCGGACAGAAAACAACGCCGAGTTGCCAGTCTATATCCAGTGTACAATAGTAGTCTTTGGCTCTGCCTACCCCACTCTGGGAATAAAGGCGTGAGTTTATGTATGTATGTATGTAAACTTTTTTCAAATATGGCAATAGAGAAATTTCCTCACTCACTCACTCACAACCTGTTTCCATTCACTCGTATAATATTTATGTCAGTCAACGTCAAAGTATTATTTTTGTAATTATTATTTGTTGATTGGAAAAGCTATTATCGTTATCTGTTTCTTTGATCTTTCTATATTTTTACAAAAATGTCCTGTCGCAACGCTTCTCACGCTGGAAGTTGGTACACGGAGAATGGTAAGTCTCTCTCTAGTACCTAAATACCATATTTGTAACAAAGGGACGTTTCAATTTGAAGAATTGTGCGAGTGTTTATGATGTGTTTGAACTATAGGTGTTACTTTATCAGTAGGAAAATCAAAATGTTTTCGTATTTATGTTTAAAAGATAAAAATGTGTCATTTACTTTTTGTGAATGACTACGTAAGTCAAAAGTTCAGTGACCTCTTAACAATGAAGAATCATTCTATTTGTTTCCATTATTGTGCTGAAGTAAAATGTAACATAATAAAAGGCAGTGTAATTAAATCCCAATTAAATGTTTATAGAAAACGCAATTGAATAGAGTGTTATGCGTCAAAAAAACATTTTTTACTCAAGGGAACTAATTTGATTTCCGACTGCTTTCGTTTAGAAATATTTCTATGCAGACCGATTTATATGCAGTTCATGTTTTATTTCGTAGCATGCAAAGTATTTCTTCTTTACGTGCAATTGTGTTTTTTTAGTCTATTTTTGATTATTTATCGATTATTTGATACATACATAGTATTGATTCTGAGTCCTTAATTTCCGAACGAACCGGATACGTCCGTTGCCATGACACTTTTGAACGAACGTCAATCAATTTCTCGTAAACAAACGTTGTTCTGCTCTTCCAATTTTAGTGAAATACTTTAATAATGTCGGATAAAACTAAAAACGTGCCTGCAACGACTTCAAAGACGATCAAAAGTCGTACATCGACTGTAGGTATACCATCATCGTCTCGTCGTGTACCTACAACGGCCATGAAAGATCGTAATCCGCGAACCAAAATCAACAAAAACGTAACTATTAGCGAAGGCGATATTTCCATTAGACCTGAAGCTACTTTACCCGATTTTGACGCAGAGAACAAGCAAATTGCGTACGGGAAGTTGTTACGGTCGATGTTGGAGGAATGCCTACTAGACGACAAGATAGAACGAGAAGAAACGCAAATTGACAAGGATATGGCGCTGTTAGCTGATCGCTTTCAAAAAACTATGTCGCAGCTGGACAAAACTAACCGGAGGCTGAAGGATATATCGTTTGTTGTGGAGCAGGAAAGGTAGGTACTTCACGTTTGTTTTAGTGGCAGTATGATTAATGTAAGTCTATATAATAGAAGAAACTGACTGACCGATCTAAGCACAGCCGTAACCTATGGACCTAGGAGCTTGAAATACTAAGGTTTTTTTGAAAATTCTTCCCCTAAGGTATTTAAGTAGGGGGGAAACTTGATCTAGTTTTGTATAAGGTCTGCCTTTGTGAATGTACGATTATCTTGTCTCATTAATCAATTCTTTTAATTTTCTCATTTCAGATTACTTAATCTTAGACGTAGAGACAACACAAATATCTTTGAAGAAACAGATAAGAGCAATGCACAAACAATTCTTAATGACTTGTCAATTACGGAACAATCAAATTTAGACAAACTAACCACTAAAAATGTCAACTTTGGTTACGATCAAAACAATGGCTACACGCAGTTGCTTGATGCTGTTAACGATGCTATAACAGGCTTAGAAGACATCAAAAAGCATTCCAATTTGGACATGAGCAAGTTCAAAGAGTACGAGAAGTCTAAAACGATGCTTGAGCAAATGGAGCTAAGTAAATTGGACATGGAAACGATGAAGGCTGAGTTTGAGGTTAAGTTTCCGAAGTTTAGTGAGAAACTGCTGAAGGAAGCATCAGAGAAGTTTGCGAAGATGATTGAAGATGATGATTGATGTTGTATTGGAAAGGGTCTAACAGTTTCACTGAATCTGTCAAATAAAACGGATGTTGCCAAGAGCACGGATTAATTTACTAGATACTATCAAAACTTACTAACTTCAAGTTATGTATGGGAAAATAATTAGGCTGGATTTTGTTTCATGTTCTTTATGTTGTTTAAAAGATTTTATTTAACCTGCAATGTATATATGTATGTTTGTAAGGGTCAATTCTTGCAAGTTAAATTTTACCCCGTTCCCCGTTTCCGATGAAGCTGAAAATTTGCATACGCCTTTAGTTCTGATGACAATACAATAATATAGTGCCATCGAGCTGGTCTGATATTGGAGACTCAGAGTAGCCATAGGAACTCCTAAATTACACATGATAAACCCATCGTCTTGACAAGTAGATGACGACTGTGCAAAAAAAGTACAGTCGGCAATAAAAGCTAGTCCCATTTTTTTTGCCAGAAATGTACATATGTGAATAGAAACTTGTCAGTACAAAACATACATTAAAATCCACGGATTTCACACTTCCTAAAATGCCAATGATTACACTAAAACGTTATTAAGATCAGAAAGCTGTTAAAGAAGAACTTGATTTGATGCCGAGTAGTATTGTGTTCATATTACCACTTTACGTAGTAGAGGTTTGAGATTGTGTTCCCCTATCTAGTGCGTACATACCATGTGTACCTCTTATATGAAGCGCATGACCTTTGGATTTGTACTCCCTCGCTCACTCTCATACACTCTTATGCTAGTCTAACTGACTACCAGAATTCGAAGGACTTTAACACCGCCTGCCAGGGCCGGTCCTACCATATGGCTTTTTAGGCTTCAGACCAGGGCAGGGTCAAAAATAGACAATAGACGATAATGCGAAAAAATCCCCCTGATGAGTATATGCCCCTAAGAAGTATTACCCCAGGGCCCCCTGAGCTCACCTTCTGGCCCTGCCGCTTGCACTGTATACCCATGTTGAGCATACTTAGAACCTTGTCATTGTGAATGTAATTGTTACTGTCATACTCCAGGAAGCTATTGCTCCAGGAACTATCCTTCGTTACACCCTCTCGGTCCAAAAGACACTTTCCCCCCCATTTCTCTTAAGCGTACATCGTCCAGATACAGACAATAGTTTTGTTAACCGTGCTAGTCGTAGAATGAATATTTTCACGAGAGAGCTTGATATTGATATATTTAACCGTATTATACCTTCTGTGAGGCGTAAATGAACTAAAATGTGTTTTGAATGAGCGGCCTTCAAGTTGCGATCTGGTATACAAGCGAGCATAGTGGGTCGAGCATTCTATGAATGTTCGCAGTTATTTTAAGTTCGTTTGTTTGGCTGTGGCACTGTTGTGCGTGGCACTAAGGTGTATATTTCTTAATTTATATCTATTTGTGAGAACCTGTAATTGGCTCTGTACCTCTATTTAAGCTACTATCGGAATTTTAAAGCTGTTGGTTCTCCTTAAATAAATAAATACTTGTAATTTGATGTTCTGTTTGAAGTTTACTATGACAACGCACTAAAGTGCTTATCATTTTCGATTACTGTACATTATTCTAAAGTGTCATAAAATTATGCCTTCCTAGCTTTTATCAGCGACTCGTCCATACAGAATTTGTTTATTGCTTTTTTCTTAAAAACTGTTTGGCTATCGTCTGGTTCCCATATTCAAACCGCGGTTAGATAACGCTTACTTTGGGTTAAAAGATGACATTTGCCCATATTATTATAATTGTGTCAAATTTTAATCTGAAGTTAGCCTATCTGTCCGCGGTGCCAAACAGCAGTGTTCGCATTGTTGTGTTATGGTTTGGGGATAAGACAGCCGATGAAATGACTAGCATAGAGACATACCATCTTGGTCCTCAGTGTTGGCAACGCATTTGCAGTCTCAGGATTGCATTGCAGTCTTGTGAATGCGAATGTCTATGGGTCACAGTTTCCACTTACCATCAGGTGGCCTGTGTGCTCGTTTGTCATCTCTATGCCATAAAAAAAAATATACAGGAGCCGACCATAAATAGATAATTTCAAGATAGGATAAGTTAGATATGTAGATTCTACAATCGATTTGACAGCCTTACAAACATATTTTATTATTATTATGTAAAAATGTTTGTAAAATAATATGAATGTATTTTGTAATATGAACTGTGTACAAGCTGATGCCTTCATAATGTGATCTTAAATATGATGTACGTAAATATTTATATTATATGCCTGTTTTATTTTTACTCCATACATTCCCACCATATCCCACACGTGCAAAAGTGAACACTCCCAAAGCTGTTAGGTTTTTTTTTTTATTGCCGTCGACGGGCAAACAGGCAGACAGCCCACCTGATGGGAAGTGGTCACCGCCGCCTATGGACATCTGCAACACCAGAGGCGTCACCAATGCGTTGCCGGTCTCGGTTTTATAGCAATATATTATTCACAGGCTTTATTTAATGTGAACATTAAATTCTGATGCTTTTGACGGCCAATATTTTTGAAAGACCTATCCAACGACACCCCACGCTATGGGGTAGACAGACTACGGAACCCTAAAAACGAATGACTGCTGAGTTTCTTGCGGCGTTTCTTCTCAGCAGTGGTCTCCTCTTGGGAAGCCCTTGTAGATTCTTGACGTGTAAAAGTGCCCGTGGGGCCTGCTTACTGAATAAATATCTTTTATCTTTTTACTAACCCCCTACGCAAAATCGACGCGGTGTTATAAGTTTGACTTGTCTGTGTGTCTGTCTGTGGCATCGTATCTCGCGAACGGATGAACCGATTTAGTTTTTTTTTGTTTGAAAGGTGAATTAATCGGGAGTGTTCTTAGACATGTTTTATAAAAATCGATTCAGTCGTTTTTGAGATATTGAGCTTTAAAGTTTAAAAAGCGTGAAATGAAAAAAAATTATGAAAATTTAACAATCCCCCGACCCTATACAGTCTGTAAAAAAACGTCTTAAAAGTAAAAAATAATAAGTATTAGCCCTATAAGTTTAATTGTAGTAGGTATTAATATTTTGATTCAAGCATCGAAACGTCGGGGGACCGCTAAGTAAATGAAATAATATAAAATACCCCAGCTACTTAGCGGTCCCCGACGTGGCGACGAACTTTTTTATTTACTAAAGTTCCAACTCTGATGCCGGTGAAATCGATCGCCGCGCCGTCCAATTTAACTGGATTTTTTTTTATGGCAGGGAACACAAACGAGCACACAGGCCACCTGATGGTAAGTGGAAACTGTGACCCATAGACATTCGCATTCACAAGACTGCAATGCAATCCTAAGACTGCAAATGCGTTGCCAACCCTGAGGACTAAGATGGAATGCCTCTATGCTAGTCATTTCACCGGCTGTCTTATCCCCAAACCGGAACACAACAATGCGAACACTGCTGTTTGGCGGTAGGTTAATGGATAAGATGGTCGGTGTTACATTTGGCTTTAGCTGGATGCAACTGAAGCCGATCGGCATGACGATTTAAAGGCACCTTTTGGGATGCCACCACATTTAGCTTAGCTTGGATGCCGGAGACGCCGATTGGCGTCATGCTTCAGGAGACTTCGGTATCGCTTGAGTGTTTATTTTTATTTCGTGTTGAAGATATTTAGTCTGGTTTTCCGAGTTTGTTTTTAATTCCACTTGTTGTTGGATTATAGTTTTCCTTACTTATTATAGGAAACGAGCTGACCCGGCAACTAGACCTGTGGCTGTCCAAGGCGGACTTAACCCACGGTCCCGCGAGGGCCATCATTGCTCCGTAAGTTACTGTCAAATAGTAGTTGGTCTCAAACAGAAGTCTCACTACCCTCTCTCTTACTCAGTAACCCCCTAAACTACAGTCAGAAGTAGCTAAGCAACCGAAGAAATCAAAATGATCTGCACTCGACTATTGTCAAGAGAATAGATACGTCGTGTCTAGATTAGTTTGAGCATTTTACTTACCACATTAAATATTCTAAAAATATGATAGCTTTAGCTCTCATATTTGGGTTTAGAGCAATCGATTTTAGGCCAAACGGTACATATATCCATCAATAATAGCAGTAAGGTATCATATTTTAGAATATTGTTATGAGGAATATTGGACTATTGTTGCAGACTAGGACCATAGTTATTGTGTAGTTTTACGGTAGATATTTTTGATGCTGACTGGTACCTTGCTCATGTTAGAATTAGAACTTACACTTTAAATTTTCCGTAAAAACTCTTTTACCAAATTTCATGAAGATCGGATTATTTATGCGTGTATTGACTATAAGGAAATATGCCGAAGTATAAAAATGTCTACCTTTAAAACATAAATTAGTCTAAGTATAAGAAAGCCAATACTTACTTCAAAACGTCTAAGTCCTATTAAGTCGAAATATAGAAATGACTACTCTCAAAGTATAAAAATGTCTACAATCATAGTAAGTTAATGTCTTACATAAAAATCGACTATGTATATAGTGCGGAGACCGGTTATCAAGTGGCATATTTCCTTATAGTCTATTGTCGTAACATCTTTATACGTCGTCTAATATATATGTGCACATTTTTATACTTTGACCAAATTATGCACGGACGAAATTATTCAAGTGGACATTTTTATACTTCGGCATATTTCCTTATAGTCGATACCCGCATAAATCGATCGGATCAATAATACTCGAGTTATCGTCGAACAAACCGCACGTTAAATCTAACAGTGACACTAAATTACGATAAATACTATTTGAATAGTGTCACTATTACACTTACTTTTGTATGAGTTCGGCGCGATGGCCATATAGATATTTGTGCTTTTGACTGGACATCTATGTTTTTTTTTAATGTCTACATTTAGACTGTTTATTTTGCAGCCATGCGGGTTATTCTTACTGCGGGGCGTGCGCAGCCTTCGCCTACAGACAAGTCAGCCCTGTAGTTGTGTGAGTACATACATACATACATTAAATCACGCCTGTTTCCCAGAGGGGTAGGCAGAGACCACTTCTTTCCACTTGCTACGATCTTGACAAATTTATTTCGCTTCTTCCACATTCATACATCGAGTCATGCACGCACGTCGGTTTCGGGTACTTAAGATTCGGCCCTTTTCCAGTATTTCTCCGATTTGACTCGAAAAAGTACGCCTAGGGCGGCCCCTTCCGACCCGTCCACTCACTATCGATCTGTATATCTCTTTCGTCAATCTTCTTTCATCCATCCTTTCCAAATTACCGAACCATCGAAGCATGCCTTTTTCAATCTTAGTCACTACATCTTCTTACTCTTCTTCTTGTGTGAGTATTTATAATCTATAGCAGTCGTTCTTAAAATAGGGACCCGGACCGACCACTACTTGTATTTTTTATTCCCTGTCACCAGGAAACGTATTTTCATCCTGGGCCCGTCCCACCACGTGCGGCTGGGAGGCTGCGCTCTCTCCTCGCTCGACAAGTACCAGACGCCTCTCTACGATCTCACTATCGATAAACAGAGTGAGTCCTCGTCCTCACACTACATCTTCATCCTGGGACACCACAATTTGTATACCACTTTAGTTTATTAGAAAACGCAATTGACAACATTTCATTTTGGTGACACCTGCAAGTTACTATACGAATCGAAAGGGTTTTGCCTCGTGAACACGGCAAAATATTTATTTAGATTTATTTTTCTTTATTTACAAAATTACAAGTAAGTTAATAAAAATATCGAGTTTTGCGAATACTATGCCTGAATAGATATAATACTATTGTCTTTTTCACGAGAAAAAAATCTGTCATACTTCAAATTTGACATTGGCACTATTGACAGATGGATAGATACTTAGAGAATTATCGGTTGACATGATACTTTTTTAAATACAGATTGGACTAACGTAATATGTCCATTGTGTCGTAGAAATTAAGTTACGACATCTTAATAAATTAATAATAAAATAATTATTCATTCTAGAGAAAATTTTAAACTATAAGTGACTTCCTCTTTCCAAACCGTATCTATAAAACGAATAAAATTAAAGTGTTGAAAATATGAAATCTTGTCAATTATAGTAATGAAGGCGCCACTGGACGCTCGGTGCATTCTTAAATGATGATTATGCATAACAACTTATGTCGTCTCTTTCAGTATATATGGAGTTGGAGGCGACGCGCCAGTTCTCTTGGATGGATGTACAGACGGACGAAGACGAGCATTCTATAGAGATGCACCTGCCATATATAGCCAAGGTTATGGAAGAGTAAGTCGCATATAGTACCATGAGTTACAATTGCCGTACTCCCTCGCACTCTATAAGAATACTGTGAGGCTGGATTTAGTGTCACGCGGACCGACCGACATGCCAACTCGTGTACGTGTACTAATCACCATCCTGACTGATGAAAGGTGACATTTCAATGACTCAGTTAGCCTAGTCGGTAGTCAGGGCTGCCTACGAAGCTAGCGGTCCCCGGTTCGGTTCCCAGTCAGGGCAAACGTTTGTGTGACGAGCACCAGTATTTATACATAAATCTCTCACAGGCAAGTAGACATGTAAATATAACAGTTGATGTTTTGTTTCAGATACAAAACCGGTTTCACGATTATACCGATACTCGTAGGATCGTTAACTCCTGAAAAAGAAGCTAAGTGAGTATGACTATAAGTTGCTGAACATTTTAGTACCTTGTCACAGCTAGTGATATACTAAATTCAAACCACTCCCAGTTTAATAGTATATTGCGACAGGGTACTAAAATGTTCCGCTATTTATGAGTTCGAAAGCTTGCTACACTAAGATTAGATTGTAAGATTGCAATCTTAAAATTGAAAACATCAGAAGGAGCGTCAGAGTCCACAACATCAGGCCTGTGTGCTCGTTTACCTTGCTAAGCAAAAATAGTACATTGTTGCCTAGGCGCGGAAAGTAAAGGCTTCCTTGACGAGGTGGTTAGCAGGCCGAGCAATAGCGAGGCCTGCTAAAATACGAGTCAGGAAATCCTCGTTTCCGCCGCGGCATACATAATACTTTTCTCAAACATGTGAGGAAATAACACAAATACATTTTTAAAAAGCAATTAATTTAATTTAATTCACATTAAAACTTATGTTGGCCATGTTTGGGCAATTTGTAAATAAAAACTTTATAGTTGTTCTAGCAGCCAGCTCAGGTTTTAATAAAGGCGGTATGGTACCTATTTCGTCGCTTTCGTCGCTTGAGCAATTTTTTTCTAACAAAGTATTTCGCACAACAACAGTTTCATATTTGGTTTCACATATGCAGAATGAACGAATGTTACCAACTGTCAATTGTTTTTAAATACTAACCATAGACATGGGAATGCAAATGCAAAAAGAAACACAATGTGAATGTTGTGTTGGTCCTTTTGATTTTGTATGCAATTGACAGCATTTTTAAGAAAAGTGTGGACAAGGACGGAAAGTGTTTTCATATGGTTTGTTTACTCCTAGGAGTAAAATGAGGCACTTCCCGTCCTTGTGTTTCAATCGGAAAACCGTTATTTCCGAGCATGTTTGAGAAATATATATTTTTCCAGATACGGTGCCATCCTAGCCCCGTACCTGGCGGACCCTCAGAATCTGTTCGTGATCTCGTCCGACTTCTGCCATTGGGGCAACCGCTTCCGCTACACGTGGAAGGACACGTCGCGCGGCGCGCTGTACCAGAGCATCGAGTGGCTCGACAAGCAGGTACAACATAGATACAAGCACAACGCAGATACGAGCAGGCACAAGCAGGTACAACACAGGTTCAAGAAGGTACAACAGAGATGCAAGCTGGTACAACAAAGATACAAGCACAACGCAGATACGAGCAGGCACAACACGGATACACGCAGGTACAACAAATACAAGCAGGCACAACACCTATATAAGCTGACACAACACAGATACAAGCAGGCACAACACAGATACAAGCAGGCACACAAGGGTATAAGCAGGCTCAACATGAATACAGGCAGGCAGAACATAGGCACAAGCAAGTTCAACACAGATACAAGCTGTTACAACACAAATACAAGCAGTCACAACTCAGGTACAAGCAGGCACAGCAGATAGGTATAAGCAGGGACATTGAATTTTCCTGATCTCGCAAAACCTGTTTATCGTATAGTCACTTTTTATACGACTGCCCAAAAAACGAGTGTAATGTTTTCAGGGTTCATGATGTATGTACGATACTTTATTCCACCATAACTTCTACTTGAGCCGATTTAGATGTGTGTGGTATCGTTAGAATCCTGTCACCATCCCGGGTTACATAGGAGGATACCTAAACAGTTAAAATTGAAATAGCAACAATCGCAATGTCGACGACAATATAAAAAATGCAATCGGGTTTTTAAACCTTGCTTTTCATTTACTTGTAGCTATTTACGTTTCTTGGTTTATAAGATTACAATCGATTTACTTTTAACAGGGTATGGATATAATAGAAACAATGGATCCCCGCTCGTTCACGGAATACCTCAACAAGTATGGCAACACTATATGCGGCCGCCACCCCATCGGAGTGTTGCTACAGGTAATGTTATATATGAACATTTACCACCAATACCTTGAGTATACATGTCCCCAGCCTATGGACACAGAATGAAAATCGTCGTAATACATCTTCCATCAAATGCAGTTTTAATTAGAAGTAAAATCAATTTTTTTTTTCTAACTAATTTAATTCCAGATATACTACAGAAAATATACTGTATCATTATTGGCAAGAATAAGATGAAAAAAAGATGCCTGTAAGAGTGTGACACGCATGTCAAAGCCAAAGGCAGGGATATGTGTGCGTGTCTACAGGCAACACAAACGATCGGAATAGGTGAATGACTATAGAGTAAATAGAGGGCGCTTCAAAGGCTTAAATTTTAAAACCATTGTTTTCTCGGTAAATACTAGACCGATTGTTGTAATACTTTGCATATTGGTCAAAAATACCCAAATACACGTGTAGTGTTCCTTTATGTCCATAGGCTGAGAGCACGTAGTATAGTGGAGCGCCGTAAGATTTTCCGCCTCACTTGTGTGGATATATTTTTGAAGAATTGGGCTTATATTTTGATGTCATTTTTGGATATTTGTTAGATATCCGGTAAACTAAGTTACCTAACCAGAAACGCAAATCTATATCCGCAGCCACTTCTACAATTTATGACCACGAAAGTGATTCGGAACAAACACACAAATAATTACCCATCGTAGGCAGAGCTACAGAATTAACTAAAACTTTAAAAAGTTGTTGATAATTCTGAAACCACATTTTGCACAAATAGGCTGAGATGTTTACCAGTGTATTAGTGACAGGTTGCAAGCTCATCGCCTAACAGTACTACACAGCCTTTATTCCCTTAGTCGCCTCTTACGACATCCACGGGAAGACATGGAGTGGCGCAATAATAACCCGGCAACCACGCGGGAAGAATTGAGAAATATAGTTAAATAATAATACGACTCTATTAAACTTTTCGCCGCCATTGACTTGATACAAACGTCGTCCTCACACGCCAATGCCACAGCTTACGTCACAAATACTCGGGTCTATTTTGCACTGTATCTGTGACCACTAAAAGGGTCGATGGCGTACACAGTACACGACCCCTTTAGTGGTTCTTGGCGTTCGAAGGGTTAATGAAATGAAATTAAATAAAAAAAAATTGGCACTTAAAATAATACAATTTTCTTAATTAAATCAAGTTATGATTAATTATATTTTATTTGCATCAAGCCCAAAATGGTCTCCGCTCAGCTTTTTATGCCACGGTATATTATTTTAATATTCCGTGACGCTGGTTTTCAGTGAGACCTGGAGAGGTAAATGGGCACCGTAATAACTATACTATACTAATTAAAATTAACCAAAACCAAAATACTACATACAATTGCGTATAACTAACCATGCATGTAAGTGAAGGTACGTTATATGCGAGTGTGTGTTTGTGTGTGAGTGTGTGTGTACATGTGTGTCAGTACGACTGCTTATGTACCGGATACTTGGATTGATAAAACAAGCTCTTAAGGTTATGTTTGAACGACGCAACGGATTTACAGATGTAGTGAATAATCCTTTCCCATCGTTTTTGGTCGGATAACTTCGTATTTATCTTGCTTTCTCAGTTGGCTTATTGATGGGTACTGAAGCTAATTGAGAAAGCTAGATAAATACGAACTAATCCGACAAAAAACGATGGGAAAGGATTATTCACTACATCTGTACTTAGGCCGGTACCGTATTAATAAACTAATCTAAACTCTAATGCTCGTCTTGAGATGTGTCAAAAATGACAGCTTTCTATGGTTTGACGTTTACTTTGACGTATCTTGTGACGTTTATTAATACGCGCCTTAATCTTGGTCTATTACCGTGTTGCGATTGTTTTGCGGTGACCTGTCCGAGCTGTTTATAATTTATAATATTAGTAGGTATTTATTGTAATTTACAGGCCATATCTAAACTGTCGGGGTCTCAATACGCTCCAAAGATGTCAATGAAGTTCCTCAAATACGCCCAATCGTCCCAGTGCATGACACCGCAAGACTCCTCGGTCTCCTACGCGAGCGCCTCCTTGGTCTTCGAATAGGGTACAGTAATATTATAGACAACTAATGATCGGTGACCGGTAGCAATATGAAAAAGCTATTATTTAACTTGCATTTCTAGAAAAATATGCTTGAAGTCGTCAATTTCATTACACATGTCAAGTCATTTGTAACTGTTAGGAAACTCAACGTTATTGTTGTACAATGTCAGATTGACTTTGGACCTAAGGTGGGTACCAAATTAAATCTCGTGACTATGTATGAATGTAAGGGTCAAATCTTGCAAGTTAATTTTGACCCACTTCCCGGTTTCCGATGAAGCTGAAAATTTGCATACGCCTTTAGTTCTGATGACAATACAATAATATAGTACCATCGAGCTGGTCTGATGATGGAGACTCAGGGTGGCCATAGCAACTCCTAAATTACACATGATAAACTCGTCGTATTAGGGCTTGTTAGAATCGTCTCGACAATTAGATGACTGAGCAAAAAAAGTACGGACGGCAATAAAAGATTGTCCCAAAATTTTAATTTTTGACAGAAGCTTATTTCGACGTAAGTACACATACATTAATTCCCAGAGTGGGGTAGGCAGAGCTACAGAATTACCTACAACTCTAATAACTTGTTGATAGTTCTATACTATAACCACATTTTGCACAATCAAACTAAGATGTTTGTTGTGTGTGTGTTTGACGTAAGTATAACATGGATACGATTATATTTAAATTCGATAAACAACTACGCACCTCTCGCATCTGTTCATGTTGAAAGGTCATTCTTTTTGTATGGATCCTTAATGTTAAAAGGATTCGATTGACAGTATCAAACGTAGAAATAGTACATTGTGTATTAAGGGCGGTAAGTAAGGAATTACGATCGAGGCTCTAGTAGAATGGCTTTCTGACTCGAGGTTCGTAATTCCCGTACCGCCCGTGATACATACAATGTTTTTCATCACTTTTGCGAGTAAATAAATAAAGTTGTAGAGCAGAAAAAACTTATTTATAAAAAATTATAGTCACTGTACAATTAGTAAGAAACGTTTTTTTTTTAATGTTGGCTTTTTGCCCACACCACAGATACAAGTGTTTCGTTCAGAAACGTTAAGGGCAAATACTTACGTAGGTATACAGCCATGACGGTGTAAAAAAAATAATGCCTGTTTTGAAGCAAAAAACTATTAAAATCGATTATTAAGAACATTAGTTGAGTATTTATTTATTTATTTATTTATTTTAACATGTAGCGAGATTGCAATAAAATTCCTGTTTAGATAACATTTTAAGTCAATTTTCAATTGCGTATAAACTCCTTGCTTGAACTTGCATGACCTGTGTGCTGTGCTATAAATTAAAAAAAAATACTTACCGACCTTGGGTTTCATGACACAAAGAAAGCTCGAGGGTTTTATATGGGGCATTACAGCCAAGTTACCCTGTATGTTTAGATACTGTTTACGTGCAGTTGCGATGAAAAAATATGTCAATTTACTATATTCCACGGCGAAGGGGTCGTTGTCTGTTTGAGCTTGGTACTTTGCGAGGGGGCGGTTTTTTTCTTCAATTTATTTTATGCTTGTGTTTTCTTTATAAATGTTAATTAGCTTCTAGTTCCTATAGCAAATTAAATTCAGTGAGTTTTTAACAATATAATTATGGTTTTTTGTTCAACAACACAGACTTATCCATATTAGTCATTACGTTTGACGTTAAAGTGACATAAAATGCTAACGGTCGCCGATCATTAAAGATAACTCTAACACGTTGGAACTGTTGCTCTGCGAATACATGGGTACAGATAAATTTATAGTCCGATAGTTCAAGTTATAATGTGTTTATGTTTTGTATCATTTTATCAAGCTGGCAACATTTTCGTACATTGACTGACCGTTACATGTCGCTGTCACTCGCGCACAATGATATTGCCGTCGCGACGATACGGCGCCCTACAAAAAGGTTGATGCAACTGATGCAAATGAAATTTATAAAATGCGAAAATGAGCTGGTTCGATTAGGGGGTTATGGAGTTGTAAGGGAGGAGGGGGGGGAGATTACGCTTTTACCATAGACAATAACTTTTTATTTTAGACGTTGCTAGCTTGACAGAAATCTACAAAATGAGCGCTTTGAAAGTCGAAAATATCAGTAAATTTAAAATATATATATCCCTATGTAAAATGAACTAAGAAGAGCCCAAATGTATTCTGTACTAAGAATTAATTTAAATTAGCATAATAATTGTGAATGTGTTTCTCATTTAATTAGGTTTTCTAGAAAAAACATTAAAATTCATCAAATATGTTACCTAACTACACTGCCAATACGTTCGATCGATAATTGTATGCTTTGTTTTAGATGACGCCGAGTCCAGTGGCGCCCTCATTACTATTATTGTGTTTTGTAATAAACTAATAGTAGATTGTGTCACAAGGGAGCAAAATGACATATTTACGGTGACATTGAATCCTGAGCGTAGTGAGGGATTCAAGTGTTAACGCCCAAGGTAGAAATAATTTTGCTACCGTGTGACACATACTGCTTTTCACATCACCCATGAGGAAAATAAAAGATCTTAGTGATGAAACAAATTTAATTATTTACACTCTCTAAAAGTGATGAAATTATCAAATTTTATACTGGTAACAAAGTGTCCTTGAACAGAAAAGTGTCTCTTTGATCCCTCCTAGCAGGCATGTCAAAAGTATTTTTTTGAATTCGAAGGATGGGTTGGTTGTGCAAATGAATACACAATGCATAGCATATATGACTAAGTTTGATGACGTTCAACATTCGTGTAGTCAACTTAACGGACCACTTTTTTCCGTTAATGTACAAATTTTTCAGTTGGTTCACACACACACACATTAAATCACGCCTGTTTCCCAGAGGGGTAGGCAGAGACCACTTCTTTCCACTTGCTACGATCTTGACAAATTTCTTTCGCTTCTTCCACATTCATACATCGAGTCATGCACGCACGTCGGTTTCGGGTACTTAAGATTCGGCCCTTTTCCAGTATTTCACCGATTTGACTCGAAAAAGTACGCCTAGGGCGGCCCCTTCCGACCCGTCCACTCACTATCGATGTGTATATCTCTTTCGTCAATCTTCTTTCATCCATCCTTTCCAAATGACCGAACCATCGAAGCATGCCCTTTTCAATCTTAGTCAATACATCATCTTTTATTCCACATTTCTCTCTGACTTTTTCATTCCTTACTTTATCAATCAGTTGGTTCCATTTTTTTTAATCTTCTTTGATGAAAAGAGGCTTTGGTCGCGTAGCGTCTATGCCAGCCTCGTACCGTCACAAAAAAATACTGTCTATTTATATAGGTACTTAATTAATTTAAGAATCATACTATATGTATATTTAATCGCTAATTTGGGAGTTGGGTTGTAATGTAAGTTATGTCATATACCCTATAAATTGTCTATCCATTTGTACAAAAAAAAACCTATCCTTAGATTTCAAGAAAACATAATAATAGTAATGAGGGCGCCACTGGACGCTCGGCGTAGTCCTGAAAGGTTAACTAGTGGAGGTCGCTTTTAGCTTTAATAAGTCTGGTAACATATTTGATGAATTTACTATATTAATAGAATAACAGTAACGTTAAGTATATTAAGATTTTATTTGTTATAAGCGGACGTTGTAATATTGTAGGCAGCTGTTAAATTTAAAATTATTTCTTTTAGCAATGTTGTTATAATGGTAACTTGGTGAGGTTGAGCCTGCCCCCTTTTTCACCAACATGACAATGACAGGTGACAGGTGACATATCAGTGTACACTGCGCAGTTTATATGAAACCCAGTGATGTATCAACGTGTTGACTTTGCAATGTATACCGAATTGTCATTGTGAAGATGGTGAAATTAGGGGCTGGTCGTATGTGGGATCTAAGTCCCATAGACATTCTCAACACTACAATCTTAAGACTGCAATCCTAAGACTTCAAATGCGTTGCCAACCCTGAGAACTAAGATGGAATGCCTCTATGCTAGTCATTTCACCGGTTGTCTTATCCCCACACCGGAACACAACAATGTGAACGCTGCTGCTTGGCGGTGTGTCAGTGTACAGATAAACAGACACACATATACACGCGTTAAAATTATACATACGTATATTAAATCACGCATGTTTCCCAGGGGGTAGGCAGAGATCGCTTCTAAAATTGAAAATACACCTATTTTTGGTTGACGGTTAAAAAATACTTTCCGCAGCAGTATTTTTTTTGGTTGTTACAATTCTAACCTAAACTTTGTAATAAATAAGTTAACTTATGTAATATGTAACAGTTTAAGCACAAATGTTTTTGCGATATTATAGTTTGTTTCGTACTTCAATTCTATGGGAATATTCCCACCTGTTACCACCAATTTGTTACCAATAGGTAAAGTCGTTTAATGAATGAATTGAAAAAGATTTTCCCTAGATTAATTCATCTTTTTATTGGTATTTTATTAAAAATGAAGCGCATTGTTACTACTGGAAATGAATTTACCCATCTGTTACATAGTGGTAACTCTAGGAATAAAAATTCTAAAACCACCTATTACTCGTAGTAGTAACAGCTGGGAATTTTTATTCCTTGTAGTAGTTACCGCCGGTAACAAGTGGGAGAAAACATTCCCAGTTGTTACTAGTGGTAACAAATTGGTGGTAACAGTTCAGAATATCCCGTTCTAGTAACTGTAATTAAGTTTATATTGTGACTCTCTAGTTTTAATAGTATGTTGTGTATTAAGGGCGGTAAGTAAGGAATTACGCCCGTGAAACATACAATATTTTTCATCACATTTGCAAGTAAATAATTATTTATTATTAGCTTTAATACACAAGTCAGTACAACTATCATTACGAAATACGTGAACTTTTTTTTAAACGGATGGCGGGCTTTTGGCCCACAACACAGATTATACAAATATTTCGTTCAAAAACATTAAAGGCAAATACTTACGTGGGTATACAGCCATGACGGAGTGTAAAAAAATATCGACGTTATGACACAAAAAAACTATTTAAATCGATTATTAAGAACATTACTTGAATATTTAAGTAACATGTAGCGAGATTGCAATGAAGTTCCTGTTTAGATAAAAAATTTACTCAATTTTTTCAATTGCGTGTAAACTCCTTGATTGAACTTGCATAGCCTGTGCGCTGTGCTATAAATAAAAAAAAAATACTTACCGACCTTGGGTTTCATGACAAAAAGAGAGCTCGAGGGTTTTATATGGGGCATTACGGCCAAGTTAACCTGTATGTTTAGATACGTGCAAGTGTGATGAAAAGTTTATTATTGTATGATTTGTACAAATCACAGTACACAGAGCTTGGAACAACTTAAAATTAAAAGATCTCCCATTTAATGGCTCCATATTTTTGTATAAAAGGCTTTTCTAGATTAAGCGTGTGTTTTTTTTTTTCAATCAAAATTGTCCATCAGATGTGTTTTCAGTCTCAAAAGCATTTATTTTCATCTGATATAATGTGTCTCAATTATATTAAGTTTGCTTATTCAACTGTGTTTTATTTAAACATAATTTTGCCACGTTCCTCCGTGTGTGTGTCACAGTACTCTTTTCACAGAAACAAAGTCACAAAGCTGTCATTTTTTACACTTACAGATACTTTTATCACGCGGAAAAATCTAATATGAAATTGTTAACAAAAATGTGATACAGTCGAGTACAAAGATATGAATACACTTTTGCACCTTATCCCATTGAAGTAAGGTGTGTGTATGAGACCCCCTCCTTAAATATTTGTTTTATTCTGTTTTTAGTATTTGTTCTTATAGCGGCAACAGAAATAGGTACATCTGTGAAAATTTCAAATGTCTAATACTTAAAATCACTACATAGTATAAAACAAAGTCGCTTCCCGCTGTCTGTCTGTCCCTATGTGTATGCTTAGATCTTTAAAACTACGCAACGGATTTTGATGCGGTTTGTTTTAAATAGATAGAGTGATTTAAGAGGAAGGTTTTTATGTGTAATAAACTCTGTTTTATATACGGGTATAACATAAAACTCACATAAACCAAAGCGAAGCCAGGACGGGTCGCTAGTTTAAAAAAAAAAAAACAAAAAAAAAAAAGTGCATTTATGGCTTTTTGAAATTTCGTCGCCCGTAACCGAGCATTGAACTGGTCAAATACGACAAAATAATAAAGAGAAGTTTTTTAAGGTCGCCGTCAATAGAACTTGTGAACGATGTAAACAAATTGCCACACTAGTTAAAGTACTTAATTGGTTTACTAGTAACAATTTACTACTAAATGCTAAAAAAACTAAATGTGTTAGGTTCGCTTTGCCTAATGTTAAACCGGTAGATTCTAGTATTTTTCTAAATGACGAGTGTCTGCAAATGGTAGATAAGGCAGTTTTTCTAGGCATAACCATAGATAAAAATTTGCAATGGAGTCCCCATATAGCGGTACTGGCAGGTAAACTAAGTTCGGCAGCTTACGCGGTTAGGAAAATTAGACAACTAACTAATGTTGAGACAGCTCGCATAGTTTATTATAGTTATTTCCATAGTGTGATGTCGTACGGTATTCTGGTTTGGGGTAAGGCAGCTGAAATACAAAGTATATTTGTCTTACAAAAAAGGGCTATTCGTTCTATTTATAACTTAAATTCCCGTGACTCCTTAAGAGAACTTTTTAAAGAAATTCACATCTTAACTGTAGCGTCTCAATTTATTTATGAGAATATTATTTATGTTATTAAAAATTTAAATTCTTTCACCAAAAATTCCGATGTACATAATCTAAATACAAGAAATAAAAATAAAATTGTTATCCGAAAATTCCGCGTCCGTAAAGTATATAAATCATTTGTTGGTCAATGCATTCATTTCTATAACAAATTACCTGACGAAGCTTTAACATTACCCTTTCCAGCACTTAAAAATTACTTAAAAAAGTCGTTAATATCTAAAGCGTACTATAGGGTCGAGGACTATCTAACAGATAAAAATGCTTGGCCTAAACCCGAAACTTAGTCATTCATAATTTGTAAAATTGCAAAGTTGTTTGTCTAGGGGACACCGTTGATGTGGGAAAGCATATCAAACTTTTATTTGGTTGTCCTGTGTTTTTTTTTTTCCTCTCCTCTCTTCCCCCCCCCCCCCTTGTCTCTATCGTAATATTTTTGACATGTTTTCCTGCTGAACTACGCATGCTATTTGCTATTTGATATTATATTTAATTTAATATTTATTGCTTTATATAATGCTAGATTAAGTACTACCATTGTAACATGTTTAAAAAATGACTGACTGCTGAGTTTCTTGCGGCGTTTCTTCTCGGCAGTGGTCTCCTCTTGGGAAGCGCTGGTACATTCATGACGTGTAAAAGTGCCCGTGCGGCCTACTTACTGAATAAATATCTTTTATCTTTTTTATCTTTTATCTTTTTAATTAGTACTGTTTGACACATAACCTCAAATATTCACCGAGCTCGGTGAATATTATAATAGTAGTTATTACGTCTTAAACTTTGATGTGAAAATAATGATCTAGTGTATATTGTGTCTAGTGTAGATAGTTGCCCTCCATGTGGCGTTCGTTTTTTCCACTCTATACAGGTGTAATTAGGAAAAACCTATTCGATTCATCTACCTATATAACCGCAAGGAAAACCCTTCTTAAGTGATCTAAGGGTGATCCATAAGACAATAGGTGTGAAATTCGTGAGGCCATCATACGATTTTAATGACTTGTTAAACGTTAATGTCATTAAGGGAAACCCGGGTAGACATTGTTTACCCGATCTTGTGTTGCCAGCTCTTATAGTCTATACTTTTAGGTATTTAAAAAAATGTAAACATTCCAAACCACGTGACATTGTTAAACAGCCAATCAAAACTGTTTTATCGAACTTTGACGTACGACGACTTTGACGTCAGCCAATACGAGTAGAAGCAGAGCACTGTCTGCTTCTATTGGCTGACGAACTATATCACGTGGTTGTTTTGTTTACATTTTTTTAAATGCCTAAAAGTATAGACTATAAAGTCGGCTAAGCGCGAGTTGGTGTCGCACACGAAGGCATGCTATGGCATGGCAAGACCCGCAAGACTTATTTCCGTAATACTTTATATATCGTTTACATACATACATACATTATACAATCACGCCTGTTTCCCAGAGGGGTAGGCAGAGACCACTTATTTCCACTTGCTACGATCCTGACAAATATATAGTTTTATTACTCCTATTCCATCCAATTAAAAAGAAAACGGACAAATTTAAAAGCCGGACAATGTCAAACGGAAGGTAACCCTACCCGGGACCGATAGGTACCGGAATTAATTAAAATGGAAATATCTTCCTTGATTTGCAACATTTCCTTGGCATTTTTGATTGCAATTTATGTTGTGTATGAAGGAAGAGACTTTTGAGGGTTCTCTATTGGATGGCATAAAATTATTTGTCATATTATTGTTACGCATAAATGTTTTTAGCCGAATTAGCAATGGGCATACTCATCTTTACGCATAATTTTTTACATAACGCATAAAATTAAAAAGCATAAATACAAAAAGGCTTTTTGAAAAAGCATATTCGTCATTAAGACTAACGTCAAATAGCATAAATACGAAAAGTCATAATAATAAATTAGCATAATTACAAAGCGCATAACAGTATTTGTCCTAAAAAATTGTCACGGGCAAATGGCAAGTTTTGTGTTAATATATATTTAGGAAGTAAGGCGAGGTCGACGGAGGTCCGCTTCGCGGACCTCCTATTTTTGCGTTGCTTGGGCGCTTCGCGCCTGGATATCATACTAATTTAACCTAACCTAACCTAGAACACAAAATCATGCCGAAGCATGGCATAACAGATTTGCACATTTTGTGGGAAAACATCATCCCCATTTTTATTATTTTTCAAGAAAGATTACCCAAGAAATAACACACCAAATTACTAGTAAACTTATAATAAATGCAAGGTAACAATGAAACTGTGTTTTATTCATTTAGGGAAGTAAAATTATGGTTAATGACATATATGACAAACAATAAATAGCCCAAACAATAATATGCCTAATGTGTATTAGTCTAATAGAAATTAGTCCAACTGAAATTATGCTAATAGCTTAATATGCCAAAAAAGTAGTATGCCAAAGTATTGCTATGCGACAGTACTATTATGCCAATACAAATTATGCCAAACTAATTATGCGAAACAATAATAGTCTAAAAAAAATTATGCGATTGAAGGGGATCCCACTTTTGAGTGTGGAGGAAGCGAGGGAAGTTTGTCTTGATCGTAGAAAAAGGAAGGAAGTGAATGATGCCTACCCCTGCGGTAAAGACGCGTGATTGTATGTATTTTTCAACAATTTTTTTCACTTAACGGCCTTTTAGTGATCGGACGGCAGATTAGCAGTCGTATTTACATTAACGAGAATCTCACCAAACAACTTAGGAGACTGTTTTGGAACACAAAAATCATCTTAAAAGGAAAATACAAATACAGTCAAGGGCAAAAATATGTATACACTTTAGTACCTTGTCTAATTGTCGTCATATTTGAACTGCCATATATGAACTGTCACAGTGGTTAAAGTGACAAGGTACTAAAGTGTATACATATTATTGCCCTTGACTGTACATATGGGTACAAGATCTTAGGATACTAATTAAAAATCCGGGCAAGAGCATGTCGGACCATGCTCAGTGTAGGGTTCCGAAGCCGTAACGACAAACCCAAAAAACTATCTCAAAAATCAACATGTATGAACCAATTTTCTATTTAAAGTTATTTGGCGCTGTCTTAGATGATTTTTAGTAGGTATAAACTCGTTAGTCGCCTGTATCTCAGGAACTAATCATGTCTACTTAGCCGTGATAGTTTTCCTTTAAAAATCGTTATATGCGCTTTCGTTGAAGATATTTTTCAGATTTTTAGTATTTGTAGTTTTGGCTGTAGGGGGGGGGGACACTTGACTCTAACAAAAAATAGCGCTTTAAAGCTTCATATTTCATAAACGGATCCCTTGACTCTAACAAAAAATAGCGCTTTAATAGTAGATTATACACCGAGGGGATAAAGCACAGTTTTATGTCACGGGCGCAATATTGAATCCTGAACGTAACGAAGGACTCCAGATTTAACTCCCGAGCGCAGCGAGGGTGTTACGAGTTAATTCCCGAGCGAAGCGAGGGAATTAAGAAGAGTCCTGAGCGCAGTGAGGGGTTCAAGCGCGCCCAAGACGAAAACAGCTTTATCCCCGAGGAGTGTACTCTACTTTTCTCACCTTTTGCGAGACAATAAAAAAGCGAGTCTACTAAAAACAGCGTTTTATTATAGTAAATTAAAATTAAAAGTGAAAATTGATATTTGATGTTTTCTTCAATTTTGATATACCAATGTATTTTTCTCAAACATGCTATGTAATGTCGGCGTTATGTTAGTTATTTTAGGCTTCAAAGTGCCACGTTCCCGACGGAACAACTCGAGGGAACTGTAAAGGAATTTCATACAAAATTGAAGGCCTAGGCCGGGAAGTAATTTTTTTTTAATTTTAATATGGCCATGACAGCTGGTTTTACGAACAGGCTGAATATATAAATTATATTTTTAAAATTTTTGAGAAAATGCTATAACGTCAAGTACTAGGAGTGCATAAACGTTTGGGAGACATCCGCGCTGTGTCGTGTGCGCCCGCCGCCCGCCCGCCGGTTGCCCGCACCGCCTGAGATCTAAGTTGCGCTATGCCTGATATACCTCCTAATTACCGCTGCGCTCCTGGTAAGTACTTTATTTTAACACCCAATTACTTTTCTTCCCTAGGGTGGACATTTATCAATTTACTTTTTTGAGTGATGTATTTTTTATTTAATTGCATATGTTTGAGAAAAGCACTATACGTACCTCGCCGTGAAAAGGGGTTGCCAGCCTCGTAAGTATCCGGCCTCGCTTCGCTCGGCCGTCTATATCACTCGGCCGGCAACCCCCTACTTCCCGGCCTCTGTAGTAATGTACTATTATTGCAGCGTCCTACAATACTCGCGGCTTTTGTTTAATTTCAAATGTGTTCCATTCAGCTTGCCGTGGCCAGCTCGATTTTAGAAAATGTTCGATTTTCAAATTAGGTTGGACGCGGCGGTGGCGGCGGCGCCGCGCCCGGCCTTCGAGTATTAGTTGATCTTTTATTACGAAATTAGACTTTAAGGTCATTGTAATAAGAACTATGAAAAGTGAAAATATTACAACCCAGCGGGTTATAATGAGATTCAGTACAACATTACACCCCGGCTAAAGCCGAGGGCTTTAATGATTTGGTTTGCGTAAGGTTTGCATGATATGTAATTTGGCATTGTCGAGCAGGTGGTGTGAAAAGCTTAATATTTCATAAACGGATCCCTTAATCGAAAAATTGTTTGCATAAACCCGCAATATTTTTGAAATACCTATCCAACGACACCCCACACTATAAGGTAGACAAGAAAAAAAAGCATCCCCACGTTACGTGTAGGGGATGCATTAAAAAAATATATTTTTCAAAATTTTATTTTACCACTTTGTTGGCGTGACTAATATGTATATTCATGCCAAATTACAGCTTTCTAGTGCTAAGAGTCTCTGAGTTACGACTGCGGACGGACGGACGGACGGACATGGCGAAACTATAAGGGTTCCTAGTTTGACTACGGAACCCTAAAAACGGACACCGCTAGGATATCATCATCATCACTACATAGTATAAAACAAAGTCGCTTCCCGCTGTCTGTCCCTATGTATGCTTAGATCTTTAAAACTACGCAACGGATTTTGATGCGGTTTTTTTTAGTAGATAGAGTGATTCAAGAGGAAGGTTTTTGTGTATAATAAATTTTGTTTTATGTACGTGTGTTATAGAAAACTCAAATAAACCGAAGCGAAGCGAGGGCGGGTCGCTAGTATAACATTAAATCGGATAATGACATTGCAAAGCATTTAAGCATGGAAGATGAGATAAGCGCAACACAATAGCCGGAATGCTAGCGCGTGAACACACTAGGTAACGCCAGTATTTTTAACACATAATGTTCACCGATATACTACAACAACTAGATCACGGTGTAGAGTATACGAAGTTTAATGGCATAAATGAGTGGAGTAACTACTGTGAAATAACACCAAAATTTGAAAGCTAACGACGTTTAATTTCGTTCTATAAAAGCAATATAAGGAGCTCAACAGTATGCGAGTCGCGAGGGTAGTTTGTGAGGCGGCCGCCGGGCAAATGGCCGAGTATTTCGATGCGGTGCAGCTCCCACCACGACGCCGCGCCATCCTTGTGTGCGTGAGGCTGCGTCGGTGTGGCCAGCCGTTCTTACAGTCGCCCATCCTGATGACTTAATACGACCCCGTATTATCTGAAAACCACACAGCAATTTTATTAGTTGTATTACACATAACCGTAGACTTCAAACCGTCTGGCTAGTCTCAAACCTCACTGGTCTTAACCTCACTGGTCATAAACAAAATCTAACTGATTCCGTTTACGAGACTAGCGTATTAAGGATGAAATCATTTTGACAATATTTGTCTATCTACGACCAATCAAGGACAAACTGGGCCAGCCTCAAACCGAACTGGTCTTAACCGAACTGGTCATAAACAGAATCTAACTGACTCAGCTTACGAGACTGGCCTGTAACTAATTCAAACCGACATTTTAACCTGCCAGCCTCAAACCTAACTGGTCTTAACCTAACTGGTCATAAACAGAATCTAACTGACTCTGTTTACGAGGCCGACTTGGTTAAACTGTCGCCCGATCTCAAACCGAACTGGTCTTAGCCGAACTGGCCATAGACTTGATCTAACTGATGCAAGCCTACGAGAGCGAGGTAATCGGCAACTTTTACAAAAATAAGAACAATATCCTTTATGTGTCACAATTTATAGATAGAAGTAGAACATGCTATAAACTGTCAAAACATACTGACCTTTTAAATGATTGATCCCATCCTTAAGTCATCATTTAATTGAGACTATCGGGATATTGTGGAACTACCCCTTTTTTAATAAATGATACAGCCTGATATACGATCATTTAAAGTATAATCATAATGAATAAATTCTGTTTTAAATTACCACTGAACAATAATCTTAACGAAAAATTACTACTGAGCACATTTGATTCGATAATTTTACATTTTAGTTTTCCTAAATTTAATTATACTGTACATTAAATGAATGTTACCTTACACTAATGATTCAAATCAATTCAATCATGATAACAGTGGCTCCCTACGTATGACAGAAGGTATCACAAATTACCATCCAATTCACTATCACTATCCGTATCAGAGTTTTCTTGTATTCGAAACGGTTTCATTTTATCAGCAGCTATGACATTGCGATACTTGCGACCGCGAGAGTTTAATGATTCAACCCTGTACCGATCATTTGGGAAAACCGCCGTCACTTTATAAGGCCCGGCATACTTATCCACTAATTTCCCGCTAGTAATGCCTTTTTTTAAAATCCTACGTTCAATTTGAACTAAATCATTAACTTTGAATTGCAACGCCGGTATTCGATGACGATCGTAATAAATTTTCATTCGCGTTGCATTCAACTTTAATCGCTCAGCAGCCTGACGACGGGTTTCGTCAACGTCTGTATTAGTTTGATTAGGATTTGCAATATCCAAGGGAAAACGAGGCATAAATCCAAATGTCAACTCAAAGGGACTTTTCCCTGTGGAATTATTGACAGTTGAATTCATACCGCGCTGCACCTGTGGAACAAACTCCTCCCATGTGTCGTGCTTATCCCCGATGCATGCCGTAAGAGACTGTAAAACGGTTCGATTGATGCGTTCGACCTGCCCATTCGCCCGTGGGCAGGCGACAGCGTTCATAATGTGTTTTATATGTCGACTGGCGCAGAAGTTTGCCATCTGCTGACTAGCGAAACACTTACCCCTGTCGCTGATTATACGAGCAGGCGTACCAAATATTTTCTCCCACATCGATAAAGTCGCTAGAACATGATCGGTTTTTGTATTCGGTACTGGTTGCAACCAAGTGTATTTAGTAAACCCATCGACTGCTAGCAACAGATAAGTGTTACCGTCTTTTGACTCACAAAATGGACCCAAATGGTCGATGTGTATCGTTTCGAACGGCGTATTCCCTTTGTCAATAGGATTTAGTTTACCACGTTGCGTGCCTGTAGGCTTTTTAGCGAATTGACATGAAATACAACTTTTTACATATTTAGTGATAAACCGCCGCATTTTCTCGAACCAGTATTTTTTTTAAATTAAATCGATTACTTTTTGTTCGCACATGTGCCCGTTGTCGTCGTGAAACATTTTGACGATGCGCCATCTAACCATTTTGGGAATTACAATCCGTTTTTTACCTTCGATTACCTTGCACAAAGAACCATCTACTAAGCAATAATCATTTATAATATTGTCAGTGGAATTGCTACTTTTCAAGTCCTGTATTATTGTATTTAATTTTGAATCCGCTTGTTGTACTGCCGTTACCCAAGTCATTTGATCGAGATGCATTACTGATTCTATCGGATTTCGACTTTGGGCGTCAGCATGCTGCATATGCCGGCCGGGTCGATACACGACTTTAAAATCATACTCTAACAACTCAAGCCACCATCGGCCTATACGAGGAACCATATCTCGTTTAGTCCATGTAGCACTTAGCGCATTACAATCTGTGACCACCGTAAATGGCTTCCCCAAAAGGTATACGCGGAACTTTTTCAGACTCATGACTACGGCTAGGGCCTCGAGTTCGTAGGAGTGGTATTTACTTTCTGCACTCGTGGTCTGACGACTGGCATATGCAACAGGCTTAAAATTACCATCCAATTGCTTCTGAAGAAGAACTCCAGCTAACCCTATAGATGACGCATCTGTATGCACTTGTGTTTCTAGCTCTTCATCATAAATTGCTAACACAGGCTGTGAAATTAAAGCAACTTTTATATCATTAAACGCGTCGTTTTGAGCTTTTTCCCAACCCCATGGCACGTTTTTCTTTAAAAGAGTCGTCAACGGCTGAGCTCTTAATGCAAAAGAAGAGATGAACTTTCTAAAATAGCTCGCCAGTCCGATGAACTGTCTTAATTGATGGACGGTGCATGGCTTGGGAAAACTCTCAACCGATTCCAGTTTCCTCGGAGAAGGTCGAACTTCTCCTTCTCTTATGTCGAATCCTAGGTACTCTATATGAGTTTTGAGAAATGCACATTTCTCTTTTCGCAACGTCATACCAGCTGAAACTATCAATTTGAGTATATCCTCTAGTCTATTCAAACCTTCAGCAACTGAGCTAGAGAAGCAGATAATATCGTCTAAATATGCCCCTGCAAATTCAAATCTAAGATTTCCCAGCATCTGATGAATTGCCCTTTGGAATACAGCCGGAGCATTGGCTAGACCAAATGGCATCCGTTTGTACTGGTATTGACCAAAGGGCGTCACGAACGCAGTATATTTCCTACTGTCAGGGTGTATCCATAGTTGATGGTAACCGGAACACAAATCTAGAGTACTAAAATATTTTTGGCCCTTTAATTGATCAATTTGGTCCTGTATTAAAGGCAAAGGATACCTGTCCTTTCGAGTAAGACTATTAAGGTGCCTATAATCTACGCACATTCGAGTGTCTCCATTTTTTTTTGATACGAGAATAATGCGACTAGCATAGGGCGAATTACTCGGCTCAATAACACCCTGTTCTAACAAGTCATCAACTATCTTTTTGACCTTTTCTTGCTCTTGAGACGACATTCTGTACGGACGATAATAGAATGGGGTGTTATTGGTGAGTTCAATAGACATTTCTATATCCGAGGCGCCTATTCTTCCTTCCTCTCCCGAAAAACAATCCTTATATCGGCTTAACAGCTGGTCTAACCGTTCGCGGTCCTCTCCTACCAAATCCGTGTTCAAATTGTCCCCGGTCATTGCGTATGCTCTAGCTAAACATTTAGTGGCATATACCTTTATAGGTGTGTTACTATGGCTTATAAGCTTAACTTCACCAAAACTTTCGTGAAAATGAACTGGACATCCTAACACATCTAACTCCCTGCCAGGCGCGCGGTGCTCAGAACGTTTGACAATAATTGTGTCTGACTTAAATGTTTTGTCGTCGTTAGATAAAGACACTAAAACTTTGTTTAAACCTTTGTATAAAATCGTGTCATTAACAACCGTTAACTTTAGTATTTTATCCACCGAACCTGGGTTGTGGGGTAACTGATCCATATAATTAGGATCGGTGCCTTGCATATTTAAAATCGACAAATTGTTGCACGTTTTAGTTACCATTATGTTAGGTAACTCCGTAAACGTTCTGCCTATGATCATGTCGGTATCTTGTAACCCGTCTTCTACTACCAAAATTGGTACTTTAGCTGAGGCTTGATCTAACGCTACGTGTGTGGTTAGTTCACCGACTGGGCTAATAAGAGTACCGCCGTAAGCACGAATACAGCGCGAACTCCCGCGAGCGTATTCCAAACCAGCTCGCGCGACCGCGCTCGCGGTGATGGTGTTGCACGCGCTGCCAAAATCCACATAGGCTGACAATTTTATGTTGTTCACAGTAACGTCTTTGTGATATTTTCTGTCATTTACATCAATATCTGAGAGTCTAAATAATTTAGGTGGTTTTGAATTAGAATCTTTTTTTATGCGACAGTGTTCTGCGTCATGACCCCACCTGCCACAACCGTTGCAATGTTTGTCTTCTTTACACTCGTTAGTCATGTGACCAAATTTATTACACCGGTCGCAACGCTTATTACTTGGTTTGGTGCACTGCGAGGCATAATGACCTCTAGTGCTACAGTTATAGCAGGTGATGTCGTCACGCAGTCCTGGTTTTCGAATTACTCTCGGCCTACCCGCATCTATTTTAACTGAAATGGTTTTGCTTTTGCTCATTAAGTTACAATCGGAAGCTGCATCTGTTAAATATTTCAACAAACTTCGAGAATCACGACAAGCAGCACCTCGGGCGCCTGCTCGCAGCAGAGGATCGTTTAGCGTGAAAATAATCACATCAGTAATAACATGGTCTGGTTGATCGCATTTTTTTCCTAAGGAAAGTTTATTATAGTAAAAATCTAACACGTTTTCATTATTTTCACGCTTAACGGTAACAAAATCATATAATTTTGAAGCTATGCCCCGGCCTTCCGGAAAATCACATAACATTTTAACCTTCCATTGTTCCCACGTAAAATCAATTTCTTGTTGAGAATCGAACCACAGTCTAGCATTGCCTGATAACTTCGTTGTCATTTGATGTATCAGGAACCGTTCGTTCCAGTTAAATATCTTAGCTAGCGATTCTAATCGCTTTAACCAAACTTGTGCCGACATGTTGTCATTTGTAGTATTCCCAGTAAAAACAGGTATATTGTCAGATCCAGATAGCAATTTGTTCATCTGACCTTGATTTGCCGCACAAACCACAGCAGAACTGCAACTGGCACTCGTGCTGGTGCTGGTGCTCGGGCCAACGGTGTCCGCCAACACCACGTCGGGCGCGGCGCCCCGCCGACAGGCTGGCGCCGACACGATGAGTGACGGCGCGGGCGACTGCGCCTGCGCCGGCCCGGGTGACTGCTCCAGCACCTGCGCGGGGCCGTTGCTGGCAGCCTCGCGAGGCGCCTCCGGCAGTGAGGGACACGTAGACGGGGTGTCGCACAATACCTCTGAAACAGGATTATCTATAGCTGTGGTCGATTGCTGTGGCGGTGTATTTTGCACTACTGTTGAGCTCGGATTCGTAACAGTTATTAATTTTTCTATCAAATTTTCTAAATTATTAAGTCTTGCTACTATCGAAGTATCATTATTTGATTTCTTTCTTTTCGATGAACGTTCGTGACTTATTCCGTTCTCTCGATCGAGAACGGGTACGAGAATGTTTCCCCATAGTGCACCTTGTAGGTGTCAATAAACTTGCAGTGAGCGGGTTATCCTTTGTAGGATAGAATTCTGGTAGTGAATTACTCGATCCAACTTCTGAACTGTGAAATAACACCAAAATTTGAAAGCTAACGACGTTTAATTTCGTTCTATAAAAGCAATATAAGGAGCTCAACAGTATGCGAGTCGCGAGGGTAGTTTGTGAGGCGGCCGCCGGGCAAATGGCCGAGTATTTCGATGCGGTGCAGCTCCCACCACGACGCCGCGCCATCCTTGTGTGCGTGAGGCTGCGTCGGTGTGGCCAGCCTTTCTTACACTACATAAGTAAAAATGCAAGGGATTTCCAGATCATACACTTGAACATTAGATCATTGCGTAAAAACTATAATGAACTGTTATGCCTACTTAAAAAGGCGGAGTATTGTATAGATATTATCGTTTTGAGTGAAATAAATGTGAAGAAGGAGGAACTACCTATCTACTTCATAAATGGATATGACATGCACTCTGTGACAAGAGAAAAACGTATTAGGTGGCGGCTTGCTTACATAAGCAATGTAGTTAAAAAACACACAAGGGCACGCCACAGAATTACTTCATGCTGTTATAAAAAAACCGAGCCATATCACACATATAGTAGGTATTTACAGACCGCCGAATATGAATAAACTTCGATTTATAGACGAAATAGACGTCCTTCTAAAAAGTATACCAGAAAAGGATCACATAATTATTGTTGGTGACACAAACATAAACATCAGGATACCTAACAACACGACCGAGACATACAAAAGCAGCCTGTGTGGACACGGCCTACAAAGTATGATCAATGAATGCACTGGGAGGAGGTAGTGGGAGATCAGCTGGTGACGTCGTGAATCGACCATGTGTGGGTGCGCGCGCCCAGCCGCACACATGCTCACCTGTAAAATATTGGATCACTACGTTATCGGAGTGAACATAGCTCCAGGCAGAAACTGTGACAGTGAAGTAAAACTTGTAAAACTGGTAAGTATGTCGATTTAACACTAATTTAATAAAAGACGGTTTAGGTAAAGTGAACTGGAACGAGTTTCATGATATTAAATGTCCAATGTTGCTATACACGAACTTAATAAAAGACGGTTTAGTTTAGTTTGGTATCTCGCTCATTGTTGAATATTTTTGTTCTTCAATACATACCAAAATTGTACAACTTTTTGTATGCAAATAGTATACGACCCGATCCGCACAGACCCTGGGCCTACCACCACTATACCACATACGGACAGACAATAATCAGCTTTAGAAATTAAACAGATCAAATAAACGTTTATAAATAATTTATTGGAAAAAATACCGACTACTATTAATTTGATATTATATAATACAATTTTATAATATTTTTGAAATGAATTTTGATTATACAAACCTATAGTAACAGTACCTATGCTCTGTAACTTTCTGTCTAGGTAATTCAAATTCCACAATGGAAGAAGAGGTCAGAAAATATCTGAAGGATCTTAGCTATTGCGTTTATAAAAGTGTAGACTAGGCTGTTTACTCGCTGCAGTCTCTTGTCCTTGGCTGAATGTAGTCTAAGCCTTAGTTCGCTGTCCACTGGAAGCGTTGTTAAAACGACGATCACGTGGTGAAGATCGCGGTAATCGATGGATGCGAGTGGCACAAAACTCTCGTGGAGATTGGGGAACGTCCAGTTATTATGATCGTATGGTAATCATCGTCATCAGCCCACATCAGTCCACTGCTGGACATAGGCCTCCATGGCACGCCACTGAGCTCGGTCTTCAGCTCTTCTCCAGTTGCCACCAGGTACCTTCCGAGTATCATCGCTCCACCTAGCCTGAGGGGCGGCCTTCTCCACGTATCCCAATTCGTGGTATCCACTCTAGAACTCGTCTTCTCGTTCGGTAAATATGGCCAGGCTATGCCATTTCAGCTAATAGCAGACAGAATAATTACAGATAATCAGATAAATTTAAATTGGTCGATTTGATCCACTTGGTACTCGTAGCTTCGTCATTAACACAATGTATCAGATAACATTGGGAGTAAGAAATGCAATTTAACCGGCTATTATGTTATTAATCGTTTTTGTGTGAAAATAACCGGTTGAAACTGGTTATAACCGGTTATTTGCTTTCCCTAAAGGAAAAGCCAGCGTTATTCCTGATTTTGCGACCCTCCCTTATATGTAATTCGGAAGGAGTCCAGTGGTAACGTGTTTCTCATAAATGGTAAGACTGCTTGAATATATAGTTGTAGTCGGCTGTTTGCTTCAGGCGATGTTAACGTCGGTAGCAATTCATCCCTCCATTACAGTTAGCATGGAAGGCTTGTCCGTGAGCTTTGCAGCACTCATCTTTCTCCGGATTGGTTCGGCTGCACACTTGATCGCACGGCGGGACCCTCACCCAATTGTTAATAGCTTCAGTATTCGCTATCAACGCACACGCAAACACCAACAGGATTAAACTGGTTTTAATGACGGCCATTTTATTTTTTACTCAGCTGTCTGTTTCAACGTGTGGTTACTTTGTGATGTTCTTGTTAATGTGTCGGCGTATTTATACCTGTCAGAGAGTGTTGAGGAAATACCCGGTGGAATAATTTGTTAGACCGGTTTTTTTTTTCTCGTTGATAGAGAATTTAGTACTTAATTAAGTTGGGGTATGGAAGTACCTTTGCCAAGTTCTAATAAAGACTACACTTTAAAATCGGGCAATGCATGCTCCGGTGTATTTTTTTAATGAATGCTAATTTTCAAGCAGCTCTTTTTAGGGTTCCGTAGTCAAACTACGAACCTTAATAGTTTCGCCATGTCCGTCCATCCGCAGCCTAGCTCAGAGACCCTTAGAGCTACAAAGTTGTAATTTGGCATGAATATACATATTAGTCACGCCGACAAAGTGGTAAAACAAAACCTTGTTTTTTTTTTTGTGTACTTCACCTCTCCTACACGTAACGTGGGGATGTATTTTTTTATCTCGTCTAGCGTGTGGTGTGTCGTTGGATATGTATATCTATATCGATTAAGGGATCCGTTTATGAAATATTAAGCTGTAAAGCGCTAATTTTTGTTAGAGTAAAGTGTCCCGTCCCCCCCCCCCCCCCAACAGCCAAAACGACAAATACTAAAAATCTGAAAGATATCTTTAATGAAAGCGCATATAACGAATTTAAAAGGAAAACTATCACGACTAAGTAGACTTAATTAGTTCCTGAGATACAGGCGACTAAAGTGCCTACCTACTAAAAATCATCAAAGACAGCACCAAATAAAATAACTTTCAATAGAAAATTTGTTAATACAAGTTGTTTTTTGGGATAGTTTTTTGTGTTTGTCGTAACGGCTTTGGAACCCTACACTGAGCATGGTCCGACATGCTCTTGCGCGGTTATTATAATGGTCAGTGGTTATGAAACTACATAATAAAAATATAATCATAATAAAATGTTAGAGCGTCTGTGACTTAGGCCCTTATATAAACCACAGTACCTATATACTTTTGTACACGGTCTAGTGACAGTCTTTACCAAATTCTCCTGTTAAAAACATCTTATTATTTTCAATTATACAAGCCAAATTATATCTTATTACATTATCTTTTCACAATAGTTAAAACTTTTCTAATTGTATTCAGATTGAGATAGTTCTGAGGTTTTTTAACTTTGGCGAATTTGATTTTTCGAGAAACAAAGTCTTCCTGACTACTACAAATAGAAATGAGTTTCAAAAGTCGTGCTGTTCTAGAACATCAAAGAGGGAGGAGAGGAAGCCAACAAGAGTATGACCTCTTAATAATCGAAAATAGAATTGTGACTATTAACGTCTTATTTATTTGTAAGCCTTGTTGACTCCCAGCTTTGGTATCTCGCTCCTTTCGGTGGGTCGAATCGCCGAACTCTGGTTGTGTTACCACCTTTTGTATAAGTACTTACATTACATCTGAACTACTAGCGACCGCCCTCGCTTCGCTTCGGTTTATGTGAGTATGATATATAGCCTATAGCCTCCTCGATAAATGGGCTATCTAACACTGATTTTTTCAAATCGGACTAGTAGTTCCTGAGACTAGCGCGTTCACGCAAACAAACAAACAAATATTACTGACTTAGGTTTGATATTTTGCACCATTTACGACCACGCCACTTACACAATCGAATTGAGATACTCGGTTCTCGATTGTTTTCTCGAATCAAATATGATTATTCAGTAAGTAGGTCTGCTTACTGAATCATCCATTTTTTTTACCAACCTCAAAAAAGGGAAGGTTCTCACTCGATAACATATTTTTTATGTAGGTAACGTAAAATGGGGTGAGTATGGACATAAGACTGAAATTATTTCCAATCGACGTAACATTATTGTCCATTTAATACTTGTTCTTATTTGCAACAAGTTATGACTTATTTTAGGTTGTGTCCATACTCACCCCGTTTTACGGTAGGTATGCTCCCCGATTACTCTAAGACAGCTGGACCGGTTTAGAAAATTATTTGACAGGGTATATTTTCCAGGTGGTCCCATTGTCATCAGGATCTGATGATGGCATCCTGGAGCAATCAAGGGATACTCTTCAAATATTAAAGGCACATAGCGATTTGGGTATAGTTCCTATTTTAATTTCGTCAATATAAATTTAGGGTCGGTTTATTTAAACATTTATTCAGAGTCGTAGTTTGTGCTGTTCTGGTCACTCAGGTTCTGGTGGTAGATTTAATCGTTAATATATAAATATAAGGCAGTACGCCCTGATACGGTCTTTGTCACAGAATGCAGTTACAGATGAATTAAAGCCTTGTGTAAGGCAGCACGCCTTCAACTCTTCAGGAGTGCCGTTGCAGAACTGGTCGCAGGCTTCAGCCCGCTTAGCCGAGGCGCTGGCCAGCACGGTCGCCAGGAGAACCAGTACCAGAAGAGTCTTGAGAGCAGCCATCTTGGATTTACTGAACCTGAGCAATAAAATATTAAGCTTTAAAGGGCAAATTTTTGTTAGTCAAGATGAGTTTATTAATACGGGCCTAAGATGTTTACCAGTGAATTAGTGACAGGTTGCAACCCCATCGCCTAACAATAGGTACTACAAGTCTTTATTCCCCGCCTCTTACGACTTCCACGGGAAGACACGGAGTGGCACTATAAGCTGGCAACAACACGGAAACGTCAGTGTCAGTCATAATATGCTAGCGTCAATAATATTTTAAGGTAATCATGGAGGTCTTTCGGTAACCTGCGGGGAGGGAAGATCGTCGATTGAAAGATGTCCGGCTTGAAAAGTCTTAAAGTTTCATATGAACTAAAAAGTGGGACTACATAAAAACTTATTATGATCATTAAAAACTATAACTAAGATATAATAAATACTTATAGGTTAGTCAAACTGAAGCCGGTGACTCACAATATTTTTAACCAAAAGCCGACTTCAGTTAGACTAACCTATACCTAAAATTATAAAAGAAGTTATTTTTTGCATTTTTTAAGGATGTTGTTTTGACTATGCGGCGTCGGCGTAAAATCGGCGTGAACAGCGTGAAATCGGCGCATCGCATATGTCTAATTTGAGGTTATATTCCGCTACGAGTCCATAATAATATATGGAAAAAATGTTGATAGTTTACTATGAAAACCATTTGGAAATAGACAAATAATAATTTGTTTATGTAGTATGTGTTCATGTTAAATATTCTTGATCTTGACAGTAACATCGATATATTTTTGTGTCGCAAAAATATTTCGCTACATCACTTTATTACAATGTGCACCGAGTTAGCACATTTCTGAATTAATGAGGACCTATAATTTGAAATTTGGAATAGAGAGCGTAATTAAATTATTACATAAGTTAAATTTCATCCAAAAGAAAACGCTGTTTCTATGGAATCGTCACCGAAGGCGAAGTCTTGATCTTTTCGCGTATGTACATCCGCTGGTTAACCTTTGAAATATCCAAACTTCTTTCATAGAACGTTTCACTTCACCGAATTTTCATTTAATAGACGGCATTTCCACGTGCAGGAGCTTTATTTTGTGGTCACAAGTCTAACTTAACCTAACCCACGTAACGAATGTACTTATAAAATAACAAAGATAAAAGTTTCAGCAGAAATTAGCTTTCGATGAAATGAAATTCGATGAAGTGACACATTCGATGAAATTTTTGTCGATATTTCAAGGGGATCCCATATCCCTAACTCCTAAATCACGCAACGGATTTTGATGCGCTTTTCACCATTTAGATAATTTTTCACAGAAGGTAAGCGTGTTACAGAAAACTGACTAAAACCGAAGCTAGTTAGTAACGTCAAATTCATATGAAAACTGTCATTTTAACCCGGCCATAAAGAGTTGTAAATAAATATATATTTTCTTACCTGAAAAAGTCTTCTTAAGTCAAAGAAGTTGTTCGTTATGGAGGGAAACGTGAAATCAAAGACTATTTATAGTAAACTGATTACATTCGTTAAACGTGTCATTATTATCTCTGTGCTTTCACACTATAAACAACCATAGCATGCATTCGGCATGCACCTGTATGCACTAACCAAAGGATATAGTCCAAGAGCTCTTACTTATACTTGAGTAGGTATTTGGGGCACCATAAACCATGGCAACTTGTAAAGTACTTTTTAGGGTTCTGTAATTAAATTAGGAACCCTTAAGTTCGCCATGTCCGTCCGTCCGTCCGTCCACAGCTTTGCCCAGAGACTTGTTGTAGAAAGCTGTTATTTGGCATCAATATACAAATTAGTCACCCCGCAAAGTGTTTTTTTTTTGTGTACGTCCCCTGCACGTAATTTGGGGATGTATTTTTTTCTAGTCTACCCCAGATTGTGGGGTGTCGCTGGAAAAAAATTGCTGGTCAGGTGATTAACCATTTTTGATTAAGGGATCCGTTTGTCAAATAGTAAGACTTAAAGTGCATTTTTTTCCTTAAAATTCAAATTCATTTATATGTCAGAATACAGTAAAATACTTCTTGTATTCAGCATGCAAAGCAAATACAAATATGTGGTCACGCAGTCTAACTTACTTACCACCAACTACATATTTACATTTTAGTCAACATTAAAAAGTTATAACTAAGAGTGCCTGTCACTCAAGTATTCCTTGACGCTCTAGAAACATTTTTCCATTAACCATTTTGTTACTTTGCTTTTTTGCGGGTGGCAGGACCTTGTGCAGGGTCCGTCCGGATCGCTACCACCATTTTACCCATTAACCTACCGCCAAACAGCAGTGTTCGCATTGCTGTGTTCCGGTTTGGGGGTAAGACACCCGGTGAAATGACTAGCATAGAGGCATTCCATCTTAGTCCTCAGGGTTGGCAACGCATTTGCAGGCCCGTATTTATAAAATAATCTCAACTCTAATGCTCGTCTTGAGATGTGTCAAAAATGACAGTGTTCTATGGTTTGACGTTTACTTTTGAAATGAACCGAGCATGAGAACAGGCCGTGTGATTCGAAGGTGACCAGAGCGGTGGAGACTCATCAAATTTATACTTATGAGCGCCAGATGAGTTCACCGTCAAAATGAGAATATGCTAAATAAAAGTCATAAATCAGTAACAAGTAGACATTTATTAATTAAGTCCTCCCCTTACCCTCTTTACAGATTGCCAAGTTGGCACTAGGATTATCTTATAAGTAGTTACTTAAGAGCGAGGCTTTCTCGGTTGCTTTGGTACCGTTATTCTATAGTTATTCAAGAAAAGGTTAGAATTTACCGGCTTTAGAAGTACGAGTTTGAGGGTGTTGGTTGAAATGAAACACGGAGTTTTACCCGGAGAACATCACCCGCAGGATCCCGTATGGACAGAGGTCAGACACAGCTTGGCTACAGGTCAAACAGCGTCCGCCGTTACCATTGAATTGTAGCAGAATCTGACTTGTGGATCGCGGTACCCGATGTACACGCGGTTGGACTTCGTTTTCTCCCTCAATAGTGATAGTTTTGTTCTGGGACCAAATCGTCGGACATCAGCACACCCGTGTAGTTGCGGGGCCGCCGTAAAAGAGTGAAGCGACGTTGAAGTATCATAATAAATTAAGGAATTTTCATCGGTGAATAACTGAGTAGTGGATGGACAAAACGTGGACAGACACAGTAGTGATTCTCCTTAGTTAGGACATCATTTGAAGTTAAATTAAACAATCTGGGCCGAACGCTGAAAGTAATTGAACAGATTTATTAGAATGTCACCACATTAGGCAAATAAAAGACACCTTTTCGACTCAAAACTCACCCCGAAGCGAGAAATTGATCCAGCGACTTAAAATTGTGTGTGTTCACATGGTCGAGAAAAATCTGAATGCAGAGGTCAAAAAAGGTCGATAGAAAGATCGAGAACCAATAGTCATGTGTTCCATTTCGTCGTTGAAGCTAGAGATTTATTTGGACGAAACCGACCGAAATCAAAGACATAATTTATTGAAAAACGAACACACATAAAGAATGGGGAATAGAAGGGAAACTTCAGACTTCATCCTATTTTTACCGAAAAGCATTACTAAAATAAAAAGCCAAAATGGGTGACGTTTATCCATACACTCGAACACAACTTGCCTGAAACGAAACCAAAAATTACCGGGTTGCCAACTTACGGCTGCGTTTTGTTCGACACGGAAGACTAATAATGACCAGCCAAATTGTAAGTAAATGAATTATATATTTTAGTAATTAGTGAAGATCTATGATTAAATGTCCTACATGATGCTCAGGATTAGAATATATTCATGTGGAAGCTGAAACAAGTTCAATTGTAAGAAAAATATATGGACGACTGTCAAAGGTGACAGCCGCGGATGAAATCCAGAAATGTAAACAAAGAAGTATCGAAACGTTACGTTTGACAGTTAATGGCTAAACAAGAAAAATTATATCTGTTTGTTGATGTTCTATTTGTGCAAATATCAGCGTGATTAAGTGCTAACAAGTTGGGAAAGTGAAGAGAAAAGATAGTATCGAAGTGACGGAATGCATTTCTTCCATAACCGCTGGCCTTATGGACCAAAAGAAGGTAATAAATTGACTTTGAAAGTTACATTCTCGTCCAAACTTCATGTAGGTTGTTTTAGTAGACAAAGTTAGCTAAATCTATAAAATCTAGACTAGAAAGTGTTACAGTACCGTTTTAGTTGGGTAAAAAAATTTTATTTCAGAATTAACTAAATTCTGAAATAAAATTATTATAAGCCTCCTCGCTATGAGTAAAAATAAAAGGGGAGTAGTAGAGATAAATTATGTTATTTTTTTTTTTAGTATTTAAGACATGGTTTAACTGAACAGAAGAAAGAATATCAGAGACCTAAGTATGAGAAGCATGAAGCTAGAGGTAGCTAGTGAGCTTTGAGGTGAAATAAGCAAGACACATTCTGACAACGTAGGGCAGAATGGCTTATCACCAAATAAGAAGAGTAAAGTAAGAAATATTTTCAGACCGTTTACACCCATGGTGTAAGCGACGGAATCTAGACTACTTAGTGGTCCTATACACTTTACTAAATTAAACTATAAGAGGAGCATACTATACAGATACGTCTTGCACAACTGTAGAAAAGTAGAAAATGGTTTGTCTGTGCCAAGTGTGGGCAGACAAGTGAAATCATGTGTCGTGGAGTAGGCTTCCTAACGTTCCACGGAGAACCTAAACCTCTTCACACTACTACTTAACTAATTTAACAAATATGCCTATGTCTATGTTCTGGACAGCAAAGAAAAGTCCAAACATAAAAAAAAATGTCTGTGCCAAGTGTGGGCAGACATGTGAAATCATGTGTCGGAGAGTAGGTATCCCAACGTTCCACGGATAACCTAAACCCCTTCACACTACAACTTAACTAATATGTGAGACCTAATGCTTACAACTAAGTTTTCGGACAATACAAAGAAAATCCAAAGAAAATTGGTTTATCTGTGCCAATTTTGGGCAGACATGTGAAATCATGTGTCGGAGAGTAGGTATCCTAACGTTCCACGGATAACCTAAACCCCTTCACACTACAACTTAACTAATATGTGAGACCTAATGCTTACAACTAAGTTTTTGGACAATACGAAGAAAATCCAAAGAAAATTGGTTTATCTGTGCCAATTTTGGGCAGACAAATGAAATCATGTGTCGGAGAGTAGGTATCCTAACGTTCCACGGATAACCTAAACCCCTTCACACTACAACTTAACTAATATGTGCGACCTAATGCTTACAACTAAGTTTTTGGACAATACGAAGAAAATCCAAAGAAAATTGGTTTATCTGTGCCAAGTGTGGGCAGACATGTGAAATCATGTGTCGGAGAGTAGGTATCCTAACGTTCCACGGATAACCTAAACCCCTTCACACTACGACTTAACTAATATGTGCGCGCACTAACCTAATAAAATTACACGGTACTTGCTAACTTACAATTTACTAGTAATGAATGAGTGAGTCGACTCAAATTCTCCTATTTCAAAATTATTAACTATGGCATTAGATGTTTACTTTATTAACAATGCACTTTGGAATAGGATCGGAAAGGCAGATTATGCTGACCATTTCTCAAATACCTAGAATCCAACAAAAAAATGAGGCTGGAAAACAGTTTTGCAAAAATTTACTTTTTTCAGCATTTTATATATAATTAACTTCGAAAAGTATCATCTTCTGTAAGATTACAATATTTATAAGAGTGAGTAAAGGAGGCGAGACGCTTAGATGAGCGACACCAATGTTAAGTTAGTTTAGAGCCTTTAGCTTAGGCTTTATAAGAGTGAGTAAAGGAGGCGAGACGCTTAGATGAGCGACACCAATGTTAAGTTAGTTTAGAGCCTTTAGCTTAGGCTACATACCTCAGGCGTGACACACGACCAATGAGCTATACACGAGAAAGTAGTCCCGTGGAATATGAAAGAATTTTATTAGATGAGGACGAGACACTCAGTCCTAACAAGCTATCCGTTGACAAAGCAGATACGATGTCTGCAGTAGAGACGTTGAAACAAAGAATGTGAGCAAAGACCGGTGATGTTAATTACAAACACTAAGCTTTACTCCAGTAAACGTCAATAATGAAATATGAATATAGTGACTCATAATAAATACCACCTTTATTCTTAGAGTAGGAAAGGTAGAGTTACACAATTAGGCTTAGATGTTTACCAGCGTAGGGGTGATGGTTGCAAGCCCATCGCCCAACGGTATTGGAAGCCTTCATCTCCTTTGTCGGCTCTTACGACATCCACGGAAGAAATGGAGTGGCACGATTCGGACCCGGATACCACACAGGGATATATCTAACATTAAGAAGTGGGCGCAGCTTCGCCAGGACGGACTAGATCTTTAATGTGAAAATTTCCTAGATTTTTACCAGATAGGGATTTCAAAGTATATACCAAGGGTCCGAGTTTCTTGTGAATAATACATTTCTCATAACGCGGTGCCAAATTGGCTGAGAAGTTTTTAGCCGCGTTAGATAAGTGATATGTTTTCTTGTATACTATTTGTCCTTCCTGAAGTACCATAGGCCGCTTGCGCAAGTTGTAATAGTGAGCGTTACGTATGTGGGCACTTCGTAGAGAGTTTTGCACCTTTTCAAAAATAGATTTTAATTCGTTAAGTTTATCAGAGAACGTGCAACCATCATCTACAGCAATCGCATCCCTGTCAATGGGAGATGTTGAATTATAGAAGGAACCATCAAATATCATTTCCCGACCATGATGAAGAAAATATGGAGTAAACTTTTAACTACCTGAGAAGGGACGGCCTCAGAACCAGAGTCACTGTCGACACCATTAGATTCGGAATCGCTACCCACCTGTAGACGATCCAGTATAGCAGTTAAAGTAGTGTGAAGCAGCTGAACGTCCTCGTTGTCTTGTGTCAAACGGGAAATGCGACAAAGGAGGTATTTGCAGCGCGATAATAGTCGAGATCGAGAAGAAGAAGTAAGATCTGAACGCGAAGCAATCTCACTTTCCTCCACCTTATATTGTAGGACTGATACTTCCATCGACACGTCTGAACTTCCAGAAAGATTAAAATTCACACCACCTTTATTAGCTAGTTCGGCTGTCTGTGCAAGCACCTGTTGTAAACTATGACGACGAGATACTGGATTTACCTTACAACCTCTAATAACTAGTTCAATGACTGATTTCGTCTTTTTTCAGATGTGCAATACTGCAATCGGCTAATAAAAAGTCCATCTTGTTTTGTACTAAAATTATGGAAATAAATAGTAGACCGTTAAGAATAAAGCCGAAGTCCAACACAATAAAAAAAACAACTCTTATTTCGCTGGTATAAGAGAATTAAGGTTAAATTAATAGCAACCCAAAGCGTCCGAAAAAAAATAATTACAAGTCTAATAATATTAAAATATTACAAGTTAGTTCTAACTGTTCATAGTATAAAATTACAGTAAATTTGAACAACAGACATTCTCAATAAAAACAGCTTAAAACACTGATACTAAACCAGAAAAAAGAATAATTTGTAAATAAGTTGTATCATAGTAAACTAGTTAAATCAAACCACGAAGTTAAGGATTACCAGCAAATTCGAGTTTAAAAACAAGTTTAACTTCAAGTTTCAATGCAAATTTTTAATAAAGTTAGGATGAGAAAATTTCATTTAAAACTTCAAGTAAGGTTTTAAATTTCTAAGTTCAAACCTTTAAAGATTCAGATTTATAGTTTAAATCCCGATAACAATAAACATTTTCCCTTATTGGGTTATGTTTCTTAATAATAAAACACCAAAGAAATATCTTATACACTACTCAGTTATAATAAAAATACTTATTCCAAAGCAACCTGTTAAATTTACTCAGCAAATTCTCAAACTGGCCAAACGTTGGGTACGCCACTGAAATAAACCGAGCATGAGAACAGGCCGTGTGATTCGAAGGTGACCAGAGCGGTGGAGACTCATCAAATTTATACTTATGAGCGCCAGATGAGTTCACCGTCAAAATGAGAATATGCTAAATAAAAGTCATAAATCAGTAACAAGTAGACATTTATTAATTAAGTCCTCCCCTTACCCTCTTTACAGATTGCCAAGTTGGCACTAGGATTATCTTATAAGTAGTTACTTAAGAGCGAGGCTTTCTCGGTTGCTTTGGTACCGTTATTCTATAGTTATTCAAGAAAAGGTTAGAATTTACCGGCTTTAGAAGTACGAGTTTGAGGGTGTTGGTTGAAATGAAACACGGAGTTTTACCCGGAGAACATCACCCGCAGGATCCCGTATGGACAGAGGTCAGACACAGCTTGGCTACAGGTCAAACAGCGTCCGCCGTTACCATTGAATTGTAGCAGAATCTGACTTGTGGATCGCGGTACCCGATGTACACGCGGTTGGACTTCGTTTTCTCCCTCAATAGTGATAGTTTTGTTCTGGGACCAAATCGTCGGACATCAGCACACCCGTGTAGTTGCGGGGCCGCCGTAAAAGAGTGAAGCGACGTTGAAGTATCATAATAAATTAAGGAATTTTCATCGGTGAATAACTGAGTAGTGGATGGACAAAACGTGGACAGACACAGTAGTGATTCTCCTTAGTTAGGACATCATTTGAAGTTAAATTAAACAATCTGGGCCGAACGCTGAAAGTAATTGAACAGATTTATTAGAATGTCACCACATTAGGCAAATAAAAGACACCTTTTCGACTCAAAACTCACCCCGAAGCGAGAAATTGATCCAGCGACTTAAAATTGTGTGTGTTCACATGGTCGAGAAAAATCTGAATGCAGAGGTCAAAAAAGGTCGATAGAAAGATCGAGAACCAATAGTCATGTGTTCCATTTCGTCGTTGAAGCTAGAGATTTATTTGGACGAAACCGACCGAAATCAAAGACATAATTTATTGAAAAACGAACACACATAAAGAATGGGGAATAGAAGGGAAACTTCAGACTTCATCCTATTTTTACCGAAAAGCATTACTAAAATAAAAAGCCAAAATGGGTGACGTTTATCCATACACTCGAACACAACTTGCCTGAAACGAAACCAAAAATTACCGGGTTGCCAACTTACGGCTGCGTTTTGTTCGACACGGAAGACTAATAATGACCAGCCAAATTGTAAGTAAATGAATTATATATTTTAGTAATTAGTGAAGATCTATGATTAAATGTCCTACATGATGCTCAGGATTAGAATATATTCATGTGGAAGCTGAAACAAGTTCAATTGTAAGAAAAATATATGGACGACTGTCAAAGGTGACAGCCGCGGATGAAATCCAGAAATGTAAACAAAGAAGTATCGAAACGTTACGTTTGACAGTTAATGGCTAAACAAGAAAAATTATATCTGTTTGTTGATGTTCTATTTGTGCAAATATCAGCGTGATTAAGTGCTAACAAGTTGGGAAAGTGAAGAGAAAAGATAGTATCGAAGTGACGGAATGCATTTCTTCCATAACCGCTGGCCTTATGGACCAAAAGAAGGTAATAAATTGACTTTGAAAGTTACATTCTCGTCCAAACTTCATGTAGGTTGTTTTAGTAGACAAAGTTAGCTAAATCTATAAAATCTAGACTAGAAAGTGTTACACTTTGACGTCTCTTGTGACGCGCATCTCAGCCAAGATGAGTTTATAAATACGGGCCGCAGTCTTAGGATTGCATTGCAGTCTTGTGAGTGCGAATGTCTATGGGTCACAGTTTCCACTTACCATCAGGTGGCCTGTGTGCTCGTTTGCCTTCTCTATGCCATAAAAAAAAAACTAAAACTTAAAGGGTAGGTCGTCATTGTACGTACATATTTTATATTCATATACCTAAGTATTTTTGTGAAACGATTTCTTTTTGTGCAATAAAGAGTTTAGTTACTTACTTAAATTTTATTAGAGTCAAGTGTCCCCGCCCCATACCCTACAACCAAAGGTACGAAGTAAAAATCTGAAAAATATCGTAAATAAAAGTACATCTAACAAATTTTAAAGGACAAATATCGCGACTTAGTAGACTTGATTGGTTCCCGAGATACAAGCGACTAAATTGTTTATACCTACTAAAATCGTCTAAGACGCAGCAAACCACTTTAAAGAGAGAATTAGTTCATACTTACTGGTTTTTTTTTGAAATAGTTTTTGTGTATAAGTAGAGTAGGCTTCGGAACCCTACACTGAGTGTGGTCTGTAATTTTTTTATAACCGGACATTTTTTTGTAGTTGGGAATCATTAAGTACCTAGTGTACCGTAAAAACATGGTTAGTAGAGATTAAGGGGTGAGTATGGTCACAACGTAAAATAAGTCATAACTTAATACAAACAAGAAAAAGTATTAAATGGACAATAACGTTTACTGGAAATAATTTCAGTCTTATAATTCCGCCGGGAGTGGCGCGGGGGGCTTTTTGACTAAGTTGTATGTATTTTAATTATTATTATTTTGTTTCATGTATATGTATATTTGTGTTTTATATTTGTCTGCTTTGCTTTTATTTAACGTGCAAAGTATGTATTTATGTATGTATGTAATGGTCAAATCTTGCAAGTAAGATTTGACCCACTTCCCGGTTTCCGATGAAGCTGAAAATTTGCATACGCCTTTAGTTCTGATGACAATACAAATAATATAGCACCATCGAGCTGGTCTGATGATGGAGACTCAGGGTGGGCATAGAAACTCCTAAATTACACATGATAAACCCATCGTGTTAGGGCTTGTTAGAATCGTTTTGACAAGTAGATGACGACTGTGCAAAAAAAAAGTACAGTCCGCAATAAAAGCTTGTCCCAAAAATATTATTTTTGACAGAAACTTATTACCTAGTTCATAGAAGTTGTATTAAAGTTGATGTTAAGGTCTTATAATTAGTAACATAATTATGCTTCATTTTAGACATAGACGACGTGCTGGCCTAGTGGGTAGTGACCCTGCCTACGAAGCTAGTGGTCTTGGGTTCAAATCCCGGTAAGGGCAGATATTTGTGTGATGAGCGCGAATATTTGTTCCTGAGTCATGGAGGTTTTCTATGTATTTAATTATATATTCTCTATATAAGTATTTATATCATTGTCTAGTACCCATAGTACAAGCCTAGAGCTTAGTTTGGGACTAGGTCAATTGGTGTGAAATCGTCCCCCCCCCTTATATCATTTTAGGTTGTCCCTACCCACCCCTTAATCCCTACTCACCCCGTTTTACGGTACAAGTTTCCACGGTGTCTCAAACACGTACTAATCAAAAACCCTTAACAGCTCTCTTACTATATGTACACAGACCAGACACTATCAAATAGTCAATATGTGTAGAGTTGACGCACGTTCTCGCGCATGCACCATTGTCAATATTATATAAATAATTATTTATTTTGGATATTTCGGCAAAAGTATATTTAACCTTTGTTTGACTTTCGTTTTCCGCTTGTAGCCCTCCTAGGTGTATCTCACGGGTTAGGCGAAAACAGCTTGAAATAGTATGTTTTAATACACTATTACAATCACTTTGTTTCATTGGATATCATTTAATTGTTGTAATTTATTAGAAAATGCCATCCCAAATTTAAAATAATCATGTCATCCATAAAATGTCTGCTAAATAAATAAAGATATTAAAACTAAACTATTGGGTCAAATGCAAAATTAATGAAATTGGTGTCTTCAAATTTCCTATTCTTTCGAATGAGAAAGTAAAAACCGCGAGTTCTTTTTTTTGGTCAATCCCAATTCCAAATAGGGATGTTATTCTCTCATCCAACTCGCGTTACAAATCGACAGGGGTGTGATTCTCTCAAAAACGCCGTCGGACGAACGAGTGAATGGAGCAGCGGCTAGTTCAAGTGATCCCGTCAAAGCGAGCAAAACAAATTTTACTGTGTGCATTTTCTTTTTGGCAGTATCGCTTCTGTCGAGATCAAACGTATATACTGCATGGATTTTTTAAATCAAATCAAAAATAAAAAATATCACCAAAAGTGAAATTGAAATTAAAATCGTCTTAGAAATACGGATAATACAAGCATTTGAAACTGCTAATACAGCGATGAGACAGAGATGCTATGCACGTGACGTCATACTTATAACAGGTTGGCCATAAAAACTTATATTCTGTTTTGCTAGAAGGAGATAGATTAAGGATAATTCATTTTTCATCACACTTGCTCGTAAATGGTGTTATTCCATGCCTGTATACAGAAGGACAATGGCCTAAATTGTTCCCGCGGGAATTATGGCCAGTTTGTCATCCCTAGGGAGTAATGACTTTCTTTTTAAAATTTGCAACTCTTTCGTACATCATTTCTGACTAAGGAGGTAAAATTTTGAGCTAAAAATTAAATCGGTTTCTAATTTCATCTTTAAAATTTAGCTATAGACTAACTTACATTACACAAAACCTATACGCTTCATTAAACTTCATTATTTTTATACCTATTTCAAGTTTATATCAACATTTATCATTAATTTTAGTAATTTATACATTTTTATCAAATTGGCTAAATCTGGCTCGAATCCAGGTCGAAACTAAACGCAGTTATTATCTGTGGTAGAGGTCACAAAAAAAATATCGTTTCCATTTACGTTCCCGTTCGTCAAAAGTTATTTCTTTATATTTTGCAGAGTTAAAGTGTTTTTTCCTCGCAAATGTGATGAAAACCATTGTGTGTATCACAGGCAGTAAGGGGATTACTAACGAGAGTGTTAGAAGCCCGACGCTTCTTACTACCCTTGATGCACAATGTAGGTACTGCATGCTTAGTAGTAGTACTTCCTATACACACGCTATTAGGTAGTAAGCATTTGCTCAATAGTAGCATGCTTTCGTGACAGTAATAAGCATGTGTAACAGTAGTTTCTTAGCCAGCACCCCACTAAAAGCATGCTCAGTAGTAGTACCTACTTCCTATACACACGCTATTACCTAGGTAGTGAACATTTGCTCAATAGTAGCATGCTTTCGTGACTAGGGTTTACAATATTCGTTCAATTTTAGTATTCGAATAATACGAATACTTAGATTTCCAATATTCGAATATTCGAATATTTCGAATAATTCGAATATTTTTGAAAATTAAACAAAATAATGATTCTAAGTTGTGTAATTGTAAAATATGTGATGTTAAATTAAAATGTAATGAACTTACAATTAAAAAATACATTTATGGTATCATCTCCAGATACCTAGCATGTAGCCGAAAGCCGAACTTCCCCTTTTACTAATTTCGGTGCGGTATTTAGTTCGTTTTAGAGAGTTTGATTTTGGCAAGGATAAAGCAAAAAAGGTAATATTATTAAATTGTTTGTCTTACATTTGTAGTTACTTTTAATATTTTAATCTATTTCCACGAAGTTGTTAATGTGGAGGATAATTAATCCTGGCATTTTATTGTAGTGTTTTGCTAAGATAAATAATTACAGACAATCTGCACTATTCGAAATATTCATTTTATTCGAATAATGAATATTGTCGAATTCGAATAACATTTATGGCGAATAATTCGAATAATCGAATATTCGAATTGCAAACCCTATTCGTGACAGTAATAAGCATGTGTAACAGTAGTTTCTTAGCCAGCATGCCACTAAAATGCAGGCTTATTAGTAGCATGTCCTATACACACAAGCTATAGTATGTAGCATTTGCTCAATAGTAGCATGCTTTCGTGCTAGTAATGAGCATGTGTATCAGTAGCTTTATCCCCACACCGGAACACAATGCGAATGTTGCTTGGCGGTAGGTTAATGGATAATATGGTGGTAGCGATCCGGACGGACCCTGCACAAGGTCCTATACCAACATTGACATAATATGGACATAGGGTAATTTTTGTTTAGGAAATTTAGACAGTTATTAAATGACTAACACGGGCAGAAGCGCGGGCGAAAATCATATTAGTTAGTACTTACTTCATTGTTATCTTCTTTACATAGTATAAAACAACGTCGCTTTCGGCCGTCAGTCCCTTTATATGTACGCTTAAATCTTTCATATTACGCAACGTATTAAAGCGGTTTTAATCAATAGATAAAGTGATTCAAGACGAAGGTTTTAACGTATAAAAAATGTGGTTAATGTACGGGTGTTATAGAATAATCACATAAACCAAAGCGAAGCGAGGGTGCAACTAAAGAGCGCAAACCGCATTTATCAAGAAATTTACCTTAAGATAAAAGTGTCCTATCAAGTATACAACCTTATCTCAGAAAGCTATACATCCGTTTCAACGTAAATTCTTACACGTGATATGACAGTGTATTGTAGAAGGTTCTACAGCTTAAACAATTTAATAATTGACGTGTTTTGAAACTAGAGCTATGAGGAAAAAACTCTCGTCAAACAATTATGTACGCTTGATTATGTTAATACGTGTAATATCTCTAAAAAATTAAATGAAAGAAACACTTCTAAACGAATACAGTATTATCTAAACAAGGAAAATATGAACCAAAACAACTCCCGCCTGGTTTTTCCTAACACCTTACATAAAAAGAAAAATCACACCTCTTGTATTCACAGTTCTAACCTGACTTGAACACAAAATGGCGTCTTTCAAAACGTTCTTCATTTTTCTCGTGGCGTTTTCCATGATGGCCGCCACCACGCATGCGGTGTTCGTGGATGCTTGCAATGAGGTCTGCCCACGAAGCTTTCCGGAAAAAGACGAGTGTTGCCGAGCGCACGGGTACTCCAGGGGTCACGCTGATTGCCGCTATGGAAGAATGAATTGTTGGGATTAGTGGGTTATTGGATAGGGGACCGACTACGGAAGAAAATTAAAAAACCTGGCTGTTCCACTGATTTTTCAATAATTAAAACGATTACTTACAAATACTGTTTTAATTTCGTTTTGCATCTTGTGTCAGCCATTTTGATTTCTCCATTATTATTACTGGGGGGCTACTTTTGAGAAATTATGATTTAAATTATAAAATATTCTTACGAAAAGTGGAAGTTAAATAAAAGTTCGAAATACTTAATAAGTAACAGAGAAACATATTCCACCACGTATAAACAATCTGATGCCACTCAAACTAGACGAACCGATAACATGCAGTACTTTAATGTTAACATTAAAGTACAGTACCCCAACGAAAATGTGAAGCAATGTGCACAGTCATAATAAACTTCAAACTGAACATCAAATGACAAGTATGACAATAGCAATCGCTGTCACAATGACAAGGTCCTAAGTATGCGCAACCTTTTAATTGGGTTCTTAATATAGGCCATTTGCTTATCATTTCTAAACATATTAAAGGGAAGTTATGGATGTAGATAAATATATATTAAAACGTTGACAAGACGATAACAGGGTCAAAGACGATATAGTTTTATCCCCTAGAATCTCAGCTGTGGGTCCGTATTATGGTTATCTTCATCGCGGATAAAGCATCCGTCACTCTCACACTCACGTACTGGTGAGAAAGTGACAGGATGTTTTATCCACGTTTATCCACATCGCTAAACATGACCATAATAGGGTGATGCAACCAGTAATGGACAAGGCACCCACAATAGACACTTGATTCTTATTTCACAGAAGATAAGGGTTATTCGTTTGATTTGCAACAATCAATTTAGGACTGTATGAAATTTGAGTTAAGAGTGAAGTGTCCATTACTACCTAATGCCTATCTTTTAAAAGTGTCCATCATTGGGGTTGGGTTAAAAGGGGAGGGGGGGCTGGGATAGCCACCTCCTAGAAATCCTAGATCTGCCCCTGGTAGTAGCGATTCGGGTAGACCTTGTATAAGGTCGCCAATAAATACCTACTATTTAAGTACTTGGTCCAAACTCATTAAGTATAATTGGTAATTAAAGCCGCTTGCACGCGAGTCGGGCCGTGTGGAGAGGGTTCAGTATGGTAAAAAAAAAAGATAAAAGATATTTATTCAGCAAGTAGGCCGCACGGGCACTTTTATACAAGAATCTACCAGCGCTTCCCAAGAGGAGACCACTGCCGAGAAGAAATGCCGCAAGAAACTCAACAGTTGTGTCGGTTTAACGAAATTTTTATGACGATGCGATTAATATAGTTGGTAGGTATAGATGAATTAGCGAGAGCGTGGAATTGCATTATATAATGGTATGGTGTGTGTATAGGCAAGAGAAACAGAGAGAGAAATAGTTAAATACTTCTATCTCTCTTTCTCTTGCCTATAAACACACAATACCACTACATGTGCAATTCCACGCTCTCGCTAATCTAAATATATAAAAACCGGGCAAGAGCATGTCGGACCATGCTCAGTGTAGGGTTCCGAAGCCGTAACGACAAACACAAAAAACTATCTCAAAAATCAACATGTATGAACCAATTTTCTATTTAAAGTTATTTGGCGCTGTCTTAGATGATTTTTAGTAGGTATAAACCCGTTAGTCGCCTGTATCTCAGGAACTAATTAAGTCTACTAAGTAGGTAATGATTCTTTTTCTTATAAATTCGTATATAATATCTCAAACAAGAGCCAAGCTTTTAAGTGTGAGATCAGTATACCTACCTATGTAGGTAGTTAGGTATCTAAACTGCTTCAAACCGACTTTAAATTACAATAAAAGTTTAATCTTTTATAAAGTAATTAATAGACATTGAAAAAAAAAACAAGGGCCAGTAAATAGAATTTTAAGTTTTCCAAACGATACTCGACTCAAATCAATAATCTAATCGATTATTTGTAAACTTTCAGATCGCAAATCGCAAACTTGTAGGTAGCATTCCGAGGCACGTCCGAACAGCTCGATTTAGTTCGACTCCCCCCGCGCGTGCAGCCCCCCCCTCCCCCCGTTAACAATTTTTCTATCAAAGTTATCATAGGCGATTTTGATAGGTATAAACACTATGCGCCTGTATGTCAGGAACTAATCATGTCTACTTAGCCGTGATAGTTTTCCTTTAAAATTCGTTATATGCGCTTTCGTTGAAGATTTTTTTCAGATTTTTAGTACTTGTAGTTTTGGCTGTAGGGGGGGGGGGGACACTTGAATCTAACAAAAAATAGCGCTTTAAAGCTTAATATTTCATAAACGGATCCCTTAATCGAAAAATTGTTTTTATAAACCCGCAATATTTTTGAAAGACCTATCCAACGACACCCCACACTATGGGGTAGGCAAGAAAAAAAAAAGGCATCCCCACGTCACGTGTAGGGGAGGTGCATTAAAAAAAAATATTTTTCAAAATTTTATTTTACCACTTTGTTGGCGTGACTAATATGTACATTCATGCCAAATTACAGCTTTCTAGTACTATGAGTCTCTGAGCTAGACTGGGGACGGACGGACGGACGGACGGACGGACGGACATGGCGAAACTATAAGGGTTCCTAGTTTGACTACGGAACCCTAAAAAGGAGAAACTGACTGACTGACTGACTGACTGACTGACTGACTGACTGACTGACATATCAACGCACAGCCTAAACGGCTAAACGTAGGCACTTGAAATTTGGAAGGGACGTAGCTTAGGTACCGTAGAGGTGCACTAAGAAAGGAATTCCCGAAATTCCCACGAGAACGGGAATTAGCGGGAAAACTATTAACTCAAAAAAAATGTTTTGCCCAACGAAGTGGATACGGGAACAGCTAGTTCATCTATAAGAGCGTCGGTGGCCTAGTGGCTTATAGGGTCGACTCGTGATCGTAAGGTACCGAGTTCGAACCCGCGCGGTCACCACGTACCAATGAGTTTTTCTAACTTAAGTGCATTATCCGATGCTCTTACGATGATGGAAAAACATCGTAAGGAAACGTGCACTATCGAACAGCTGAGTGTGTAAGAGGGTAATAGTTAAAAAAATCCGAAAGGGTCCATCTGCAAGATAAGATAAGATAGTTGGTAGTGAACCGCGTACGCTGCGGTCCCGTATTCGATTATCGTACGAGCAAATATTTGATCCTGAGTCTGAGATGTTTTCTATGTATTTTTATATCCATACTAATATTATAAATGCGAAAGTGTGTCTGTCTGTTACCTTATCACGCTTAAACCGCTGATCAGATTTAGGTGATATTTGGTGCAAATATAGTTTGAATCCTGGGAAAGGACATAGGATAGTTTTTTTTCCAGAAATTCATCCCCTAAGGGGGTGAAATAGAGGGTGAAAATTGGTATGGAGCTACGATATAAACGAGTTTCATGCGGATGGAGTCGCGGGCAGGTTTATCAAAGATTGGTTCTAATAGTACAAGTCCAGTAGGTCTTCGGGTGGTAGGACCTTGTGCAGGGTCCGTCCGGATCGCTACCACCATCTTATCCATTAACCTACCGCCAAACAGCAGTGTTCGCATTGTTGTGTTCCGGTTTGGGGATAAGACAGCCGGTGAAATGACTAGCATAGAGGCATTCCATCTTAGTCCTCAGGGTTGGCAACGCATTTGCAGTCTTAAGATTGCATTGTTTTCTTGTGAATGCGAATGTCTATGGGTCACAGTTTCCACTTACCATCAGGTGGCCTGTGTGCTCGTTTGTCTACTCTATGCCATAAAAATAAAATAAATAAATAATATGTCCTAGATAGCTGTATTTTAGTGATTAGAAATTATAGCAACCAATACCCATTTTTTTTTTGTATTGGCTATATAGTTTATCACAGGTTCTTGAAGATTAGGTTAGTTTGGTGTACGGAACCCTAATAACAACAGAACGGAACAAATCAAAGTCATTTTAATTGCCTAGTCACATTTACCTTGTTATAGCTCTATAATATTTACTGTTCGAATTAACCATGAAATATACTGTTGTTCTTGTTTCGTGTGGTAAGATTTGTTTAATTTAGGTACTCTTATCAGCGTAAATAGGGTTGTTCGTACTAGTGCAAATTAACTATAACTAATTAAACATATTTTCATACATATATGTTTATGTAAGTTTAAGTATGTGTATGTATAAATATAATATGTTTCTTTATCTATTTATGTAGATATTTGAATGTATTTTTATTTTTATATAGTTTTTGTTGTACCTACAGTTGCCTACTCGATGCACAACCTTTCACTTGTATCAACCTCTCAAGGGTTAGCTGGAAGAGATCCCTTAAAGGGATAAGTTCGTCTTTGTACATTTTTTTTATTTGCTTTGTAATGTTCATTGTATTGTTTTTGTTTTTGTTTTGTACAATAAAGTGTTTACATACATACATACATACATTATTTCGATATTTAGTATGCATGTGGCTTGCCCAACTAACAATTTAACGTCGTTCAAAAGTTTAGCAAACGTTATCTTAATACCTTTGATCGTAATAGCTAAGTCATACTAATGTTTTAATAACGTTTACTAAACGCGAAAATGGCCCCAGTTATACGACCTACTTTGTCGTATAATGGTCATACAGAAGTCACAAGCAGTCTTCGTTAACGTCATTCAAAAGTCATATAAACGTTATGGAATTACCACTTTTGTTGTATTGTGGTCGTACAGGTGTTTTTGAATGACTAAAACGTTTTATTTGAGTCAAGGAACACAACACCTGTAAGACTTCTTATTCATTTTTCTTGTCAGTGGCACTTTGTGATTGTGTTTCGAGATTTGAGTGCAAAATAAATAGTTACAAGGAAATAAAAGGGGAATGTTATTTAACTTTCATATTTTACTAACTTTATCTGTCTCTTATGCCGTTTAGTTCGACTGGGAATTGAAGTTTTATGATAATTTACCTATGTAAATACTATTCAGATTTTCATGCCCCCTCGTAATTTTGTGTTTAAATCATTATATTTTTATCAATAAAAATATGTTTGTATTTAAAAATGTAGGAAATTGTTGCTTTTGTCGTACACTTATCTCTTTACGACGTTGTAAAAACATAAAGTCATATTAAGGTTATTTTAAAACCATGCAATACGCCATGACAGCTAGCTATTAGGGTAGGTAGGGTTTTTTGATAACAGGAAATCCCTATTAACTTTCCTTTTGAAAGTTCCACTACGTTTTAGTTTTCTCCACGTATTTTTTGCTTCCATTTTTCGTAGTTTCTATACAGCGTTCCGTAAAATAATGGCGGCCTAGACGTTTTAAAGTCAAAACCTGACTAAAGTGCGACTACAGGTTAGATTAAAGTCAGGAAATGACATTAAACGGCCATCATGCAAATAAACGTTATATTTAAGTTTTAAATAAACAACTAAGTCATTTAAGAGTCGCTTATTAACCGCAGAAAAACAAGATAGTGGTTGTTTTATAAACGTCAATGTAAAAACGTCTATACAATGCTACGTTATATAAATGTCATATAAAGGTTTTTCAAACACCTAATTTGGTCAGTTCAAATCGTTTAATGGACTATAACGTTAGTATGACAATTGCGTTGTCGTACAAACGTTTAAGCTAAGACTGTAATAAAACGTCGTATAGTTTAGTCTTACCGACGTTGCTAAGACCAGTGTATTATGACATATTCGTCGCACGACTAATAGGTTTAATTAAAGACGTCTATAGGACCTAGTAGTCATCTCATTACCATTATAAGACTGCTATCCAACTTTATGTCGTACAAGTCAAGACTTATGCGACGTTTTTGTTTGTTGGGTGGTTCCCAAGGAAGGACATAAAATACTTTTTATCACGGAAAGTTGGACAGTTTCAGAGGGAATCGCAATTTAGTAGATTGTTCAACAAGGGACTAAAACAAGCCATAATGACACGAGATATTTAGCCACTAGAGCTGAGCTGTACTTTCCACTTTGAAAAAAACCGGACAAGAGCATGTCGGACCATGCTCAGTGTAGGGTTCCGAAGCCGTTACGACAAACACAAAAAAATATCTCAAAAAAAAAACCAACATATATGAACTAATTTTCGATTTAAAGTTATTTGGTGCTGTCTTGGATGATTTTTAGTTGCTATTAACACTTTAGTCGCCTGTATCTGAGGCACTAATTAAGTCTACTTAGTCGTTATAGTTTTCCTTTTAAATTCGTTATATGCGCGTTCATTAAATATATTTTTCAGATTTTTAGTATTTGCAGTTTTGTCCTTAGGGGGGGGGGACACTTGACTCTAACAACGCTGTTTCCGCAAACCCGCAATATTTTGCAAATACCTATACAACGACGACATCTCAAACTATAGGACGACGTTACGTGTAGGGGAGGTACACTAAAACGTCACGCCTCTTAAGAAATCCACGGGAAGACATGGAGTGGCACTATTCTAATCCGGCAATCATGCGGGAATAAAGACATTGGAAAAAAAGTACAGTTGGCAGTAAAAGCCTGTCCCAAAAATGATCATTTTGACAAAAACTTATTATTAAATACCTTTATAGAAATAACCATGTTACTCTTAGCTCTGACCGTGGCCCAATACCTATTTATTTAATCAAACACTTTTCAAGGAACGTATCATTGATTTAATCGAAAGCCATTTCAAAACACTCAATAATACATACATACATACCTACATTGAATCACGCCTGTTTCCCAGATACCACTTCTTTCCATTTGCTACGATCTTGACAAATTTCTTTCGCTTCTTCCACATTCATACTCACTCACTCAATAACAAGTACCATAAATATGAGGTAGGTTTAGGTCATATCAGTTATTCAGCCGGCCCGAAGGCCCAAAACACTCATAAATAGGAGCTCCGCCATAGCGGAGCTCCGTCGGCTCTGTTAAATTTGATTTTGAAATAGAAATTTTGGTCAACCGGACATAGCCAACCGTACCACGGGTAAAGGGTTTTTTTTTCTTAGTAGGCACAAGTCTAATCTAACCAAACCTGCGTAATTAATGTTTCTAACCCCCTACGAAAAATATACACCATGGTAGTACGTGGTATACACACGTGTTATAAGTTTAACCGCTATGTGTGTGTGTGCGTCTGTCTGTGGGAACATATCTTAAACGGGTGAACCGATTTTGATGCGATTCTTTTTATTTGAAAGCAGGTTTTCTAGCGGTGGTTCTTAGCTCGATTTCATTAAAACCGGTTGGGCTGTTTCAGAGATATCAGCTCTAAAAGATATCGGGTTTTTATCTATCTCATAGTTGTGTTTTATAAAGAAACTAGCGACCCGCCCTCGCTTCGCTTCGGTTTATATAAGTTTTCTGTAACACCAGAACATAAACTAAAAAAATATTATACATATAAATCTTCCTCTTGAATCCATCTATCTATTAAAAAAAACCGCATCAAAATCCGTTGGGTAGTTTTAAAGATCTAAGCATACATAGGGACAGACAGCGGGAAGCGACTTTGTTTTATAGGTACTATATGTAGTGATTATAGGTAAAATTGATGCAAGTAAAATTCGATAGTATAATAGGTTACTGTGGCCAATGTCCATGCTACAGGTCTCCTAGCCCTTAAGGTCCATGGCCTCGTGAATCATTACCCGCCAGTCCAGGCCCCAGGGTCTGAGGAACAGATCCACGTCGAGGTGGACAAGTTCGTCGACAAATTGTTGCACGCACGAGCCTCTGAAGAAAGTGGGTGCAATGGGTAAGTTGATCCAGTGTTTAACACTGAACCAGAGTATAGTAAACTACTATCTAACCTCAAAATTAAAGTTTTATTCGCTGAAATAGCAATTTTTAATTAAATATAGCATTACAGACGATACATTGGCCATTTGATGTTCAAAATATTTTCTCGGTTTACATTATTTACACTTTGAGGTTAGAAAGGTTGGTTGGTTGGTTTTAGGTTGAGAATGTTTTCAGTCGTTAAGACTGCGCCGAGCGTACGCCGGATGTACAGTGGCGCCCTCATTACTAATATTGTGTTTTCTAATAACGCTAAAGTATTTTCTTAAAATTGAGCGGTAGGTTTTTGTACTACAAATGAAAACACAACTTATAGGGTATATCACATAGTTTAATAATAATTTACCATCGAGTTACCAACTTAACGGAAAAAAGTGGCCACCTTTTCCCGTTAAACTGACTACTCAAAGGGTAATTGTTATAAACGTTTGTTATATAACGTATCCCATAAATTGTGTTTTTACTTGCACTACAAAGACGTATCGTCTGATTGCAAGGAAATTCTTTAGTTAATTAGAAAACACAATAATAGTAATGAGGGCGCCACTGGACGCTCGACGATTGCTCGGCGCAGTCTTAAGAAGTGATACTAGTAAGTATAGAGCACCACCGATATGGCGGGTCGTGAATCTTCGTTCGCGCAGACACTAACATTTCATAGCATGTTTGAGAAAAGTTAGTAACAGTCGGGTTTGTAAAGCTTGCTTTTTGTGGTTTTACTAGGGATGACAGTACGGAATCAAAGGACGATAAGTGTGACACAACATATAACACTAAATTTGAATTAGCTGGTGCCAAAGAAGACGCGGAATTTGACAGTGAACTTGAAGGTGAATTCAAAAGGAGCGTTGGCAAAATCCTATTTGGAATAAAATTGATTTTGGTTGATGACGTCCCTCTATTATACCGGAGCACTTTTAGATGTGGAAAAAGGTTTACCTTCATATGCCAATATACGAATAGTAAGTATTACCTAATATTAAAGTTTCACGTGTATATCTGTATGGCTGTATATCTGTTTGTCTATGTGTACCTCCCCCGTGTGGTAGCCGGATTAGAATAGTGCCACTCCGTATCTTTCCGTGGATGTCGTAAAAGCCGACTAAGGTAATAAAGGCGTGTAGTACTGTTAGGCGATGGGCTTGCAACCTGTCACTAATACACTGGTAAACATCTTCGCTTAAGTGTGCAAAATGTTTTTTTTTTTTTTTTATGGCATAGAGAAGGCAAACGAGCACACAGGCCACCTGATGGTAAGTGGAAACTGTGACCCATAGACATTCGCATTCACAAGACTGCCATGCAATCCTAAGACTGCAAATGCGTTGCCAACCCTGAGGACTAAGATGGAATGCCTCTATGCTAGTCATTACACCGGCTGTCTTATCCCCAAACCGGAACACAACAATGCGAACACATGCCTATGCGAACACTGCTGTTTGGCGGTAGGTTAATGGATAAGATGGCGGTAGCGATCCGGGCGGACCCTGCACAAGGTCCTACCACCCGCAAAATGATGATGATGTGGATACAGAATTATCAAAAGTTTTTATAGTTGTTGGAAATTCTGTAGCTCTGTCGACCCCACTCTGGGAATAAAGGCGTGAGTTTATGTAGGTATTTATGTATGTGTACCTTAAAATGCATAAGTTTTGGCTAAAACGGCCGTGTTCTGCTTAATAAAGCTACTAGAGACTACATTTTGCACACCACTTTCCTGATTTTACATCATGGATGGTTTTTTGTGACAAAATTATTATTTTAGGAGAAAAGGAAGCGTTTTGAGGTTATAAAAGTGTTTTCACCTCAGCAGCTCAAACAAGCAGGTTTTGCTGCTTAAAAACAGTGAGCAAAATTCAATTTTGCTGCGAGCGAGAGGCAAAGTAGCTTTTTAATTATTTTTTTTAAATGCCGTGAGCAGTGCTGGGGCTACTCACAACATTCGAAAAAATTGAACTTCACTTTGTTCTGTCACTTTCACTTCGATAGGAAAAAAGCGAGAGATAGAAACAACTTGATTCGAAGTTCGATTTTCAAATTCCACACATAGTAGGCCCAAAAAGAAACGCACGTTCGGATGCACACATAACCGTAAAATTGCAAATAAAACTATCTGTTAAACTTTAAAATGTGTTTATTATAACTATTTTATACAGTAGGTACAATCATTTTTTTTATTTAATGTTTTGAAGACAAAATTAATGAAAAATAAGAAGTTATGTATCTACATAATTTTGTTATCGTTTTAACAATCTTTAATTTCGTGACATACACCGCGGGGGCAGTTTCAGAACGCATTTCAAAAATAGCGGGATTATTGTACTTAAAAAAAAAAAGTAATGTAATGTAAATGACGATGTAATTTTTGTTAATTTGTCCGCCATAGCCAATAGCCATAGACAAGGCCTAGTTAGGTTTTTTTTAAAGCCACAGACTACATAAAGCTGTATAAAGTTGTGTTTGCACTACGGCATTATCAAGTTGAGTGACAGGTTTTATCTGTTTCATGTTTATTTTTTCCACTTTTTATTTTATTAGTATTTTGCAAAAATGCTTGTGATTGATGCATATGCGATCGTGTCGTTATTTAGTAGTGTATTCACCAAATGGTCACAACGGAAGACCTGCGTTGGCCCTACCAGCTTCACGCTGTGTTGTTCTCGCTGCTGAGGTGAAAAGTTGTATGTCTCACACGAGACCAAAGTTTTTTACGTCTCGTATCTTTGAATCCCTCGCTACGCTCAGGATTCTAACCTAGAATCACTCGCTACGCTCGTGATTCAATAATAGAATCCTTCGCTTACTCGGGATTCAAAATCATCACTCGCAGCAAAAACCAACTTTGCTCTCTTGTTGAACAAATAACTATTATTTAATAAGACAAGTCTATTGGTATGGACTTTAGGTATCTGTATATCCGTGTAGGTATCTGTGTATCTGTCTGTGCCTTCGTAGCTCCCAAACGGATGGATCAATTTGACCTCGGATATTTTAACCCCCGACGCAAAAAAGAGGGGTGTTATAAGTTTGACGGTGTAAGTCCACCATAGCCCTTAAACGGATGAACCGATTTGGATGCGGTTTTTTTTATTTGAAAGCAGGTTTTCCTGCTGTGGTTCTTACGACTGTGTAGAAAAAGTACAGTCGGCAACAAAAGCTTACCCAATTTTTTTTTTTGACATATAGTTATGCCCTATTCTAATTTCAGATGACACGGACGACTGGTTCTACGGTTTCCAGACGGTCCCTGGACCAACGATGCTACGCGTAACAGATGCGATCAATTCGTTCGTCAGCAACAGCCTAGTGACTATCTTCGCCAGTTCGATTGACCAACAATACAGGCAAAGGTGTCTAAAAAACCAAATAACCGCCTTCATAAACACTTTTTTTACGATTTTCAAGGCGGTTCTATGTTTAAAAAAAATAAAAAAATATTATTTAGTAAGTAAGCCGCACGGGCACTTTTACACGTCAAGAATCTGCCAGCGCTTCCCAAGAGGAGACCACTGCCGAGAAGAAACGCCGCAATAAACTCAGCAGTCAGTTGTTTTTTAACCATATTTAATACTACAATGATACTACTTAGTCCCGCATTATATAAAGCTATAAATATTAAACTAAATATATCAAATATCATGCGTAGTTCAGCAGGAAAACATGTCAAAAATATTACGAGAGAGATAAAGGGAGATAAAGGGAGAAAAAGGAAAAAAAAACGGTGTCCCCTAGACAAACAACTTTGCAATTTTAAAAATTATTAATGAATGACTAAGTTTCGGGTTTAGGCCAAGCATTTTTATCAGTTACAGTATGTAGTAGTCCTCGAGCCTATATAGTACGCTTTAGATACTAATGACTTTTTTAAGTAATTTTTAAGTGCTGGAAAGGGTAATGTTTTTCAAACATCTATCATTTATCTTTTACTTTAGCGATCATAATTATTGTCTTCTCAATTGATAAGAAACTATAGAACATTTCAATCTTGCCGCAAGCAACGCCGTGGGAAAGTATATAGTCATATATTTAAACCATTTTAAAGTGCTTCGTCATCGAGGCTCAACTGCTGTAATCTATCGCCACCCTTGAAATAGGTACCGTTGAGGAGTTCCGGTGGCCATCTGTGGTCTTCATCATCAGTTCCACTTCACCAAATAATACTTTCCAAGAGCAAACACAAGTTACTATGAAAAATACCCAAATCGCTATAGGTGTGCCTATTAGTAGATTGTTCAACAAGGGACTAAAACAAGCCATAATGACACGACATGTTTAGCCACTCAAGCCGAGCGCGGTTGGCTATAGTTCGAATGGCATTATGGAGTTGTCATTTTAAGGTTATTTCCACGCTCAAAAAATGGTTCATACATCACTGAAAATGGCAATAATCCTTCATTCACAAACACCGTGATTAACTGTTTAGGAGTTTTCAAAAAAAAAAAAAAAAAAGTTTAGTCCCTATACATTAATAAAGAGTTTTAGTCCCGATGTGCAGAGACTAAAGTAAAATTTTAAGAGCATGAGAAGTGAAAAATATTTGAATAGTTCCCTCGATCTTCAAGATCCTATCATTTGATCCTCACGTGTTGACAATGAGACCATGCATCTTGAAATTCGCCTTCAGGTCTGATATGAGGGGTTGCTCCGGTCGCTATTGTAACGAGGTTTCAATCTAAGTAATTCATATTTATTATTGAATCAAATCGGAGAAATACTGGAAAACCCCGAAGTACCCGAAACCGACGTGCGTGCATGACTCGATGTATGAATGTGGAAGAAGCGGAAGAAATTTTTCAAGTGGAAAGAAGTGGTCTCTGCCTACCCCTCTGGGAAACAGGCGTGATTTAATGTATGTATGTATTTATGTATATATTATTAAAGATTACTAAACCACTCCAACAAGCCGAATAGAGCAGCGCCACGCCAAAATGTCAAGACTACAGCGTTTAAAAGTACTTGACGCGGTCCGTTGGATTTCCAAATGGACGGACCGCCAACGCGGCATCCGAATGGAACTATTGCGATTGTCGAGTGCCAAATGGCATCGTCGTGAATTCGTTCTCTGGCTGCCATTGTCTAATCAGTCTGCTCCGTGACGTGGCGTGGCGTGGCGCGCCCGTGAATGTAGTCAATATATTACGCCATCCAGTTCTACACACTCCATCTGTGGCCAAGACAAACGGCGCGTCCGTAGCTTAATATAACTTTTGTTACCAGGGCAGAAAATGGCACGGTTATCCAACATTATTACACCGAAGAAATTCTGCAATTCGTCCAATCGATAGTCGACCGGGATCCTGATAGTATTCCAGAGAAATTCGCCTGTGGGTACCAAGTCGGAAAACAGATAGAGTGTTCATATGGTAAGTTGTTAAGGTCCCGTAGCCAAAGGTTGCCGAACGGGACCTTATTACTAAGTCCGTCGGTCTAACTAACCTTTAAAGAGCTGCCTAGCTGTATCAATCGTAAAACAGTCGGAAGATTTTGTACATAATTATTTTCATGATGCAGCACTTCCTTCTCAGATAACTCTTAGTCTGTTTGTTCAGTCTAGTCGGTCAATTCAGTTTACTCCAAGAGAAAAGGACAGAGCTACAAAAAAAAAAACACGTATACTCACTCTTTTGTAGCCAAAGGACCTCCACACCTCTAAATCCTTGCAGAACTATATAACTACTATAGTTCTGTCGTCTACGCTTGCCGTAAAATGAACTGCATAGCTTGGTCATAATAGCCCCAGGCCCCTTTTCACTCTGAGTTCTGACGCAAACAGGTAATAAAAACTACTAGATATACCGATTTTAATGAAACAACTAAGTAAGCCTCTAATCGGTTCACGGTCCCCGATTTGGTTCCAGATAATCCTCGGGAAATATTCGGACCAGAATTGGATTTAAATGATGACGTCAAACGTGTGGCCAACTCGCAAAAATTCAGGTGTTCTGTGATCAAGCTCGCAAAGGAGGGGTCGAGCGCCTTCCCCGCTTTAAGGGACAGCCTTAAGGATAAAATAATAGGCATATTAATAAACCCTTAATAAATATGTATTTTATCTTGTCTAAATAAGTACTTGCTTTTTATTTCATTTTAGGTACCCGAAGGGTCTCAAAACCTAAAGACCAATTTTTTGACGACGCGCTGGCCTAGTGGGTAGTGACCCTGCCTATGAAACTAGCGGTCCTGGGTTCGAATCCCGGTAAGGGCAGATATTTGTGTGATGAGCGCGAATATTGGTTCCTGAGTCATGGATGTTTTCTAATGTATTTAAGTATACCTATGTACCTATGTAGTATACCTATGTTGACGAAATAAAGGAAATTTGAATTTGAATTTGAATTATATAAGGTGCTAACAAATTAGTCACGGATATTTTAAGAGATAATACATTACATTAAAACAATTAACTTTTGACTGTAATTAAGGAACCTTTGTATATCATTTTATTGTTTTAATTTACCGAACAAAAAATATAAATTATAATTAATCTTTAAAATAATCACTCTTATTATGTACCTGTCAAGATGTGTAACACTGTTTGTCAAAAGTTGTTTTTCGTAAATGTCATTTCATTATGATTCGGCGGGAAAACTGTAGGTTATTAAATACTAGCGTCTGAATGATAGTTTAAAGAGGTTCTAGAATGTCTAAAGAGGTCTCATTTAATTATCTTATTAACAGGGTGTTTTAACCAAGCAAATTTGTTTCCTAGTTTTCTCCAAAAAAACATAGGAAAACCTATGATGTTTCATACTTAAATGTACTCCGAGAACCGAGTACTATCAGCTGTAAAAATATGCGTGACTAATTTGTTAGCACCTTATATATTTCTCTATATAAGTATTTATATCGTTGTCGAGTACCCATAGTACAAGCCCTAGAGCTTAGTTTGGGACTAGGTCAATTGGTGTGAGATTGTGTCCCCTTATATTTATTATTATTTATTTATTAATTTCTTCTAGTACATATTTTAATCGATAACTCGTACAGTCACGAGATTTAATTTTGTACCGTCAACTGCTGCAACTTTGCCAACTAGCTACAACATTACCCGTTTTGTAAAAATTTGATTTTCTACCAAAGCGTTATCTATTTTTTACTACTATTAATGGGAGAAATACTATCATTTACCTGGCAACCCATTTCAAATAAGAAATATCTGGCAACACTAATAGTTTTGAACTCGACTGAGTTCAAAACTATTAGTGCTGTCAAAGCTTGTAAAACGGACATCTGTTTTTTCGGTGTCTCCAAAACTTTTGTTATTACTCAGAAAACACATAAGATAGCTACTTGGTGAGTGTTCATGTGGTAAGTAATAATGGTCTTTTTGTTACTTCACGTACTTTTACTTGTAAATGTAATGATTTACAGCTAATAAGCGGATAGGTAATGTTGCAAAGTGTTTCTTAGAACATACATGCTACAAGTTTGCCTAGGGCTAGGGTTGTCACTATTTACTCGTTTACGAACAAAAAAGATTGATGACGCGTGCTGATCTTAATATGCGGATATTTGTGTGTTGAATATTTGTTTTTATTAGTCATAAATGAATGAATGAATGATATTTATTTTCCAAAGTAAGTCACAGTATACATTGCATGTTATGTCAAAAGTACAAGAAATTACATTGGAATCGTCAACAATATACATAAATTTTAATATAATCAAAATAGAAATAAGAAGTTAGGATAACAATAACAATACAGAACTAAGAACAGCTAGTTGGCTAGTTTTCATATTTGTTATACGCAAGTTACTGTATTTTTATATTGTATGTATGGTCATATTTTACTCTTCGAAATAATTGACTTGCTGGTAAAAAACTAGCCAAGTCAGATTTTGAGCTTCAGTTTATCCTAAGTTATTTGCTTTGTGTAAATAATTTGGGTGTTGAAATATAAGATGTTATACTTAATAGCAAATATTGTTGTAGCAGAAAAAATAAGAAATTGTGTTTTTAATTTATTTTAGAATGTTGTAGGTATGTTCTTAATAAATAAATATCAGGATTATCTACGGAACTTGGCACCCATCTAGATCTCATTTTTTTGTCAGTGAAGTCGATAAACACGCATTGCATATTCTTAACATTGAACTTGGCTTGCATTTTCACATGTATGTTTTTGATGGGATACATATAATTTCATTAACATTAAAATTTCAAAAAAATACGAATTGTTTTTTTTTCATCTTTCGACTCTTATTCGTTCGTAAATTTAAATGCCAGTATAGTACCTAGGTAGGTACTCTGAACTATTTTGTTTTTCCGTTTGGTACAACCCTAACTATGCTTAAAAATTTGTATGGAGAAAAACGAGAATTCTATTGGACACGCTACAACATTGCCTACCAGATAGAAAATATATATATATGGTAGTTTGGTGATTTCCAATGACATCCCGGCATAGATAGAACAGTAATGAATTTAAGAATTGGTCCCTTTTTTAGATACTGCATTTAATATCTCAGATAATCCGCCAGGCAAAGTTGACGTTTTTGGCTACAACTTTACCTGCAACTTTGACAGTTTCTACAAGCCAATTTATAATGATTTGAAGCATTTCGTACTGAAATTCATATGTCTTATGATCTAAAATAACTTAGCAATGCAAAAAAGAGCACAGATAACGTACAATTTTAGAGTTATTTAAAAAAAACATGAATTTCCGTGCAATGTTGCAGCAGTTGACGGTACCCGCCTTAGGTTTAAAGTCAATCTGACATTCTACCACAATAAGGTTGAATTTCCTAAAAGTTACGAATGTGTTGACATCTCTAACAACATTGACGACTTCAAGCATATTTTTCTTGAAATGGGTCCCAAATTAACGCTCGTGACCGTACTGCTCAAAAGGTTTTATTCAACGAATTCTTCGTCTTAACGGTCATTCACATCTAGGGTTGCCATATGTCAGGATTTGTCTGGACATGTCAGGATTTTTGACACTTTGACCGGATTACGGCCGTACTTGGCAAGTGTCAGGATTTTTAGGAATGGCCTCACAAAAAATTTTTTTACGTGATATACATATTTATAACAAAGTTTGCAGTTTTTAATGAATGAAAGGATACATAAAATTAGTAAGTAATCAACAAAAACAATATATTTCTTTCAAAACGATTTAAAATAGGATAAATTACAGTTAAAAGGATGTCAATCAATTTGTTTGCTTAAAACTATAGAGACGCGCCGCTGGGGTGTCGGTCAAGCTACGCCAAATATCTGTTGCAAGAAATGTCAAGATTTTTAGAGTGATTTTTATCAAAACATTTTTTTTTCCATATAGCAACTATTCACATTGCATTTGTCCAGAGTAACAGCTGACTGAGCGTGTATAACCGTGCGCGCGACAGCAAGCGTGTCTTTCAATATAGGACGGGGTGCAGACTGTGTCACAGGCCGGGACGTGGACCGACCCGGCGGCCATTGTTCCAGCTAGAGCCAGTACGACCAACGCCAGCACGAAAAAGGTCCTCGGAGCTGCCATCTTGATTCATCTGTCAGTTGTAGTCTAAACTGTGAGCACACAGTGTGGTGTTTATATACTTACTTACACTTACCCCGTTGAGAAGAATATTTTCCTTATTGGTTAAGGTAAATTGTACTTGACGCAGATTTGTAAATAATGCTACCGATACCGGTTTAATATTGTTAAGATTCAAAGTCATGATAGTCATAATAATAATGAAGTCCTATAAAAATATAGAGCCCCTGAGTTGAAAAACGGGGTGGTCCCGAACATGTACTACCTTAAAACGGGGTGAGTAGGGACATAACCTGAAATGAAACATAATTATGTCACTAATTATAAGACTGAAATTATTGTAACGTAATGTTATTATTAATTTAATACTTGTTCGTATTTGTAACAAGTTATGACTTATTTTAGGTTATGTCCATACTCACCCCGTTTTACGGTAACATACACGAGTATTTTTTAATTTCGTAGGTAATGATTCAACGAATTCTTCATAACTCTGTATAACATAATAGTGCAAATTGACCCGAGGACAAACAAGTTGACTTAACGTTCATTCACATTGCATTCTTCCAACGCGACAGCTGATAAAGCGACTGTAGCCTTTTGCGCGGCAGCACGACTCTTTTTCTAATCTTGTTACCATGGAGACAAAATACGTCACACGATGACACGTCGACCGAGCCAGCGGTCACTGCGCCGGCTGGAGCCATCACGAGCAACGCCAGCACGAACAAGCGCCTCAGGGCCCAGTGGGGCTAGACAAGTTGCCATCGTTCACGAACGCTAGCGTTAGGCGATCACTTTGGTGATCACCTGTCACTTGGCGCTCTCAAAATTAAATAGGCTAGACAATCAGTGGGGCTAGACAAGTTGCCATCGTTCACGAACGCTAGCGTTAAGCGATCACTTTGGTGATCACCTGTCACTTGGCGGTGTCAAAAGGGCAACTTGTCTAGCCTTTGTATAAAAATAGTACCGCGTAACGACCGTAGTCGTCAAACCTATCACTAGCGCGAGTGATAGTGATCACTTTTCAGCGTGCCAGTTGTAACGCGTGATATATCACGTGACTTACGTCATTCCCATACATTTTTCAATGACAACACATGTCGCCAGTGATCACCTAACGCTAGCGTTCATGAACGATGGCAACTTGTCTAGACCCACAGTTTTTAGCGTGTCAGTTATAACGAGTGATATATCACGTGACTTACGTCATACCCATACATTTTTCAATGACAACACATGTCGCCAGTGATCACCTAACGCTAGCGTTCGTGAATGATGGCAACTTGTCTAGCCCCACAGATAAGTTGCATTACGCTAGCTAACGTTTCGTGGAGTTTCGTATCACGTCATCTACCATGGCGCGATTCGTTTAAAAACTACATACATACATACATAAACTCACGACTTTATTCCCAGTGTGGGGTAGGCAGAGCTACAGAATTACCGACAATTCTTAAAACTTGTTGATAATTCTGTAATCACATTTTGCACACTTAGGCTAAGATGTTTACCAGTGTATTAGTGACAGGTTGCAAGCCCATCGCCTAACAGTACTATAGGTACGGTCTCTCACGAAATCCACGGGAAGACATGGAGTGGCACTATTCTAACCCGGCAACCACGCGGGTTTAAAAAGTAAACAAAGAAAACCGCTAGGCTAGCGTAGTTCATCTTCTCGGCCCTCTGAGCGGCCATCTTGATTCAACTGTCAGTTGTATTCTAAACAGTTAACACACAGTATAGCGTTTAAATATGCACTAGAAAAGAGGTTGTTCTGGTTTTCTAATAACTTTCACTATTCATTGAGGTAAATGATATTTATTTATTTATTTATATAAGGAAAACCAACAGCTTAAATAAATACACTAGAAATGTACATAAAGTCAGAAAGCCAATTACAGGTTCTCGCCGATAGAGATACAATATAAATAATAATTTAAGCAGATACTAGTGCATCGACTTAGGATTATCAATATTAACCAGATACATACAATTACTTAGCCTAGATAATACCTAGATAATATCTACTACGCAGGAAGGGTAAAAAGGGGTGGGGAGGGTAGGAAATAACAACTGAAAAAACTGAGAGAGGGTAAGTGAAGAGACAAGCTCACTCGAGGTAATTGTTTATCAAAGCACGTCTTAGAGTCTGGGTATTAATGTTGAAAACATCAATGTCGAACTTTTTTGACAATTTGTTTATATTCTTACTCGCGCGAACAAGAAAACTGTTCTGCCTGATATAACTATGACACGCATTTTTGTAATCTTCGGGGTGACAACACAATCTAAAATAAGTCATAACTTGTTACAAATAAGAACAAGTTAAATGGTCAATAACGTAACGTCTATTGGAAATTATAATTAGTAACGTATGCTTCATTTTAGGTTGTGTCCCTACTCATTCCTTAACCCCTACTCACCCCTTAACCCCTACTCACCCCTTAACCCCTACTCACCCCTTAACCCTTACTCACCCCTTAACCCCTACTCACCCTTTAACCCCTACTCACCCCGTTTTACGGTACCTAGTTCTTGTTGTGTGGCCGAGCCGAACCGGGATCAACTCCCCGTAAGACCTATTCTTGGCTAGATTTGAAGTATTAATAGAATTCCACAAAGACACCATCCATCCATTAACCTACCGCCAAGCAGCTACGCTAGCAGTGTTCGCATTGTTGTGTTCCGGTGAAATGACTAGCATAGAGGCATTCCATCTTAGTCCTCAGGGTTGGCAACGCATTTGCAGTCTTAGGATTGCATTGCAGTCTTGTGAATGCGAATGTCTATGGGTCACAGTTTCCACTTACCATCAGGTGGCCTGTGTGCTAATTTGTCTTCTCTATGCCATATATAAAAAAAAAAAAAATTGTTGCCCTTTTGGATTTGATACCAAATTAAACTTTGCACTCTAAGTTCAATGGTTTAATTCCACATATTATACAAATAAGCAGAATCCTAGTCCCTTTATTTTAAACAAAACATTCTTCCGCCCTGACATGTTACATAGTTGGTGTAGCCTTGTGCGCGGCAGCATTTGGCTTGATCTGTTGACACGATGGAACAGGCTGTGTCACAGGCCGGGACGCGGACCGACCCGGCGGCCATTGTTCCAGCTAGAGCCAGCACGACCAACGCCAGCACGAACAAGGTTCTCTGAGCGGCCATCTTGATTCAACTGTCAGTTGTATTCTAAACTGTAGAGTCACAATATAGCGTTTATATACAGTTGAGTGACGTGGTTTTTCCAGTTTTCCATTAAGTTTCCTTATTCGCAGCTCGAGCATTTTTATCGTATACAAAATTGATTAATAAGTAGTAGTTAATGTTATGGATATGCGGCTAAGTGCCTAATAAACTTTTGTTGTGAGGAAAACTCACTAATTACTTTTTTTATGGCATGGAGACCAAATGCTGAAGAAGAAGAAGAAATATTTATTCACTGCTAATACATTCGGTCGTATTAACAAAAAACGTATCACTAAATAATAACATGTAGATAGCACCAGAGTAAATAAGTCACAGGGCTGATTTTCAGCAGGACCCAGTTGGAGACAGCTAATTATTATAATTTGACGACGCGCTGGCCTAATGGGTAGTGACCCTGCCTACGAAGCTAGCGGTCCTGGGTTCGAATCCCTTGTGTGATGAGCGCGAATATTTCGCTCATTGAATGCAAAACAGACACATTCCAAAATAATTTGCTCTTGCATTAAAAACCTTATACGAATAGATTCTAATTTTAAAATGCAACACTGACTCATTTTGGAATGTGTCCGTTTTGTATTGAATGAACGATTTGTTCCTGAGTCATGGATGTTTTCTAATGTATTTAAGTACTTATATATTTCTCTATATAAGTATTTATATGATAGATAAAAATACTTGGCCTAAACCCGTAACTTAGTCATTAATAATTCGTAAAATTGCAAAGTTGTTTGTCTAGGGGACACCGTTGAAGTAGGAAAAGAAAACATATCAAACTTTTATTTGGTTGTCCTGTGTTTTTTTTCCTTTTCTCCCTTTATCTCTCTCGTAATATTTTTGACTTGTTTTCCTGCTGAACTACGCATGCTATTTGATATTAATTTAATATTTATAGCTTCATATAATGCTAGACTAAGTAGTATCATTGTAATATTAAATATGGTTAAAAAACGACTGACTGCTGAGTTTCTTGCGGCGTTTCTTCTCGGCAGTGGTCTCCTCTTGGGAAGCGCTGGTAGATTCTTGACGTGTAAAGGTGCCCGTGCGGCCTACTTATAATAAATATCTTTTATCTTTTTTTTTTATATATCGTTGCCTAGTACCCATAGTACAAGCCTAGAGCTTAGTTTGGGACTAGGTCAATTGGTGTGAGATTGTTCCCTTATATTTATTTATTTTATTTATTTATTATTAAAAAAACCGGCTAAGTGCAAGTTGAATTCGCATGGAGAGGGTTCCGTACCGTACATAGGTAGTTTTTGATCGAATTCTTATAGATTTTCCTGTAATCTTCAAGCAATGAACTAGGTATTTGCTTTGCACATCTGTGTTTAGGTCACAGGATTACACCATTTTGGTCCACTATATTCGGTGAATCTTGGGTGTGACAGACGGACGGACAGACAGAAAGACGCAAGAGTGATCATGTAGGTAAGGGTTCCGTTTTTCATTTTTTGTATAAAACCAGGGATTGAAAACCGGTTTATTTTCCGTACCGGTTAGAGCCGCACTTTGAGAGCCTAACCCATAATAAAGGTTACGCTCGCAAGAACCGCTCTAACCGGTATCTCTATGTCGGAGCGTAAACAGGGAACGAAATCAATTTACCGGTTAGAGAGCGGTTCCTCCGTGTGGGGGGTGAATGACCGCTCGTTTAAGGAGACAGGATTGGTTTGCTATGGTATTAGATTGATAGCGCAGCCACCAGCAGCGCCTTGACGCGCGACAGCGGTCATTCATCCCGTATCGAAACACAGAGTTACCGGTTAGGGAGCGCTTCGAAATAACGTTCCCAAATCATTTCGTTCGAACGTAACCTAAATTATTAACCGGTTTAACCTAAATAAATACCGGTTTATTTGTAACCGGTTACAATCCCTGTATAAAACCCTAATAAAAATTTAAAAAATCAAGTAACATAATTTTGTAATTCATAGCTGTGTCTGCAAATATCTTATAAATCAACTCAAATAATTTTTACATCACCTATTCGGAAAATGGACTTTTCCACCCCGCTAGGAGGAATCGATAGTGGCAGTTTTCTGTTCAAGGAATTTTTTCTGTTAAAATTTCAAACCAACTGCGAAGTCCACTTATGTAGTTTGCACGCCAACTCCAAGCGGACTGCGCAGTTGGTTTGCAGTTTTGATGCAGTTACGTGAACTGCATCAGGATTGCCCTCGAACTACCATTTTGCAGCTGGGTTGCAGTTCAAATGCAGTCCGTCTGTACTGGCCCTAACACACGCACAACTCAGAAATATATCATACATTTTTAATAGATTTTAATCGTACACAAAACATACCTACAATAAATTAAATTTACATAAAATTACACTGAAATATTAAATCAATAACTTAGGTAACTATAACCAAAAAATAGCGCCTGTCGCTACTATAATGGTGTCCAGCCTCCTGTCAGCATTACTTATGTAAACCGCAAGGCTTAACCTTTGGTCAAAGAACCTACCAGCCCTACAGGCCCTTGTCAATATACACTACGCTAACTAGCGTTTCTATTAGTTTCGTTTTTGAACCAATCGCGTCACTGGTATATGACGTGATACGAACACGTAATCTACCAGTGACGCGATTAGTTTCAAAAGGAAACGAATAGAAACGCTAGTTAGCGTAATGCATCTTGGGAAGGGCCTATGAGGACCCAGACAAGATGTATTACGCTAGCTAGCGTTCCTCCTCGTTTAGCTTAAAACCAATTGCGTCACTGGTAGAATTCTGATGACGTGATACGAAAAGTCACGTGATGCGCCAGTGACGCGATTGGTTGAAAAACTAAACGAATGGAAACGACAAGCGTAATGCCTCTTGTCTGGGCACTCTGGTTACTCAAAACGTCATAGAGGCGCAAGGAAATCTCCTTAAAGGATTCCCTCGCGTCTGGTTCCCAAGGTCTATGACCCTCATTTCCAAACAACACAATGTAGTCGAATTTCCAATTTCAATTCAAGTTCGGACGCATAATTTCTTATTCGCACTGCCAAGGAGTAGACTCTGCGTCTGTATTCCAGGAATCGTATAATCCCGGGGTTTTCGAGGTAAGAGTGAATGGGATTTTTCTGGGTAAGCGTGATCCTCAACCTCGTCGTCACAACCAAACGGAAACCCGAAGATTTTTAAAAAACATGTAGCCTTGTTGCTCTGCCGATGCAACCGTCGCACGTGGTTTGGAAGAGGAAGCTTGAATCTGGAACGGAGCCAGCATCGACTCAGGTCGGCACAAGCATCCTCTCTATTTTCCACAGAACGTGAGTCATGTCGTCGAGCCTTTTGCGTGCCGTCATCATATAGGATACCGATCAAATCATAGTGAAAACACTTAAATCCACATTAAAATCTGTTGCGCAGTTAAGAAGTAAGCAGCCAAACATAGAGACAGACACGGATAGCAGATTTGTTTTACTCGTACTTATTGAAGATGTCAATCCCGCCTCCTTGATGTATCCTGGCCAATAATTTGGTACGTCCGATGTGCTTGCGGCAACACTCATTCTTTACAGGGTCGATTGGATTGGGGCCTTCGTCGCAGCGCCCGATGTGATTGGCCAACGTGCTGCTCAAAGCCAGCATGATCAACGCCAGCACGAACAATCTCCTCAAAGCGGCCATCTTGTTTCAACTGTCAGTTAAGTTTCAGTGAAAAACACCAAGCGGTTGCCTTATATACCTTTTAATCGCGTGAAATTGAACAGCAGTTATTCTGAAAGTAATTAACATAAGCTAATATTGAATGTGTCAATTAAAGCTGAGTATACAAACGCTTTTGTTGAGACGACATGCATTGACCTGTGTATGTTGATGACTAATGTATGAAAGGAACTTACAGGGGAACAATTTAACATCATTTTCACGCTTTTTATTAAAGTTCATACAATCGTAAGCTACAAGTTACTTCCGTTTTTAGAATATCTTTAAGAGGCCATATGCAGCCCACACAATAATCAAAGTATAACATTTATTAAAAAAATGGTTTTCCAGGATTAAGATTATAAGTAGGTACTCAACTATAAAATCAAAAATCATCGTTAAAGATAGTAAGGTTTACAAAGCTTAACCAAAAAACACGCGAAAAAATAGTCATGTTTGAAAAATAAAACTATCGCAAAGTTGGTTTCTAATCGTGTTTTCATGTTCGACAGTCCCTAGGAAATATGACAAAGTTTAATATACTGTTAAATGGGGTGAGTAGGGGTTAAGGGTTGAGTAGGGTAGGGACACAACCAAAAATGAAGCATATGTTACTAATTATAAGACTGAAATTATTTCCAATAGACGTAACGTTGTTATCCATTTTATACTTGTTCTTATTTGTAACAAGTTGTGACTTATTTTAGGTTATGTCCCTTTTCACCCCTTAATCCCTACTCACCCCGTTTTACGGTATCCAAAGAACAGATACAGGCATTATTATGGTTATTGAGATCCAGATTTATCAATATTATGTGGCCTCTTAAATCCTGACTCATATTTCAAACAAGCAAGTGTGTTTGTTTGTATGTTCCGTCCTCATGGGTCACCGCCCTGTAGAGGTAGACGTAGTCGCGCAAAAGCTAAGTATGAGAAAGAAGGGAGTGAAGAGATGACGTGCTAGTAGGGATATGTGGAAGAAGATGATGAAGTTGATAATAGTATAGGATTCGACGACGCGCTGGCCTAGTGGGTAGTGACCCTGCCTACAAAGCTAGCGGTCCTGGGTTCGAATCCCGGTAAGGGCAGATATTTGTGTGATGAGCGCGAATATTTGTTCCTGAGTCATGGATGTTTTCTAATGTATTTAAGTATATATTTCTCTATATAAGTATTTATATCATTGTCTAGTACCCATAGTACAAGCCTAGAGCTTAGTTTGGGACTAGGTCCCCTTATATATATTTTTTTTTATTGTCAGTTCCTTACATCTTGACGGTTTTCGACAATCATTATGTTAGTTTTAAACCTAGCTAGCTTTATAACTTTCGAAATTTAAATTCAACTAAGTACTCCGTTTTTATCATCGTCCGTTCTATTAATGATCAACAATCGTGTTTACTCATCTGTCCCTGCCAGCACTCGTCCGCTTCTGAGTCGATTCCGTTGCAAATCTCGCCGCAATCCGCCAACTTGGCCGCCCTCGTGCCCGCTAGAGCGATCACAGAACGAACACAGTCCTCGTGGCGGCCATGTTGATCATGTGATCATGCGACACAATACCGTAAATCGGGGTGAGCAGGGATTAAGGAGTAAGTAGGGACACGACATAAAATAAGTCACAACTTGTTACAAATAAGAACATTCATTAAATGGACAATAACGTAACGTCTATTGAAAATAACTTCACTCTTATAATTAGTAACATATGTTTCATTTTAGGTTGTGTCCGTATTCACCCCTTAATCCCTACTCACCCCGTTTAACAGAACAGCCCGTTTTAGCAAAGTCTATCGGCAATATCTTGAAAACCGCGTGACTTTTGCTGTCATGTTAGGCTACTTAGGTTCGTCTTAGGCTGGGTCTTAGGCCTGTATTAATAAACTCATCTTGGCTGAGATGCACGTCACAAGATACGTCAAAGTAAACGTCAAACCATAGAACACTCATTTTTGACGCATCTCGAGACGAGCATTAGAGTTGAGATTAGTTTATTAATACGGGCCTTAGTTCTCCCATAACCATGTCGTGTTCTTTTGGAACATTCTGTAGAGTAGATTATCTTGTTATCTACAACTATAGAAAATATTAAAAAAAAAAACAAAAATCAGGATCTTCCGTTCTATTATTACTTAATCAACAATAGTTTAAACCTGTTTGTTCCTGCCAGCACCCCGTCGACCGCAAGTACCCGTTGTTCCGACAGCACTCGTCCGCCGTCGGGTAGATGCCATTGCAAATCTCGCCGCAATCCGCGAACTTGGCCGCCCTCGTGGCCGCTAGAGCGATCACGTCAAGACCAGAACGAACACAGTCCTCGTGGCGGCCATGTTGATCAAGTGATCATGTGGAGAACGGTGGCGTTTTTATACGTGTGTTTTTGTTATCGGTTGCTTAATTACAACAATTGAATAACGTGTGGGTTTAGCATCGCTATACATAGGAAGGGTTGTGGTGTTTGTATGTTTCAAGGTTATAAGTTATTTAGTAATTTTAACAAAAGTATGCTTTGAAAATTTACTGTATTACTGAAATTATAGAAAAGTTAAATAATACCCATGCTATAGGTTAGGTATTTACTGTCTCCTAACAATGTAAGTAGGTAACTAGGTAGCTACCATCGGGATCCCACCGTTATTTTGATTCAAGCGTCGCCACGTCTTGGACCGCTAAGTAGCTGGGGTATTTTATATTATATAGGTAGTTTACTTAGCGGTCCCCTGAGGACTAAGATGGAATGCCTCTATGCTAGTAATTTCACCGGCTGTCTTATCCGTAAACCGGAACACAACAATGCGAAGACTGCTGTTTGGCGGTAGGTTAATGGATAAGATGGTGGTAGCGATCCGGACGGACCCTGCACAAGGTCCTACCACCCGCATAGTGTACTGTTGACAAAACAGTAACATGTCGAAGGCAAATATTATGTTTAGACGATGCGATAGCCTAGTTGGTAGTGACCCTGCCTACGAAGCTAGAGGTCCTGGGTTCAAATCCCGGTAAGGGCAGATATTTGTGTGATGAGCGCAAATATTTGTTCCTGAGTCATGGATGTTTTCTATGTATTTAAGTATATATTTCTCTGTATAAGTATTTATACCGCTGTCTAGTACCCATAGTACAAGCCTAGAGCTTAGTTTGGGACTAGATCAATTGGTGTGACATAGTCCCCTGATATTTATTTATTATATTCAGTATATTACTCAGTAGATGAGAAGTACACAAAGTTAGGGGTTATGCTTAGTAATCATATCGAGTATTTACCAAATTACACTCAGGAGCAAAAATAACGGGTCAGAGTGCGTTTTTCATTCAAACGAGGCTATTTCGAAGACTTGGTTCCTAGCCAGGGATTGTTTTGAGTGAGGTTTAATGGTGGATACACCAAGGTTCAATAGAGCAGGTCAAAAGTTCTTAAGATACCTAACTGATCACACAATCAGTTGACACCACAGCGAGAGAGTTAGAGGCAGCATTTGGATTTCCTTACATTTTATTGTCATTTTAGATGTTTTTCTGAACATGCACAATTCCGGCGTTAGCCGCAGATTCAATCAGTTGGGTGTCCTAGGCACTCTAGACGTCCTGTATCGATGCTTGGGGTATTCATCATCAGATTTCACTACAAGCATCCCCTGGTGAGGAACCAAGGCTTCGAAATAGCCTCGTTTGTATGAAAAACGTACTTTGACCCGTTATTTTTGCTCCTGAGTGTATTTTAATCATCCACCCAGTCGGACTGGTTTTAAAAATGTCAACGGATGTTAATCAAGTTATTATCAGAACTGTAGCACTAATAAAATTTTATGACACTAAATACGGAGCCAATATCTTCTTTACATAGTAAGCCTTTCCGCTTGCTTTTTTCCTTCACCGTAAGAGCATCGGTTAATGTACTCAAGTTAGAAAAACTTGTTGGTTATGATCACGCGTCGACCCCCCTAAGCTACCAACCACCAACAATATTTGTCCATACCGGGGATCGAACCCGGGACAGGTGACCGCGCGGGTTCGAACTCGGTACCTTACGATCACCAGTCGACCCCCTAAGCCACCAATGACAATATTTGGGTCACTATCAACAAGGCTAAAGCGTCGTCAAAAATGGCTGTGTTCGACCAATTCTTTATTCAAAATCACTTTCCGCCCTAGGGATGGAAATGGATTTCACATCCTCTATTCGGAAAGGGGACTTTTTTTCCCTGCTAGAAGGGATCAAAATGCCACTTTTCTGTTCAAGGACTTAATTGTTGCCAGTATAAAATATGAACGCAATGAGATATTAAAATAGTATGCACATAATTGGCTACAATTAATTTTTCGTCGTCGTTGTCTATTTGGACATAATCGATTACATTTTTTTTATGATCGATCTTAATACAGTTTTGTGGATTTTGCGTTTTAAGGTTTTTTATTTTATTTTAATTAATGGCTTTCACTCCTGTTAACGTGATTTTTGCCAATGTCAAGTTATTTATAGACACTCCCATGGACTTATTAGAGCAATAAGTCCGTGGATATCACACGCGAAGACAATTGTTCGGTAAAAGAGAATTTTGTCCAATGGACTAAACAGAAGCACATGGGGTCAGCCCCACGCCCTTCTGTCAAGTCCGCGTTTTAAGGTTATTAATTGTATGTAGTGACATCTGTCACCGTCACAGGGTCGGTCCGGTTTGAAAAATAGGTACCACAAATTTTCTTGTTAAATTTGATATTTCAGCACGTTTAGAGTGTAAATAATTAAATTTATTTCATCACTAAGATGTTTTATTTTCCTCATAGGTGATCAGATGTGAACAGCAGTATGTGTCACACGGTAGCGAAATTATTTCCATCTTGAGCGTTAACACTTGAATCCCCACCTACGCCGGAAACATGTCATTTTCCTCCCTTGTGACACAATATACTATTTCAGCCGGCACTGAGATATGGAAATTATTACTTACTGAAAAAACTATTTTAGTAGCAATTTGGATAATACAAGGATAAAGATGTTAAACGATTGCAAAATGCAACTAAGTAATGATATGTATTAAATCGAGGAAAATGGTAGTCGGACAGGAAAAGTCAAATGGAAAAAGAATATCGACTGCACCGATATCTATCTAGCTGAATAGAAGAAGGTAGGTACAGTCAAGGAAATTGATTCCTAGGCCATTTAGGACTATGTCAAAGTGACACTGTAAATAAAATCGTAAGAAATCTCATACGTTTTGATTGATTACGTCACTGTGACATAGTCCAAAATAGTCTAAGAATCAATTTAATTTGCTGTATCTGCAATGTAGTAGTCGAAGCATTCTATACTCTATTCGGCCCTCATTAGAAAAAAGGGCGTATGTCTCGTAAAATCTAATGTATTAGTGACCTTATACTTATACCAGTATTGGTAACCATATGAAATTTAAAATGCTAATTCAAATTACTATGCATTCAGATACCTTTGGTATTTATACTGCTGTCCTAAGCAAAAACGCAGTAAGTAAGATAAACCTCCTGTAGTAATATCAACCTTAGTACTAACAGTATAGAATTGGATCTGCTTTGGTGATTGAATTTAAGATACTGCTTATAGGCTTAGGAGGTTATAGAAGTTCGATAATCCGATATGCATATAATCCATACTAATATTATAAATGCGACAGTGTGTCTGTCTGTCTGTCTGTTACCTCTTCACGCTTAAACCACTGAACCGATTTAGGTGAAATTTGGTGCCAAGATAGTTTAAATCCTGGGAAAGGACATATGTAAGGATAATGATTATTAATTTGTCTTACTCAATTACTTTCTTATTTTTGCGTGAGTTTTGTACCTTTACTTATTACTCTTTAATATATAAAAAGTAGGGGGGGGGGGGGTATAAATGGGAGTGCCTCCGGTGAGGAGCAAGCCAAGACGGGCATTCGTTGGTGGGAGTTTGACAAAAGTAAACGGTGCTAAGTATTTTGGGGGCAGTTATCCTGCTAGAGAAAGTACAGGTCAGTGTGTTAATTTATAGCTAATGTGAGTATTAAGCCTAAAAATAACTGTATTACTTAGTATGTGTCATTATTAATTATTTACATTAATAACAAATGTTTCGCTTTCTAACTGTACGTTATTTGATTTAATAATTATATTCCCTTTTAATAGGATAGTTTTTTACCCGAAATTCATTCCCTAAGGGTGCGGCTCCACTGAGGCGGAGATGAGCGGAGCGGAGCGGAGCTGTGCCAATATTAACTAATAGAAGGCGCATGCGGTCACGTCGAGCGCGCCTTGCGCACGTTAGTTTAGATTCTATTGGTTAATATTGGCACAGCTCCGCTCCGCTCCGCTCATCTCTGCCTCAGTGGAGCCGCACCCTAATAGGGTGAAATAGAGGGTGAAAATTTGTATGTAGCTACGATATAAACGAGTTCCACGCGGACGGAGTCGCGGGCAGAACCTAGTAATATAATAACCTTGGGATAAACCAGACTGCATTATTGTTAATGCAATCATTTTCCTCGTCTCCTAGGGGTCAAGAGCCTCACATGAGATAAGATCATCAACAAACTACTTTAAGAAGTGTATAAGGTCAACCGGGGTAAAAGCGTCACTGTTTTTTTACATTTTTTTAAGACCTAAATTACGATGTATGTATTTACTATATTGAAATACTCATTCGTTCTGTTATTTTTACAACTCTTTGGGAATTTAATTCGTGTGTTAAATTTTTCGCTGCACTATAACTAAAAGATATATAGGCATTTTTAAAAAAAACGAGATTTTAGACGCTTTTTCCCCAGGTTGGGAAAATGCATCTTTTTAAAATAATTGTTATAAGATTGCAATTAGGCCTTCAAAACTTCATGACACGTTTCTGCAATACAGTTTTCTAGAAGGTTTTATAAATAGAAGGGCGCAAAAACAGCTATTAACAAGCTGAGACAGAAAATAATATAATTGGGGAAAATGCGTCTACAATTTGTAGACGCATTTATCCAAACCTAAATACCAGATGTCGTAAACATTTTTTTTCGATTGAAAAGAGTGAGATAGAAAATTTATGAAAGAGATGTTATTTTCACCTTGTGACCGATTGCGGGTAAAATCAAATAGAGTTTTTCGATTTTATGTATGCAAGTAGGTACTTATTCTGATATTAAAAGAGAGCGGACACGACTCAGAATTTGATTATAGGAACAAACAAAACACCAAGATCATTGGTTAGGTACTATTTATTCATCATAAATTTTAAACTATAATTCAATAAAGTTAAAATTAAAATTACGTATCAAGGAAAAGGTTGTTCACCACTGACATTGGGGCAAAAGCGTTACACTGACGCAATTACCCCAAAGGTACTGACGCAATTAGCCAAATTTGAAAAATAACCTCCAAACACTTTACATGGAATTAACTTTAAACATTAAGCATTTTAAATACAAATTGGAGTTCGTACGTGTGAGTTAACTAAAACTGGTCATGTTTTAATAAAAAATAATACCGAAACCTAAAGAAAAAACAGGATGTAAATGGATTTTGAACACTTACCTCACGCTCCGCGTTGGTCTGGATTGACACTAAATTTCAAAATGATCAACGACTCGAATACGATCTGTTAAAACGCCCTCTATTTTACGCGTTTTCCTCCAAGTAGTTCAAGTGTCTATCACTACATGGCGGGAGCAGTTGTAACTCACGTTGTTTAAAAAATAATTCGAATAAACGCAATAACCCCATAGTGGCTTTTACCCCGGTTGACCTTAATAAAATCCGAGCTTTAAACATCCGACTGCAATTTTGATAATTGTCGTCTGATATGTGGTTACAGAATTATCAACAAGTTTTTAGAGTTGTTGGTAATAGGGTATTGGACAAGAGTGAAATTAAATTGGTTTTTCATTAACAATAGATAACCATTATAAAAATACTAGGAAAACATCAATCTTTTATGTATGTTTGCTATTTTAAGATTTTTAAATTCATAACAATAAGCCGACTAAGGGAATAAAGGAGTGTAGTACTGTTAGGCGATGGGCTTGCAACCTGTCACACCACACACACTGGTAAACATCTTAGCCTTAGTGTGCAAAATGCGGTTACAGACTTATCTACCAATTTTTAGAGTGGTTGGAAATTTTGTAGCTCTGCCTACCCCACTCTGGTATGAAGGCGTGAAGGTATGTACCTATGTATGTATATAAATTCATAAAATCCAACAATAAGGACGCTGTTTGATTGTGACGTCACAATATAGTAATCACTATAAAGGATCATGGGCACTTTTGTATGGAAATTGGGTGTGGCATCAACAGAATTGAATCCTTTACATTTAAAATGTAAATAGTTAAAACATCATTTCTTACTATAGCCGCAAATACCTAGCTTACCGGAGAATAAAAATATGGGCACTTGAAAACAAGATAATAATACAGTCTATAATTATAAACTTTAGCTAAATAAATAACAAAGTAAAGAATTTTCTTAGAATCAGAGCGTTGTTTTGTTGTACAGAATACACAATTTTTAAGATACATTACACAACAATCGACCTCTGTGTAACTCTTTTCAGTTAAGTTACTTAGGTTATGTTGATGATATAGTGTTATAATCAAATACCCTAAACCCAGTTCTATAATTATCCGTCACAATACTATAATTTCCAATGTTTCTATGGACTATATCATCAACATAATCTTGTTTTCAAGTGCCCATATTTTTGTTCTCCGGTGAGCTAGGTATTTGCGGCTATATTAAGAAATTACGTTTTAACTAATTCCTTTTTAATGATGTAGGTTTAAATTTTGTTGGTGCCACACCCAATTTGCCCATGATCCTTTCATAGCAACGAAGCGTTTTTTATGTTTCATAAAAAGAAGCTGATTTGACTTTTGTCAAATACCGTGTTCTGTAACTCTGCCTACCCCACTCTGGGAATGAAGGCGGAAGGTTATGTAGGTAAGCTGTAGCCCGCGAAAATGGGTAAATTTTTAGGTACTTGCCAACTTATTAGTCGGTTAGGGTAACCGATCTATGTTCCTACTGTGCGGCGGTACGGAACCTTAGGTGCGCGAGTCCGACTCGCACTTGACCGGGTTTTAGGGTTCCGTAGTCAAACTAGGAAACCTTATAGTTTCGCCATGTCCGTCTGTCCGCAGCCTAGCTCAGAGATCATAAATACTAGAAAGCTGTAATTTGGCATGAATATACATATAAGCCACGCTAACAAAGTGGTAAAATAAAATCTTGTATTTTTTAATGTACCTCCCCTACACGTAACGTATTGTAACGGGATGTATTTTTTTTTCTCGTCTACCCCATAGTGTGGTAGCCGTTGGATAGGTCTTTAAAAAGTATTGCGGGTTTGTAACAACAGTTTTTTGATTAAGGAATTTTTTGTTAGTCAAGCGCCAACAGCCAAAACTAAAATACTGAAAATCTGAAAAATATCTTAAATGCAAGCACATAATAATGAATTAAATAGGAAAACTATCACGACTAAGTAGACTTCATTGGTTCTTGAATAACAATTACGCGGTCAGTTTACCAACACCGCAAATGAGTTTTCGGTAGGTATTAGTACATTGTGTATTAAGGGTGGTAAAGAAAGAATCGTTTGTAATTATTATTTGCGGTGTTGGTAAACTGACCGCGTTCTCTATCGATGTATGGGCATAACAGTTTTCCAACGGCCTAGTTAAGTTTATCGCGAGGTCTATTTATTTGCAGTAACAGGTTTAATAGAGCTAACTAATAAAAGTAAAAAAAACTTCATCTAAGCACGTAGGCACTGGTTTTCCCGTATTGACTTTACAACTTGTCATTGACATCTTACGATGGTTTTCTCCACCGCGAATTACTATTGTCTTATGAATTACCTAACGTCCTAAGAGTGAGTTCGCCTTGCGGTTATTAGCGAATGTAATAGGTTTTTTCTATACATCTATAAAAATACGATGAAAAAATACATCTATCTACTCTCATATCGTAAAGTTCGAATTATAAACTTCAAAACGAATTTATATTGGCATACTTTATAAAAACAATACCGAAATTAAAAAAAAAACCAAATCATAACATTATGAAGTGGTTTTTTTTTCCATATGTATATACATGTTAATCCAAAAAGTTAATGTCACCAACAAGGATCCGTATCAATTATTTTTTTCAATGTCGGGTAAAACGTAAAAAAGGGAACAAAACAGCATTAAACTAATCGTCAACGTTACATACTTAAAACAATTGCGGATGAAGCTGTTTCCTTTATGTCATTACACGTTTATTTTTTTCTTATCATTCCTTCAAAATGCCAAAACCATATATAAACTCCATGATTCCAACTTTAAAACAACATTGCAAAGATGGCCGCTCTAAAATCGTTTTTCGTTCTGGTGCTGTTGGCCCTGGCTCTTGGCAGCACGATGGCCGTCCGCGTCGGGCCCTGCGACCAGGGGGTCCAGACAAGATGCCAACGCTTCCAGGCGTTTTCCTTTCTATAAAGTTGGACGCCTAGGCGTTAGCGTCCAAAATATGTTAGACAAAAGGAGTTAGAACAGAAAAACGTGCTGTCGATTCTACGATCTCCTCAATGTGCGCTATAATGATGATTTAGCCTTAAATTGTCTATGCTTCGCGCAAATTGAAACGTCAAGTGTCGCTGTGTCAAGTTTACATCAACTGTCAAAAGTTTATTTGCAGGTTATAATGAAGTTATAATTTCGGCTTGTAAATAATTATTTTTATATTTCTTTTAGTTAAAGTACCTATCGTCTTGCGTCTATAGTTTTGATGTTTAACATGTTTTAGACAATAAGCAAAGTAACGGGCGGGTCTTTGATACTAATAAGGGCAAAAAAGGGCCTATTCAGGGCGAAAAACACTTCGACGAATTACTGTTGTGATATCACAAGCTAAGTAAAACTGTGTCTACAGAAGGATTACTATAACCTACATACTACGTAGGTTTAGATGTTTTTAGGTACGTGCTTAAACTCTCTATTTCTAATCTCTAAATACCTAGTTTGTAATATTGCTACAGATGTAGTAAACAATCGTTCTAGGATAACTTTGTCTTGTTTGTTAATTAGCTTACTGGTGGGTACTAAAAGTTGACTAAAATAGCAAGATTCAGCAAGACATGTTGGCGTATGATTACCTACTACATCTGTACATAATCTGTTTGGATGTTGGGTTTGCATAAATTAAAATACTTTTAATTTATTTATGAAGGTTTGTAATTTTTATTTTGCACTTAGGCTACACTCAGGTATTACGTTTTCATAAACAATTATAAACTTAGTAAAGACAAAGACGCGGGCTAGTTGCTAGGTTTTCTATAAAAGTACCTATCCATAGTAAAGAGTAAGTAATTCTATTTGTGTAAGAATGTTACTAGAAATTTCATAATAAATTAATATGACATTCATAAAAAAAAACTTGTAGCCAAAGAGAACCCCTTTTCCCCTTATCTACTTTCATTTTGTATCAAGATTTGTATAAACTAGCAAGCTCTTTAATTATAAGCCATTGTTATGAACAGCGAATAATAAGCTTTTTATCTTTCAGATGCAAAAACTACTAACAACAACCAAAAATATTTGTAGGTATACAAGACTGAGTAGCTACAGTGTGGCAAGATATTGAAAATTGTATGTTTGAAGTTTGAACATTATTCATTTGAATTTTAACATTCCTGTGAAATTTGGAACACATGCCAACAGTCATCACATAAGTAATGCAGTTATGCTATGAATATGTTGATAATGAAAATGAAGTGGCAACATGACCACCATTGTGCTAAATGGAGTTTAGTGTGTGTAGGTGAGTATGTTTGATATTTTTTATGTATATTAGTATGTATTTCTCTTTACAAGTTAGTTTATAATTGTCTAGTACCCATAGTACAAGCCTGGGATTGCAGTCTTGAAGTCATAGCCTTGAGAATTCAAATGTTTATGGGTCTCAGATCATAAGGTGGCCTGTGAGATTGTCTATTTCTCCCTGATATAAAAAAGGACAAAAGGACAATTTGTGTGAGATTATCCCTTAATATTTATTAAATAATATTTTTTAGTATGAAACTTATAATTTTAGCACTTAAGTTTTTAATCATTCTAGTAATAATGTATTTATTATTATACTTTTAAAAAGAGCTACAGTGCAATAGCACATAGTTGGTATTGAAAATATGTTTTTGTTATCAACTCACGGGCCACCTGGTATATAAATAACATATCATTAGGTACTTATCCTACTAATATTATGAATGCGAAAGTTTGTGTGTGTTTGTTACTCCTTCACGCTGCAATGGCTGGACGGATTTGGATTTAATTTGGAATGGAAATAACTTATACCCTGGATTAACACAGGGCTATTCACAGTTGTCGACACCCCTTTGTACACACTGTGGACAAGTTTTTAGTTAGTTTTTATTTATGTACTTTAGTAGATATTAAACTAACACAGTTCAGTCAAATTAATTAGTTTGAAATGTCCACATAATTTCGAGGGTGTGAAGTACTGGGATTTTTTTTCCCAGTGTGGACAATAGGGTTGTGGACAACTGGGAATAGCCCTTAACACATAGGCTACATTTCATCCCAGAAAATTAAAAGTTCCCGAGGGAATGACGTAAATCGATATCTACGCGGACGAAGTCGCGGGCAGAAGCTAGTATCGACATAATCATAGCACGAAAGTTGAAGAATACTATTTTTGTGACAAAAGTTAATCTTTAGGAAATTTGTATAATTCAAATTATATTTGACTTTTTACAGAGTTCATATCCAGATCCAACTTGCCAAAGCTAGTGCAGGTAGCGGGGCACCCTTGCTGGCCTCACCTTAAGCTGGACTCCAAGCCTGAGCAAGTCTGCGTGTCAGCACGCGTAAAGAGCTACATCCTGGCCAAATTTCTCTGAACCAAAATCTGACGCATCCAACATGCGTATTTTGAGCACCGGTGTTGATGTGACGCATAAGATACGTCGCTAAATTTACGGTGCGTCATCATATTTTGAGCACCGGTTCGGTCCGTTATGTGATATAAATAGATACAACAATGAAATCACCAGAAAGCGACGCTGATAACACGGTTAGCCTAGTTGATCCTCTGCCTACAAAGCTAGCAGCCCCGGATTCGATCCTCGTTAGGGCAAATATTTGTAATGAATTGATTTTCAAGTTAAGTAATCTGGAAACAAGGACAGTTATATGTAGGCACTCCTATTAACATCCTTGTTTGGAATTTTAGACGGCCTATAGTTATGTATAATTATAGTTCTGTATACTTAAGTCTTTGTAATAGTTTGGTAACAAAATCACTGCCAAATTGAATATAAGAACAAATCATGGAACTATTTAATGTATTGACTCCATTTGTTCATTTTGGTCGATTCTCTAAAGCTGCCACAAATGGATTGAATGGGTGAAATAAACCTAGGTACATGTGTGTTTAGTTCAAATAGGTACTTATTGGGATTGATGTTTAAACTGCATTTAAGAAGACAGGACTTATACAATCAGCAATCACATGTGTTTCCATTTATGGCAGCTCTTGTAAATAGATATGTACCTATGTTACTTACCCAGACATTGTTCATTCTAGTTATTGCACATAAGAAATAAAAAGGAAGAAATTAAATCCATATTCAATAATTTAAGTCTTTTATTTCGTAAGAAACACCATTAACTCACTTAAGTATTACATTTGTTGCCATGCAAATGTTATTGGTTTTCATGACAACTACATGAGTTAAAGCTTTAATTAGATTTTAACAAAATGTTATTCAAAATAATAACTAAGAGCAGTTTTTCAGGTAAGTATATCATAATTGATTCCAACAATGTTGAAACACTCCCCATGCAAATCATTGTCATTCTCCCTGCTTGATGCGGCTCCCAAAATGAGCCTCATTATAGTCATTATCCATGGCCCCTGAGTACTCTGGATTGCCTGTAATGTAAAAAAAACAAGCAAACTCAGTAGATGGGTAAGGCCACGGGGCGTTCGAACCGCCCTGTCTTGTGTGTTACCAAAATAGACAAAGATTTATGTCTGTGGCATTTATTTTTAATTACAATAGGTAGTTATGATTAGGTTCTTACATAATACCTGGAAAATAAATGCTTTTTGTAATGTTACATGTATTGTTTTGGTAACACTCTCGCGGGGGCGGTTCGAACGCTCCGTGGCCTTACCCAGGTAACTTTTCCAAGCAAAGGTGGATGGAACTTTTATGAACTTGGTTTGTAGTAGATAGTATCTTACTTCTCACTTAAGTATATTATATAAATGTGAAAATTTGGATGTTAGTTACTCATTCACGCCAGAACGACTAAACTAATCTTGAGGCTTTATTTATTTTTATATTAGACAGACATGGCTTTGAATAAACTTATTTAGGTAGGTATACAGTATTTTCTAAACAACAATCTGACTAAATTACACTATAACAAACAAGAGAGTCCAAAATTTGGATATATCTAGTGGAAAAATAAAAGAGTACCTACCTAAGTAACATTTTTAAAATCAATGACCTGCAGTAGCTTGAACCTAGTTTAGAAAGTGCAACTAGAACAGCAGATTCAAACTTGTGTAAATGGAATAGCACAACAATCAGGTTTATCATAAGTTTAAAATTCTATGGGTTATACCTACCAAGATATAAAGCACATCATATAAGAGACTAATTAATGGGAATGTGGGACCTCATAATACTTATAAGTATGCATTTATAATAAATGGTTTCTAGGAGGCCCTAACCTTAATTAAGTAGGTATGTCATAATAAATTTTCATTTCATGACGTCACCATAACATTCATCACCATATCAAGGGAAACAGTGCGCTTACAGAGAAAGTATTCAGTGTTGAAAGAAGATATACCTAGGTACCTACCTCTCACTGATGCTTAGCAAATTAACAATCGACTTTGTTTGCGGTCACAACATCCATGTCTTAGTTGGTTGAGTGCTTGCATTACTAGTTACCTAGGTGCTGCATGACAACCATTTTCCGTTGGTCATATCCCTGGCCACACACCATGTCAAATACACGGAACCTGCAAAAATAACCATTTATTAAATAAGTAGCTACATGTTTATTTAGGTTGTTATTCTTGTGAGTCCTAGTCAGGTGCTTACCGTAATTCACATCATCCTTACGTTTACTTCGAATAGAACTACCCTTTGCAGGTACTCTTGCAGCCAGGGTACCTGAGTCCAAAGTTGTTTTACTGTTACATTATTGTAGCAGAGTAATTCATGTGTAGGAAATCTTTCTCACAAGAAAGCTTCGGCACTTCTAATATGGTCTTGATTCGGACGACCACGACGATTCGGATACTTTAATTAAACACTTTTCATTGTTTGCAGCTCACAATAGTCACAAAGAATACATCATTTGGTAAATAACAATTCAAAAACTTGATTTATCACCGCTTGAATAATAACAACTCACGCACAGCTGATTCAAAAATCGCCATTTTGATTATTCTCTTGAGCGCCGAGCGCTTTTCTGCAAGTCTTTGGCGAGAGAATAGTTTTCTACATTTTACTGTAGAATACAGAACAGAATGCACGTCAAAAGTGTCACTTGACTAGCAGTTTGTACGGATTTTGTCATTGTGACAGCTCTGAGCGTTTTTCTGTTCGTTTCAAAATATTTACGAAAAACGAAAAGTATAATGTTGGCTAGGTACTTTTCTATTCTCTTCGATAAACCACGTGATCAATTTGTGATCCCATACATTTCAAGACGATAGAACAGAAAAACGACAACGGCGTGTGCGTCTTGTCTGGACCCCCAGGTCTGTTTCCGCATCCGGCCGGAGTGGGAGGAGTGTTGCCGCTCCCACGGGTTCGATAATGCCTCGTACTGTTGGGAAAACAGGATGTACTGCTTCTAAGAACACAGTTGTTTGATGTTATTTCATTTAATAAAAATTGTGGCGCTCAAAAATGTATTTCTCATGTCTTTCATAGTGTTGGCACCAGTGTTGGACACTTTAAGCTGACAGTCACCAATATACAATAATACAATACAATACAAAAAGTCTTTATTAACCCACACAATGGTTATAGTATATTATGAAGGTAAACAATACTATTTATTAAAATAAGTTGGAAACCAGTGTGAGAGCCTGGCGTCTGTACCCAGAGATGAGAAGCTTCATAATATTAAATAGAAAAATTTCCTGGTTTAAAGCGTTTTCAAAAGGTGAAATTTTTAGAAAACTCGTGCGTGTTTTAATCGGTGCCGGCCGTGAATGTTAAAAGATCGTATCGGAAATTGCGACGACTATGTGGAATGATGATTAGTTTCTAAAACTAAACCTTTTTGACAGAACTTAAGGACCGACTACTTATGTATTATGAAGGTAAACAATACTATTCATTAAAATAAGTTGGAAACCAGTGTGAGAGCCTGGTGTCTGTACTAGGAGATCCTGTATGACAGATCACCAGGCTAGTCTGAAGGAATCTGACCGACTGACTGATTAACCAACAGCCGAAACCACTGACCCCAAAGACTTGAAATTTGGAGATTCCTTGGATAACCGAAGGTGCCCTGTGAGGTATTTTTGGAAATGAATTCCCTAGAAACTAATCATATGCGTACAAATTCGCGGGCGTCCTCTAAATTTCTGTAAAGTAAGATGTATCTGTCGTCCCTCCTAAACCAATAAGAAGTATCTAGGCTTCAAGAACGAAAGCAGTTTTAACTCTCATTTGTTAATAATAATGCTGATATTGCTACAGAGGGCCCAGACAAGATGTATTACGCTACCTATCGTTTCTATTCGTTTAGTTTTTAAACCAATCGCGTCACTGGCACATCACGTGACTTTTCGTATCACGTCATCTTCCAGTGTTTTTTTTTTTTTATGGCATCGAGTAGACAAACGAGCACACAGGCCACCTGATGGTAAGCGGAAACTGTGACCCATAGACATTCGCAATCACAAGACTGCAATGCAATCCTAAGACTGCAAATGCGTTGCCAACCCTGAGGCTAAGATGGAATGCCTCTATGCTAGTCATTATACGATTATTAGTCATTATACGGTTATTATGCGATTGGTTTAAAAACTAAACGAAGAGAAACGCTAGGTAGTGCATCTTGTCTGGACCCTCAGGTGTTTTATCTCGAGGAGTGCTCCGAGGAATTATTTGGTTTGATACCAGCCGCTGGATTCCACCATCGTACAACTCTTACCAAACTATCATTTTATCAGCACCATCTTGATAGTTGGAAATCCACTACCGTGCGTTTTTCGAGGGCCTTCTTGCCACGCACGTCTATGTGGAATCAGCTTTCGGCGTCCGTATTTCCGAACCAATACGCCTTCAAAAACCGGGCAAGAGCATGTCGGACCATGCTCAGTGTAGGGTTCCGAAGCCATAACGACCAACACAAAAAACTATCTCAAAAATCAACATGTACCTATGAACCAATTTTCTATTTAAAGTTATTTGGCGCTGTCTTAGATGATTTTTAGTAGGTATAAACCCGTTAGTCGCCTGTACTCAGGAACTAATTAAGTCTACTTAGTAATGATTATTTTTCTTATAAATTCGTATATAATATCTCAAACAAGAGCCAAGCTTTTAAGTGTGAGATCAGTATACCTATGTAGGTAGGTAGTTAGGTACCTAAACTGCTTCAAACCGACTTTAAATTACAATAAAAGTTTAATCTTTTATAATAGTAATTAATAGAAATTTAAAAAAAAACATGGTCCAGTAAATAGAATTTTAAGTTTTCCAAACAATACTCAACTCAAATCAATAATCTAATAGATTATTTGTAAACTTTCAGATCGCAAATCGCAAACTTGTAGGTAGGTAGCATTCCGGGGCACGTCTAAATAAGGGAGAGTTCACTTCTAAATCATCCGACTGATTTTACTATAGAAATATAGTTTCAATTGTAACAATATTGTTTTTTTTACACTTGACCAGCATCGAGGAATCTAGCGTCAACTGACTAACTGTCGCAACTAGGGAATGCAATTAACCGGTTATAACCGGTTTTAACCAGAACTGTTTATAACCGGTTAAATTGCATTGACAACCATGTCGCTACACATGTTCCCAAGATGCTGGGACTTGCTACAAAGTTGTTCTCTTAACGAACTAACTTTTTAACTCGATAGATAAATAATTGACGAGTTTAACTTGTCCGCACTGTTCAAAGAACATTTAAAGGCGTGTATTTTCAATTAGGTAGCTTAACTCTCGCTCGTATAAACCTCGCTCGCTCGATCAACAAAAAGCCGTTTTAAGATAAATCAAAAAAAAACAAAATTCAAAATTTTAAATATTAATGAACAAGGCACGTGACTTTTCGAATCACGTGATCTACCAGTGACGCGATTGGTTTCAAAACGAAACTAATAGAAACGATAGTTAGCGTCGTGCATCTTGGCAATGTAATCTTAATGTAGGGGCCGCTATTACGTTTTTACAACCTTTTATTTAACTTGCAATCCATGTATGTATGGGTCAAATCTTACATGTTAAATTTGAGCCACTTCCCGGTTTCCGATGAAGCTGAAAATTTGCATACGCTTTTAGTTCTGATGACAAAACAATAATATAGTATCATCGATGATGATGATGAAGGCTCAAGGTGGCCATAGGAACTCCTAAATATAACATGATAAACCAGTCGTGTTCGGGCTCTTTAGAATCGTGCTGACAAGTAGAATAAAACTGTGCAAAAAAAAATTAAGTCGGCAATAAAAGCTAAGCAAAGCAAAACTGAAAGTTTTGACCGAAACTTATTAGTTTCATCTATTTAATTCTCTCGCGCAAGTCTAACCGATTTTGTTTTGACGAGAAATATCAAAAAGAACTGACCGAGAGCAAAGGCTATCGAATAATGATTGAACGGATTGCGAACAGTTATTAGTTAAAGTTTACTTTATGAGATCAAGGCTTAGGTCAAATGCGTATTATTATAGTCGTTCAACAAAACATAGCCAAGCACGAAAATATCACTGTCTAAACTCTATACCAATTAGGGAATGCAAAGAACCGGTTATAACCGGTTTTAACCGATTATTTTCATACAAAAACTGTTAATAACCGGTTAAATTACATTCCCTAATACCAATAAATAAATTAAATAAATATAAGGGGACAATCTCACACCAATTGACCTAGTCCCAAACTAAGCTCTAGGCTTGTACTATGGGTACTAGACAACGATATAAATACTTATATAGAGAAATATATACTTAAATACATAGAAAACATCCATGACTCAGGAACAAATATTCGCCAATGGACTTGTAAAAACTTTTATAACCACAAAATGCTCCCGTTTGGCCTAAAATAATAATTTTGTCATGAAAAAACCATCCATGATATAAAATCAGGAAATTGATGTACAAAATGTGGTCTCTAGTTGCTTTATTCAGCAGATAACGGCCGTTTTATCCAAAAATTATCCATTTTGAGGTTATAAAATTGTTTACTTAATAAGACAAGTCAATTTGTATGGAGTATATATACATCTTTAAATAGTACAAAACAAAGTCGCTTCCCGCCGTCTGTCGCTCTGTATGTACGCTTAGATCTTTCAAACTACGCAACGGATTTTAGTCCGATTTACATCAATAGATAAAATTCAGGTTTATAGGCAGGTGTTGCAGAAAACTCACCTAAATCAAAGAGAAGAGAAGGCGGGTCGCTACAGTCTATAGGGTCTTCAAACTTTTTGACTCAAGGGCTACACCTTAAAAAAAAGTAGCCATCTTTTTCCGTTGAGCTGACTACGCAAAGGGTAATTGTAATTAAAGTTTATTACGTATCCCATAAATTGTGTTTTTACTTGCACTACAAAAATGTATCGTCTGATTCCAAGGAAATTCTTCAGTTAATTAGAAAACACAATAATAGTAATGAGGGCGCCACTGGACGCTCGGCGTGGTGCAGTCTTAAAGCAAGTTATGGCGTCGTAATCTGTCACCGCAACCAACAAAATGTATGAACCTATGAAGAACATCTCATCTCGCGCGACTGGTTGTGCAACCACAGTGGGCCAGTGAGAAGCGAGCCTTAGAGGGCTACCACACGAGCGTTGCCTGTGCGTTGCGTCGCTCTATCCACCAACAAAATGTATTGGGACCGAGCGCGACGACAGCGCCACGTGACAGGCGGCAATTATGGACAATATTGTCACCGCTGTCAAACAAGAAGTAAGTAAATATTGTGAAAAATATTAATGAAATCTTGTGTTATTTTACTATATTACACAATTTTGTCAATGGTAGTCAGTAACATTATTGCCAATAATATTAAAATTGTTGTTTTCAGTAAGAAATGAGCCTACTCGTGACTAAAACGGGGTTTCGTTTACGGCAAATATCCACTTATTTCTTTGGTCCACCATGGTCTTGGAAATTGGTAAAATTTACAGTCGCTATTCTTCTCGGTGTTATTACAATTCACAACAACACATCTTACCAGGACCATATTTTTATCTCAAAAACGATTAGAAAATGTTTACTGCAATATGGATTTGACAGCTCAAGTCAGCAACAAAAATGACAATTTTAGCCGTAGCGAGCGCTGTGATCGTTTAGGCTACCCCCTCCACCCGCTTTGCACTCTGCCAATACAGCTGTATGAACAATATCATGTTTGCTTGGCTGGTAGGTACTGGATGCGCTGTCATAGAGACCCAGTGAGAAGCGAACCGGAGGGATGCCACACGAGCGATCCCTGAGCGTTGCGTCGCTCTATCCACCAACAGAATATATACGACGATATGTTATCGCTACAGACGTATTTCTTTTCTATCACTCAACATGTATGAAATGACAGTGGACCACATGGTCCTTGACTACGCACAAGAATGTCATTTTATTTTGAGTGATATACACAATTTATTGGTCAGCCATGGTCTTCTTCTTCTTTTTGCCCCGCGGCGACTTCAACAGCTACTACCGCCGGGCTATGGCGTTTCCACGAATATAATCAGTGATTTCGCCAGTGTCAAGTGTATATAAGTATAAATCAATATAGCAATAAAATACAATCCAATCTTCTCTGGGAAGATTGGGGGCAACGTTGTTCGGTAGTTTGTAGGACAGAGGTCAAGATAGTTTTAACTTATGTACCACTTCGAGTCCACTTGTAACGAGAAGAAAGATGCCAGATATACGCGAAATAAGTCCAAGTTTTCAATCACTGTGCAACACAATGGCATAAAAAGTACAAATCACTATCAGAAAAGAACTTTGAACACCTAAATACACAAAAAAATAAAACTAAAACAAATTACACATCCGCCATCTTTTAACGTTGCAAATGGCCTCGTCAGCCATGGTAACCGTGGGCAACGGGCTTTAATGTCTGTAATGGCGTCTGGTTGCATAAAACCTTTCAACAGATAGCAGTTTATAAAGATCATGCAGTGCCCAGTCACGCGGTAAAGATGGCGCTGGCGGTCCGAATCGTGTTGTTCTGCCTGATTGGGGCGATATCCGCTGCTCCTGGCAGGTAAGATTGTTCAACAACATACATACGTATATACATTAAATCACGCCTGTTTCCCAGAGGGGTAGGCAGAGACCACTTCTTTCCACTTGCTACGATCTTGACAAATTTATTTCGCTTCGTCCACATTCATACATCGAGTCATGCAGATACAGATTCCTTAATATAGGCCATTTGGTTATCGTTTCTGAACATATTAAAGGGAAGCTACGATATGAACATACATAAAATGCTATTATCTCCTCAGCCCTCCTACCGCCTACGACACGATAGTGGTCGGTCTGGGGTCCGCAGGGGTCACCGCTGCTACCACTTTGGCAAGAGCTGGTCGGCGGGTGCTAGGGCTTGAAGCTCAAGACAGAGTTGGGGGCAGAGTGTTCACCGTGCCGTTTGGAGACGGAATTGTTGAACAAGGAGCGGAATGGTAAGGGTAAAATTAAAAAAAATAAAAACCCCCGCCTCAAAATAGTCTGTAATTTATTTTTTACTTTTTAGAGATTTTTCTTTACAGACTGTTTTGAGTCGGGGGTTTTTTAAATTTTTAATTGTACCGAGTGATCTAAAAACTTAATAACTGCTTCCTGAGATACAGGCGACTAGTGTTTATACCTACTTAAATCATCTAAGACAGCATCAAATAACAAGTGTTCATTTGGGTCCCATTTCAAGACAAATATGCTTGAAGTCGTAGCGTAAAATGCACATAGGCTTATTTTTCTGACTAAGTTTCGTTCTCTGTCTTTGTTTTTAGGTATAGGTTTATTAAATCTGTACATATATTTATAGATAATTATGTATTATATATCTATAATAACTATCTATTAGTATTATATGTGACTTAGTATATATTTACTGAAGAATGTAAGTCTTAGCAATAATTAGGATAATTATGTTTTAAGGGGTTTTAAAGGGGTTTGGGTAAAAGTGTTGTCATTGGTAAAAGTCATACATTTTCAAGGTGAGCGGCCATTAGTAAAAGTGGTAAATTATGATAGAATAATTCAAAATAAATATGTTTTGTTATGTAATGTAATACTCTTAAGTACTATTAAATATTAATTATAATGCATATTATCCAATTATGATAGTACTATGTACGAACACACAACACACAACACAACAATTGTTACGAATAAGTTATTTCATTTCATTTTCATTTAATTTCATTGGAGCCGAGATATTTAATATTCTTACCTAGGCGTACTTTTAGTATCTACCAAAAACGAAACACTTAAATCTTAAATATCTCGGCTCCGATATTATTTAACGCCATAAATTTTATATATCTATGTGTGTTTCGTGGTCATTGCCATTAGGCATTAGATTCGCCATTTGTATTGATTTTTGTGCAAATCACTACACATTATAAAACAAAGTTGCTTCCCGCTGTCTGTCCCTATGTATGCTTAGATCTTTAAAACTACGCAACGGATTTTGATGCGGTTTTTTTTAATAGATAGGATAATTCAAGAGGAAGGTTTTCATGTATAATAAACTTTTCACACCACCTGCTCGACAATGCCAAATTACATATCATGCAAACCTTACGCAAACCAAATCATTAAAGCCCTTGGCTTTAGCCGGGGTGTAATGTTGTACTGAATCTCATTATAACCCGCTGGGTTGTAATATTTTCACTTTTCATAGTTCTTATTACAATGGCCTTAAAGTCTAATTTCGTAATAAAAGATCAATTAATACTCGAAGGCCGGGCGCGGCGCCGCCGCCACTGCCGCGTCCAACCTAATTTGAAAATCGAACATTTTCTAAAATCGAGCTGGCCACGGCAAGCTGAATGGAACACATTTGAAATTAAACAAAAGCCGCGAGTATTGTAAGACGCTGCAATAAAATACATTGGTGATAACTGCAAAGTTTTAAATAAATATATCAAAATTGAAGAAAACATCAAATATCAATTTTCACTTTTAATTTTAATTTACTATAATAAAACGCTGTTTTTAGTAGACTCGCTTTTTTATTGTCTCGCAAAAGGTGAGAAAAGTAGAGTACACTCCTCGGGGATAAAGCTGTTTTCGTCTTGGGCGCGCTTGAACCCCTCACTGCGCTCAGGACTCTTCTTAATCCCCTCGCTTCGCTCGGGAATTAACTCATAACACCCTCGCTGCGCTCGGGAGTTAAATCTGGAGTCCTTCGTTACGTTCAGGATTCAATATCGCGCCCGTGACATAAAACTGTGCTTTATCCCCTTGGTGTATAATCTACTATTGTTTTACGTACGGGTATTACAGAAAACTCACATAAACCGAAGCGAAGCGAGGGCGGGTCGCTAGTAAATAATAAATAAATGTCATTAGAGATGTCAAGTCATTTGTAACTTTTAGGAATCTCAACAATTGTTGTAAGTTGTAAGATTTACTTTGGACCTAAGGTACCAGACACTACCAGTCTAGTGTAATGTTGTGTCCAATATTTTTTTTACTTTCTAGGATTCATGGTAACCAAGGAAGCCGCGTGTACGATTTAGCTATCGCGAACAATGTGACAATTCTTCAGCAGGGCGGTTTCGACGGTTTGTTTCGATCTGATGGTGGAAACCTTGACAAAGATTTATTTAACGAGCTTTTGAAATTTTATGTACAAATTAACGAAGGGCCAAAAGATGGAGCTGAGCCACTTGGAGTGTTCATCACCAGGAAGTAAGTATTAAACAGGCTAAAGTTACGCCCACACCAATGCTTAAAAAACGGTGACGGTACGGAATCGCAGTGACAGGGATACGACGCGTCACTGCGTTTCCGTACCATGTATTTTAAGATGCGGTCTTTTTTTTTATGGCATACAGATGACAAACGAGCACACAGGCCACCTGATGGTAAGTAGAAACTGTGACTCATAGGCATTCGCATTCACAAGACTGCAATGCAATCCTAAGACTGTAAATGCGTTGCCAACCCTGAGGACTAAGATGGAATGCCTCTATGCTAGTCATTTCACCGGCTGTCTTATCCCCAAACCGGAACACAACAATGCGAACACTGCTGTTTGGCGGTAGGTTAATGGATAAGATGGTGGTAGCGATCCGGACGGACCCTGCACAAGGTCCTACCACCCGCAAAAACAAACATAAACATAAGCAACTGGTACTGATACGACGCGTCACTGCGTTTCCGTACCGTCGCCGTATTTTAAGCAGCGGTGTGGTCGCAGCCTAATACTGCCGCCCTAAACAAAAACGCAGTACCTAAGTGTGATAAAAAGAGACCGGATATTTTCGCGGCAAAACTAAAGTCTGTCGCAATATAGCCAGTGTTAGAAATATTTTTTTATCGATATCGACTATTATTATATGAACATTACTTTAGAATCATTCGCGAGAGTTGTTTTATGTGTTATTCCATTTAACTCCTACTTTTTCATATCAAGTAGGTACCTAATAAAATAACTCGCCAGGTAACTAAGAGGTAAAACTTTGAATGAAGTGACTATACTACCTCATGCAAAATAATAGACACTTCAGAAACTGTCTACCCCCACGGAATATTGAGAAATTAATGATTATCTACTCCTTTCACTATCACAAACCAAATAAAATGTCATGTGCTGCTGTGTGTGCTGACGTGGACATCGAATATTTCATATTGTTTTATTTCGTGGACAACTGTCGAAATATCGATAGAAAAATCTTTCTAACACTAGCTAGACTGCGACAGTTTTTTGTTTTGCCGCGAAAAATCCGGGCTCTAGTGATAAACCTTCTGTAGTAATATCAACCTTATTGTCAACAACATATAATTGAATCTACTTTGGTGATTGAAATTAAGTTACGGCTTATTGGCTAAGGAGGCCAGATTATAGTCGACTGCTGGACATAGGGTTCCCCCATGGGAGCAGAGCTCGGAACCGGTTAATATTGAATCCGTTTTTAGCATTGAACCTAAACCGGTTTTTGACATAACCGGTTTCGAACCGGTTTTTGAAATAACCGGTTTAGACCACCTTTTTAATTCACCGGTTTAGATCCGCTTTGTGAAAACCGGCTTTTTATCGTTATGTTGAACAAAATTAAACGGTTAATTGGAATTTGTCGCTGCAGTACTGACACTGAACACTACCGACTTTATATAGATGCATGGCTTTTTAAGACTGCACCGAGCAAACGCCGAGCGTCCAGTGGCGCCCTCATTACTATTATTGTGTTTTTTAATGAACTGAATAATTTCCTTGGAATCAGACGATGTATTTTTGTAGTGCAAGTTTAAACACAATTTATGGGATACGTAACAAACTTTAATAACAATTACCCTTTGAGTAGTCAGCTTAACGGAAAAAGACGGCCGTTCTTTCGATAACTCGAAGGTGAATTGTAATTAAACTATGTGATATACACTATAAGTTGTTTTTTCATTTGTAGTACAAAAACACACCGTCCGATTTTAAGAAAACATTTTAGTTTATTAGAAAACACAATAAAAGTAATGACTGCGCGCGCCACTGTACATCCGGCGTACGCTCGGCGCAGTCTGAACATAATAACAAAACTCCTCTTTCAGATTAATGGAATACATAACAGAAAAGAGACCTGAAGTATTGAATGATCGTGACTTTATTACCGAGTTCTTGGCGTTTGTTGAACTCGCTAGCAACAACCTAGAAGGTTCCAACAGTTGGAACGACGTCACTACCGATGATTCTTACGAAACTTTGGGAGGGCCTCAGGAGAACAGCTGGGGTAGGAGCGGATACAAGACGTTCTTTGATATTATGTTGGTAAGTTGATTTTTGTGTCATACTTTTGCGGGTGGTAGGACCTTGTGCAGGGTCCGTCCGGATCGCTACCACCGTCTTATCCATTAACCTACCGCCAAACAGCAGTGTTCGCATTGTTGTGTTCCGGTTTGGGGATAAGACAGCCGGTGAAATGACTAGCATAGAGGCATCCATCTTAGTCCTCAGGGTTGGCAACGCATTTGCAGTCTTAGGATTGCATTGCAGTCTTGTGAATGTGAATGTCAATGGGTCACAGTTTCCACTTACCATCAGGCGGCCTGTGTGCTCGTTTGTCTTCTCTATGCCATAAAAAAAAAAAACTCTGAAAGTAGGCAATTACCGTTAGGCGTTTACCGTTTTGTTTATCTTATAACCGGGTTGAAAGTGACTTGCATCATTTTCAATTCTAACCGGTTTCCTATGGAAGAACAGTAAAAGAAAGAAAGAAAAAAAACTACTCATTGTGCTATGAACTTTGTTGTCTAAGCAATAAGGTCAATTTTGAGTAGATTAATTTTGAATTTAAAAAAAAAATTGTTTTCCAAAACTGTAGAGTGGCAACTTACATTTTATTTTTCGCTTTAAATATACTTAAGTCACTTTAAATCTTAAATAAGAAGTACGCCACGGAAAGTTATAAAAATATAGTTTTTAAATTTGCTAAATTTTAGTTTTCCCTTATGACAACCCGTTTGCTTTCAACCCTCCATTCTAGACCCCCTTTCATAATATAAGTACCTAAGTATACGTATAGTTTACACATACATACATACATAAACTTATTATACATACATACATAACTTTATTCCCAGAGTGGGGTAGGCAGAGCTACAGAATTTCCAACAACTATAAAAACTTTTTGATAATTCTGTAACAATATTTTGCACACTTAGTATTTACTTACTTACTAGTTTACTTAGTTTAGTTTAGTTTAGTTTAGTTTAGCTGTTTTTTTACTTAGTAGTTTTTGTATAGTTTATTTTTACCAAATACAGATGCAGGCAAGCATGTTATACAATTTCAAGTTGATAGCTTCTATAGTTTCTTAGAATAACTGCTGTAACATACAGATAGACAGACAACGCAGTTTCACCATAAAGGTTCCTTTTTTACCATTTTGGTACGGAACCTTAAAAACCTCGTCTAAATCGGTCGATCTACTTGGGAGTCAATGCCACAGGCAAACACAGATACACACGTTAACTATAACACCCTTATAGATTAGAATAGAATATAATAGAAAACATTTATTTCGCTTAGTTATAAATTAAATTATTACAGTGTGTTAAAAAAAGTAAGTAGTGCTGTTAAAATGGTATCCACTCAGCTATATGTCGTACGACCTAGTGGAAGTGCGACGCTGGTCTGCCGTGGACCCACGGACTGGTTTTGCTAGACAGCATACATTGCATTCGCTTCTCGGTTACAATAGGGAGATTTACATATAGATGAACTCAGTACCTACACAATAAGTGCTTATAAGCATCGAATGAATTCTGTTTTTAGAAGTATAAGACAATTTAAGTAAATTTAATTATTTAATTTGACGACGCGCTGGCCTAGTGGGTAGTGACCCTGCCTACGAAGCTAGCGGTCCTGGGTTCAAATCCCGGTAAGGGCAGATATTTGTGTGATGAGCACGAATATTTGTTCCTGAGTCATGGATGTTTTCTATATATTTAAGTATATATTTCTCTATATAAGTATTTATTTCGTTGTCTAGTACCCATAATACAAGCCTTGAGCTTAGTTTGGGACTAGGTCAATTGGTGTGACATTGTGCCCTAATATTTATTATTATATTTAAATTTGTGCCTCAACACGAAACCGTTTACATTACAAGTTGTATGTATGAATAGTAAATGCGCTTTTAAAAGTCGCTTGAAGGAAAATAATGATATCTTTCGCGGTCTAAAAATACTCCTTATTTAACTACTGTTTTTTTTTTCAGAACAAATTTAACGGCGGTCCGGGGCTCGCCAACCTGGACATCAAACTGCAGACGGAGGTGACGTCGATCTCAGTCCCGCAGCGGCCCGAAGAGAGAGCTGTCGTTACGTGCAAGAACGGAGACACGTATGAGGCTGACAACGTCATTGTTACCGTGTCACTAGGAGTATTGAAGGCTAAGTAAGTTTAACCATGATAAAATTCTATAGTTTGTCATTACTATAGTGCATTGGGGTAATGGCGATAGAAATTTTGACGAGTTGAGTAAACGACAGCATTACAGTTAAAAAAACATTTTATTTTTAAATTGTACTTTTTATATTTTCGTATCTATTGAGAATTGATGAATAGACTTATGATTAGTGGACATTACCTACATACAAAAATACGCTGTTGTTACTATTTTATGCATATTTATTGTCATGTCTCACTTCTTCGGACAGTTGGGGTAAATACGAAATATGCCCGGGTAATTGGGATTGACAAAAAAAAATAACACACGGTTTTTACTTTCTAATTCGAGAATAGGAAAATTTAAGACACCAATTTCATTAATTCGGTATTTGACCCAATAGTTTTGCTTAAATATCTTTATTTTTTTAGTAGACATTTTATGGATGACATGATTATTTTAAATTTTGGATGGCATTTCTAATAAATTACAACAATTAAATGATATCTAATTTATTTATTTATTTATTTATTTATTTACTTTATTGGAGATAAAACAGAAACAGACAATGTATTACTTATGAAGTAATTTACAAATTTACAAAGTAGTTTAGATACAGTTGTTTCCTTAAACATATCTCATTAATAACTTTAAAATGGATATAAACCTCCGAAATAATGGCGACACTTAATTTTAAAGCTGACATCCATCAGGGCACAGACAAGATGCATTACGCTATCGTTTCTATTCGTTTACTTTTTAAACCAATCGCGTCACTGGCACATCACGTGACTTTTCGTATCACGTCATCTACCAGTGACGCGATTGGTTTAAAAACTAAACGAAGAGAAACCTCTTAAATATCTCGACCGATTGCCTTGAAACCTTGAAATCCAGTAGAAAATACACTATTTTTGTTGTTCTTTACAGACATTCATCCCTGTTCACTTCGCCCCTGCCCCAAAACAAAACGACGGCCATAGAGAAAATGAGCATTGGCGTAGTTGACAAAATTATCGTATCGTTTGACACACCGTGGTGGCCGAGAAACTTCTCTTTCGGCATGCTTATATGGACGGGGGCAGATAAAAAAAAGTTGGGGGAAGCTGATCGTTGGACCGCGAAGGTACCTTTCGCAAGTCGACCTATGGGGTCGAGTAACACGTTGACTTTGTGGACTATAGGGGAAGTTGCTAAGGAGGTTAGTCAATATTTGTAATAATTAATTTTATTTGGTTCACTAATCCTTACCCTTATCCCAATCAATTCGCTTTCTATGACATAACAAGCCTCTATCAAATATTTCATTTTTGGGTCAAGCTTTTGTTGCCTACTGCACTTTTTTTGCACAGTCGTCATCTACTCGTCAAGACGGTTCTAACAAGGCCTAACACGATGAGTTTATCATGTGTAATTTAGGAGTTCCAATGGCCATCCTGAGTCTCCATCATCAGAGCAGTTCGATGGTACTATACTAGTCTAGTGTATTGTCATCAGAACTAAAGGCGTATGCAAATTTTCAGCTTCATACGAAACAGGAAGTGGGTCAAATTTAACTTGCAAGATTTGACCCTTACATACATACATACATTGCGAGTTAAATTAAAGCTCGTAAAATAAGTTTCTGTTCAAAATGAAATTTTTGGGACCACCTTTTTTTGCCGACTGTACTTTTTTTTGCACAGTCGTCAACTACTTGTCAAGACGATTTTAGCAAGCCCTAATACTAACATCCTGAGTCTCCATCATCAGACCTGCTCGATGGTACTATATTCTTGTATTGTCATCAGAACTAAAGGCGTATGCAAATTTTCAGCTTCACCGGAAACCAGGAAGAGGGTCAAATTTAACTTGCAAGATTTGACCCTTACATACATACTTTGCTAGTGAAATATAAGCTTTTAAAAAGGGTCACAAGCGGGAAATAAGACCTATACACATTTACATTCTCAAAACTATTAAGACTGCAGTCATATGCAAATGCGTGCAAATGCGTGACCAAACTGGCCAACCCTGAGGAATAATGCCTCTATGCTAGTAATTTCACCGGTTGTCTCATCCCCACACTGCAACACAACAACACGATTGTCGCTTGGCGGTATGTTAAGGCTGCGTTTCCACCAGAGATGAGATGTGCGAGGTAGCCACGCGGTGTGAGGCTGTGTAACGAGGAGGTGTAACGGTGTGCATGTTTCCACCAAAGATGTGCGAGGATGCGTAGCGAGGATGTGTAGCGGGCTCTTTTTAAATAAGGGTGGAGTGCGGTGAGGCGGGAGCAGAGCCAGATGCCGCCTCGCAACACATCCCTCGCAACACATTCCTCGCAACACATTCCTCGCACACATCTTTCCCTTCTTTTGTATGTACAAAAACTTCGCTCCGCTGAGCTGTTTCCACCAGAGCTAAGCTAAGCTAAGATAGGTACTAAATGAAGTGTTTCTATTGGTTCATGACAAACACATCCCTCGCAACGCATCCTCGCACGCAGCCTTAAGGTACACGGTGGTAGTAATCCTGACGGACCCTGCACATTCTACCTTCACAAAACTAAATTGTCCATCTATTGCCTACTATCCAGCCTTTGCCATAATGCACTATTATAATACTTTTAAGCCAAGGTATTGTATTACTTTTACAGGTGGAATCTTTGCCAGTAGACGTCGTGAAGAGGCAATCCGTGGAGCTACTTCAGAGGTTCATTGGAGACACCTTGAACATCACCGTGCCTCAGCCAACGGGGATTATCAAGTTAGCATATTAATTATTTCATACACTGGCATTATACTTTAATGCAACAGTCACATAATAAAGCCTCTTATGATACCAGTGGCAAGGTTAGAAGCACGTCGAGTTTTTATTACCCTATATGGTATTAACCACTGCTGGGCAAAGTCCACCCCTCATATAACTACATATTAAACTACTATAGAACTACATATTAAATGGATAATAAAACCGCGGACAGACGGACAGACAGACATGGCACTACGGAACTCTAAAAAACTCCGGTACAATGGGGATCCCCAATTTCAGAGCTGATACCTATCTCTGAAAGAGCGCATATTTTTTTTAAGCCTATGGTATGGTGCAAAGCTAAGCAAAAAATATTTCTAGATTACGACAGTCTTTTGTTTTGCCGCACAAATTCCGGGCGCTGTTTATAAAACACCCCTCTTTTACATTGGGGGTTAAAAATCTAACTTTATCAAAATTTTATGTAATCTAATTGCCCCGTGTAGTTGCCGGATTAGAATAGTGCCACTCCAAGTCTTCCCGTGGATGTCGTAAAAGCCGACTGAGGTAATAAAGGCGTGTAGTAAGGTAGGTGGACCATGGAAGGCCACTCTAACGAGTAAACACTTTTTATTCGTTTATTTACTGGATAAATTAAGGAAACAATGTATTAAGTAATATTTTGTTTTATTGCGCACCATATAATTGACTTTCTTTTTACCTAACTTTAACCACTATTTAGTAAATTTAAGTTTTATAAAGCTCTTCCAAATGGCCTTGCAAGGAACACGGCTCCAAACAAGGCCAATAGTATACATCAGTCGTTAAACTTAAAAATAGAGTGGTAACAATATATATATATCTGCTTTTACAAAAACTACATAATAAGCTCCATCATTTAAGCGAAACATTAAATGCTCAATGTATTTTAATCATCTATAAAAAACTTAATGAACATTACTTGAACACCATCGTGTAACTAAGAATATATTAATGGAAGTTATTTAAAAATAGTATTATTAAGTATCATATTAGCAACAAAGAACTTGCCAACGTGTTTTATAACAAAATTAAAAACTTTTATTTTTATCCAAAATGGCCTTCTTATGGGTCCGTTCTTTGTAAGGCCACAATGTTCCTATGTTATTCAATCCGAGTTGAAAAAGTTATAAACGCTTAAAAGTAAAAATGTTATAATATAAAACACTGTTTTAACTGTAACGGTACGTACTTAATTATAACTAAAAAGTAAATGTTCATATTTTCATTTGTGAATGGTCCTTGTAAGGCCCATGTACCATAGCAAGGCCAACGGTCAAATTTTTGATTGGCCTTATAAGGAACCACCGGCCATCCTAGGAACACTGCCAATATTTAAACTTAAATCGAGTTAAAACCATGTTTTTATTCTTTAGAAACCATAAACATAACCTTATACAACAATATACAGTCAAAAATATGAGATAATAATAGGTTATTGACTAAAAACTTTCGTTTTGCTAAGCGCGCGAATAACAACTGCAACGTCGACGACCGAAGTCTACGAAACGTGAGCTCGCACTGCCACAATAATGGCGCGGTCGTCAAGCCGCCGCGTTTGTGGCCTTTAGTTTGATGGAGCTTAGTATTTAGTAAAAGGGATGTGTCTTTACATGTCGATAACTACGACTTTTTAATAGTTGGCCTTCAAAGGAGCGTGGCCTTCCATGGTCCACCTACCTTACTGTTAGTCGATGGGCTTGCAACCTGTCACTAATACACTGGTAAACATCTTCGCCTAAGTGTGCAAAATGTGGTTACAGAATTATCAAAAAGTTTTTAGACTTGTTGGAAATTCTGTAGCTTTGCCTACCCCACTCTGTGAATAAAGGCGTGAGTTTATGTATGTATGTATGTAGTTTAGATTGAGACGTAGTATCATTAAGAGTATTTTTTTCGTATTTCAGGTCCACCTGGTACTTGAATCCATTCACTCGTGGAAGCTACACCTTCGACAATATCCTCACCCCGCAGTATCCGCAGGCTCGCAGCTGGCTCGGGGCTCCGCTGACGGACTCGGCCGGAGCCCCACGTGTGCTGTTCGCTGGGGAAGCCACTAATATAAATCACTTCAGTACCGTGCACGGGGCTAGTGAGACGGGGTACAGAGAAGCGATGAGGCTGCTGCCACAGAACTGATATAGATCTATGGCTGCTGCCACAGAACTGATATAGTTCTATGGCTGCTGCCACAGAACTGATATAGTTCTGCCAACTACCACCCTCTAGTGAAATAAATGTGTAGATCAACTTTTCGTCGTTGTTATTCTGTCCCGTAAGCCAGGAGACCACAATGATATAGTTTCTTAGTTTTTAGGGTTCCGTAGTCAAACTAGGAACCCTTATAGTTTCGCCATGTCCGTCCGTCCGTCCGTCCGTCCCCAGTCTAGCTCAGAGACTCATAGTACTAGAAAGCTGTAATTTGGCATGAATATACATATTAGTCACGCCAACAAAGTGGAAAAATAAAATTTTGAAAAAAAATTTTTTTAATGCACCTCCCCTACTTGTAACGTGGGGATGTCTTTTTTTTTTCTTGCCTACCCCATAGTGTGGGGTGTCGTTGGATAGGTCTTTCAAAAATATTGCGGGTTTATACAATTTTTCGATTAAGGGATCCGTTTATGAAATATTAAGCTTTAAAGCGCTATTTTTTGTTAGAGTCAAGTGTCCCCCCCCCCCCCTACAGCCAAAACTACAAGTACTAAAAATCTGAAAAAAATCTTCAACGAAAGCGCATATAACGAATTTTAAAGGAAAACTATCACGGCTAAGTAGACATGATTAGTTCCTGAGATACAGGCGATTAACGGGTTTATACCTACTAAAAATCATCTAAGACAGCGCCAAATAACTTTAAATAGAAAATTGTTTCATACATGTTGATTTTTGAGATAGTTTTTTGTGTTTGTCGTTACGGCTTCGGAACCCTACACTGAGCATGGTCCGACATGCTCTTGCCCGGTTTTTTTTTTATTATATACGTTTAGAACACTTAGGAGAAAAAACATAAAATAGTTTACAATCCAACTAATATCCTACTATCCTACTAATATAATAACAGCGAAAGTTTGTGTGTGTGTGTTTGTGTGTGTGTGTGTGTTTGTTACTCCTTCACGCTGCAACGGCTGGTCGGATTTAGATGAAATTTGGAATGGAGATAGCTTATATACCGGATTGACACATAAGCTACTATTTAAGTGTGGCCACCTTTTCCCGTTAAGCTGACTACTCAAAGGGTAATTGTTATTAAAGTTTGTTACGTATTTCATAAATTGTGTTTTTACTTGCACTACAAAAACGTATCATTTGGTTGCAAAGAAATTCTTTATTTAATTAGAAAACACAATAATAGTAATGAGGGCGCCACTGGACGCTCGACGTTTGCTAGGCGCAGAACCTTTACTTTTGTAAAAATTAATGTAATTAATGAAATAAATCGAATCAAGTACCTAACCAATGTTAACCAAAGGATGAAAGACCTCTAATTTACATAGCGACCGCTTATATTTCGAGTGTAAAATAAATGGTGACTTTCACCCGAGTTAAACACTATACTTACTTTTCATTTCGAGAGGAAACTTGATGATAAAACTTTTAAAGGTAAGACTCAGTAAGTAGTACATGATTGATGTGTGCTGCTTACCTATTGGTTAGGGTGATAAATAAGAGATATGTTTATAAGTCAAAATAATATATTATTATATTATTTACTAGGAGAGTCGTGTTCTAAACGTAACTGTACGATCTATACGAGGTGTCCCAGGGAACTAACTGTAAGCAAACATATTGCTTTAGAAGAAACCTTTATAAAAACAAGGAACACTTGAGACTGTAAATTATTATCCATACGAGTGAAAGAGAACGTCTAGATAACTACTAGTGTGAGTGGGACGGATTTACTTTTGTGAATTCCAACACGCCCCCTTATTTGGAAAAAATACAACTAATTGATATAAAATTAACGTAGAGATTTTGTAATTTTCCCCCGCGTGGTTGTCGGGTTAGGATAGTGCCACTCCATGTCTTCCCGTGGATGTCGTAAGAGACGACTTAGGGAATAAAGGCTGTGTAGTACTGTTAGGCGATGGGCTTGCAACCTGTCACTAATACACTGGTAAACATCTTAGTTGTGCAAAATGTGGTTACAGAATTATCAACAAGTTTTTAGAGTGGTTACCACACTCTGGGAACAAAGGCGTGAGCTTATGTATGTATGTATGTAAATTTCTATCCCTATTGAGGAAATATTCCCAATTATACGCCATCGAAACCTCCAATACCTGATTTCACCTGATGGTTCCAACGGAAGACCAGCGCTGACTTTAATGCCAGCATCACGCTGAGTTGGGACCATTTCGTGGCTACTTTCTTCTTGTATTTGTTAATCTGTTCTTTGTTATGCATGTAACGAATAAATGATTTTCTTTCTTTCTTTCTTTCTTTCAATACCAATTAACGTTTACGTGAAAACTTAAGGAATAAATACATAACACAATATACAAAAAGGAAGGCGTTTTATTCAGTGACATCACATACAATTTGGGATCAGAAAATACATCAATGAAATACCGTTCAAAGCGCATCGTAGTCAAGAGTGGAAGCCGAGTCGTGGGCGCCGGGGCGGGCACTGCTGCGCGGGCGGCGGGCAGTGCCGCGGGCTAGTAGCAGTTCATGCGGCCGCCCGCGCAGCTCGAGTGGCCGCGGTGGCCGTGCGCGCGGCAACACTCGTCGCGCTCCGCGGGGATGCGGCCGCAGACCTGGTCGCACGGGCCCACGTGCACCGCCACGGCGCTGGCCAGCACCAGCGCCAGCATCACCACCACCAGCAGGGTCTTCAGAGCGGCCATCTTGGATTTCAGCTTTGCAGTTGACTTGGCGAACGATGAAGAGGTTATGAGGATCGCTCGGAACGCGGGCCTTATATATGCAAAAAGTACTGATTATCGGGGAAACCAGTTGCTAAGTTAATATTATAGTTTAGTTTTCCTTGTTTTGTTTTTGTTGCTAGTTTGTTATTGTAAGCATGTGTTACGATTAGAGATTGCGATGCATATTTTAGGGTTAAAATAAAAATAAAATAAATAAATATCAGGGGACAATGTCACACCAATTGACCTAGTCCCAAACTAAGCTCAAGGCTTGTATTATGGGTACTAGACAACGATATAAATACTTATATAGAGAAATACATACTTAAATATATAGAAAACATCCATGACTCAGGAACAAATATTCGCGCTCATCACACTAATATCTGCCCTTACCGGGATTTGAACCCAGGACCGCTAGCTTCGTAGGCAGGGTCACTACCAACTAGGCCAGCGCGTCGTCAATCGGTTAAGCTCCTATCGCTCAATGGTCACTAACGTGAATTTAAGACCGTTGTCATGAAAAATAACTTTCCGTCAAAAAATTCATTTTTGGGAAAAGCTTTTGTGGCTGGCTGTACTTTTTTGCACAGTCGACATATACTCGTTAAGACGATTCTAACAAGCCCTAACACGACGGGTTAATCATGTGTAATTTAGGAGTTCCTATGGCCACCCTGAGTCTCCATCATCAGACCAGCTCGATGGTACTTTATTGTTGTATTGTCATCAGAACTAACGGCGTATGCAAATTTTCAGCTTCATCGGAAACCGGGAAGTGGGTCAAATTTAACTTGCATAAATTGCAAGTGAAATAAAAGCTTGTAAAAAGTTTGTAGTCGTCAATGTTATTAGAGATGCCATGTCATTTGTAACTCATGGGAAACTCAACCTCATTGCTATAAGATTTCAGATTGACTTCAGACCTAATATGGGTCACTTTAACTCTTCGACTGTACAGTCAGTAGCAGAAATAGCTACGCAACCGAAGAGGTCAAAATGATCTGCACTCGACTCTATTGTCAAGAGAATACGTCGTGCCTAGATAATTTTGAGCATGTACTGCTTAGCTACTGCTGACTGCACATAAAGCAAAATTACTTTCGATACTTACCTCTTTTAACGCCTGTGAATGGAGGATTATTGCCATTTTCAGTGATTGTGTATGGACCATTTTTAGAGCGTGGAAATAACCTCAAAATGACAACTGTGCAAAAATAAAATAAAAACCGGGCAAGAGCATGTCGCACCATGCTCAGTGTAGGGTTCCAAAGCGGTTACGACAAACACAAAAAACTATCTCAAAAAACCACATGTATGAAATAATTTTCTATTTAAAGTTATTTGGTGCTGTCTTTGATGTTTTTTTGTAGGTATGAACCGGACACCCGTAGTCGCGGGATTGAAAAAGTAAACTACAATTAATATTTTGTTTATTTCAACCCCTAACGTCATCAAAATACAAGTCATCGTGGAAAAACATCTAGGTAGTGAATGCAGTCGCTGGTACCCAGCAGTTTAGGTACCCTTTGGTTACAACAATATCTAACTAGGTGAAGAATTAAGGGTTATCTCAGTAAATAGGTGATCTGCGAAGGATGTTGTGACCGACATATACACATAAGGTCGCCGTCAATAGACGTAAACTATTATGTAAACAAATTAGTACTGTTTGAAACATAACCTCAAATATTCACCAAGCGCGTTTATATTAAAAATAACGTATAATTAATAGTAGCTCAGGTTCACTTAGTCCATAAACCAATCTCGTCCATATTCTTATCTCGTCCACATTCCCATTTCGTTTACATTCCCTACAACTAGTAAACAACCGGCGATCGAATTGATATCGAATCGAACAGCCCGACAGTCCTTAGTTAGGTTGCAGCCGTTTGGAATGAGGACGAGTAGGAAATGTGGACTAATTGGGAATATGGACGATGTATGAAGTGGACGATTTGGAATTGGTATTTGGACGAGTTGGGAATGTGGCCGAGATGAGAATATGGACGAAATGGGCATATGGACAAAGTGATGATGATGTATTAACTTAATATGAAAATAGTGATTTATTGTACAAATCATTGCAAACACCTCACTTGATCTTTGAAAGTAGGTACGTGATTATCGAGTAATCATGGGGAATTGGTTCGTTGGTTTTGTTTACATCTTTTGCAAGTTCTATTGACGGCGATTGTAGTCCATACCATCTTAGGTACTTGTCTTATTTAGTAATCACTATTATAACATCAATATGCACTTTTTCGCCTAAAACAGTCGTTTTCTGGTAAATAATACAGCTAGAGACGACATGTTGTTCATTAAATTTCCCGATTTTACATTATGAATTGTGTTTTTCCCTTGTGGTGGCCGGCTTTGATACATAGTGCCACTCCATGTCTTCCCGTGGAAGTTGTGATTGAGGGAATAAAGGCTTGTAGTAATGTTAGGCGATGGGCTTACAACCTGTCACTAATACACTGGTAAACATCTAAGCCTGTTTGTGCAAAATGTGGTTACAGAATAAATGTGATAACGACAAGGTCTTAGAGTCGCTGATAATTCATCGCTTGACCTCACCTAGGTATATGTATATTTGGAATGGGTTATTTATTCGATTTAATTTGAGACCTATACTATTAAACTTTTTTTTTTATTCCCCCTTCATATTTTCGCAGACGCCATATGAAATTTTATATACCCGTGACATAGGGACAAATCCATCATAATGTAAATACTTCAAGTCGCTTAGGCAGCAGAGCATGCCGATAAATATATACATACATACAGTCGGCCAAAATATATACCTCCCTACGGTTGAAGTTCATTTGCACGTCTTGATATAAGTTCGAATCGATTTCCCCTTGCAATAATATTATGACAGTGACAGGTGTCAACTTTATAATATACCCGGTGATTTTTTATTGGTGATCATGAGTTGAAAATTATTAATAAGCAACAAAAATGGAATTTAATGGTTGATGTCTCAAACAATTAACTCACTGTTTACTTTATTTAAGTTCATGAGATTGTTAAAACCAATCACCGCTGGATACATGGACATCCTACATTAATTATTGAAGTGAAGTAGATACGTCAAGTGCCATCGCTTTGGCGGGAAATTTGACAGATATTACGCCAGTGAAATTATCAGTTTTTTAAGTGTTGTTAACTCATAGACTAAACAATTAGTAGGGTGACAATTGATTTCAATTAAAAGTTAGTTTCAAAATATATTTTTTACATAAAAAAATAAGTTTTGTTTCATGTAACTGTGACATAAACGTGATCGCCATTAATAAATGAATTAGAAAAATTGGTTCCTGATCACCAAAAAAAAATCACCGTGTATAATTAGATCTCACAGAAACTTTTGTCAACACTGGTCCGATTCCCTCCATTCTATTGGGAGCGACAATAGCACAGACACACAGACAAACAGACACATATATACACAGAAACACGTTAAAGACACGTAACACATCTCTTGTTAAACCCCGACGCAAAACGGGGTGTTATAAGTTTGACGTGCGTATCTATGTATCTGTCTTTGGCACCGTAGCTCTTAAACGTGTAAACTGATTTGGATGCAGCTTTTTTTCTTTGAAAGCAGGTTTTTCAGCGGTAGTTTTTACTTAAGTTTCATGAAAATCGGTTAGACCGCTTAAGAGATATCAGCTTTGAAAGAAGGGAGCGTTACATTACGAGTTTTTATCTATATTATGTAATAGTTGATATGTAGGGGTTAATAAATAATCGATAATTTTACATACCGACATACATAAGATCACGCCTTTATTCCCTGAATAGGGTAGGCAGAGCTACAGAATTACTAACAACTCTAAAAACTTGTTAATAATTATGTAACCAGATTTTGCACAACTAAGATGTTTACCAGTGTATTAGTGACAGGTTGCAAGCCCATCGCCTAACAGTACTACAGAGCCTTTATTCCCTTAGTCGTCTCTTAAGGTGCGTCTACGCTAGGCGAACCGAGCACGAGCCGAACACAATTTGTCTAATGTGTACCGACTTACAAGTAGAGAATGCTAATAACCGGTTATAACCGGTTTTAACCGGTTATTTTCATATTAAAACGGTTTATAACCGGTTAAATTGCATTCTCTACTTACAAGCCTCGAACGAGCGCGCTGCGAGCGATTCGTTCGTGCTCGTTTGCGTTCCGCCGGTTGTCGGTTTTTTGACGAACACAAAGGGATTTGCTTCGCGCTCGCAGTGCGGTTCGTTGTACGTCCACACTTGACGCCGCGAACGACGAAACCGAGAACGGCTCCGCTCGTGCTTCGCTCGTGCTCGGTTCGTCTAGCGTAGACCCACCTTTACGACATCCACGGGAGGACATGGAGTGGCACTATTCTAACCCGGCAACCACACACACACGCACACGGGGAAGGATAATTTTATCCTCAATAAATTTAATTGCATAATTAAGCCATACCTTTATTTTCCTCATTTATCACCGTAGTCTATTGACTTGGCAATGAACAGGTAGCCATCTTAACAGATGATTGACAGGTATATTACGTTTTATTATGGTAAAACAAGGTAAACAGAACCGGTCACGTGTGAGCCGGACTCGCGCTACGAGGGTTCCATGCGCGCGTCAGGCCATGGCAGGTTTTTAATCTCAAAATTCAAAGGAGGGTGGGCTAATTGGCCTAATGACCAATAAGGACAAGCGATATGTCCCCGAATAGGTAATTCTAAGTTGTAAAACTATTACTATGACAGGTGGTTCGAAATCTTTGTGTGAAAAAAGTTATTGCCATGCAAAGACCGCGGTTTTTCCAAGTAATTATTCTAACGTCGTCTATGTAGGCGTCCCGATGTTCCAGACTTTTAAATATTTCACACAGCGATTTAAGATTTCCCACCATACAAAAAGTTGTAGAATATGAAAAAATCTTTCAAAGGACATATGGCTTGTCATTATTGGTTTTTAGGTCAGTGTCCATACAAAACTGACCATCATCCTTTAAAATAATACTTTCTGAATGCAGACTTGTTACTAAAATTATTATTATCGCTACATGTTTTCCTACAATTAAATATCAGTGTCTCACTAATTAAGCTAGTCCCAAACTAAGCTCTAGGCTTGTACTTATATAGAGGAATATGTACTAAAATAGATAGAAAACATCCATGACTCGGGAACAAATATTCGCGCTCATCGCTCAAATATCTGCCCTTACCGGGATTGGAACCCGGGACCGCTAGCTTCGTAGGCAGGGTCACTACCAACTACTTATAGACCAATGTGACGTCAATATTTGAGGAGTTCCCTCAACTCCTCATGGATCCCCTCTTCAGATTCAGATTTGGTGACAATGGGACCACCACGGAAGACTCTATGAAAGCAAAAAAGAGTTTATTTAATCGGTCCGCAATTGACAGAGAAATCGGTGAACATACATAAAAACTATTAACTCTAAAACCTTGTTAATCATTCTGTAACCACATTTTACACAATTAGGCTAAGATGTTTTCCAGCGTATTAGTGACAGGTTCCAAGCCCATCCCGTAACTTACTCCAAGCCTTTATTCCCTTAGTCGCCTCTTACGACATCCACGGGAAGACATGGAGTGGCACTATTCTAACCCGGCAACCACACGGTATAATATTAAATAAGTCGATAAATGTTTGATTCATTCGTCCAAGTCAACAATAACTCATTATTGAAGTGACTAGGTCTAAACAATAAGACATAGTACCCGGTCACCGCCGCAAGATCACGCTAGCAAAATCCAACCACAGTGACAAGTCACACCTAATGGTGTCAATTATAACAACCTACTTATAGGTAAATTACCTCTTCCATGTACCTAGTTGTTGGGCCATTCTACTTTTTGTTGTAAATAACTTTTAGCGACGCTCTCACTAAACTATTTTTATTTCAACAAACGGTAAAGTGCTGCTTTTTAGGGTTCCGTAGTCAAACTAGGAACCCTTATAGTTTCGCCATGTCCGTCCGTCCGTCCGTCCGTCCGTCCGTCCGTCCGTCCCCAGTCTAGCTCAGAGACTCATAGTACTAGAAAGCTGTAATTTGGCATGAATGTACATATTAGTCACGCCAACAAAGTGGTAAAATAAAATTTTGAAAAATATTTTTTTTTAATGCACCTCCCCTACACGTAACGTGGGGATGTCTTTTTTTTTTCTTGCCTACCCCATAGTGTGGGGTGTCGTTGGATAGGTCTTTCAAAATTATTGCGGGTTTATGAGAAGAATTTTTCGATTAAGGGATCCGTTTATGAAATATTAAGCTTTAAAGCGCAATTTTTTGTTAGAGTCAAGTGTCCCCCCCCCTACAGCCAAAACTACAAGTACTAAAAATCTGAAAAAAATCTTCAACGAAAGCGCATATAACGAATTTTAAAGGAAAACTATCACGGCTAAGTAGACATGATTAGTTCCTGAGATACAGGCGATTAACGGGTTTATACCTACTAAAAATCATCTAAGACAGCGCCAAATAACTTTAAATAGAAAATTGTTTCATACATGTTGATTTTTGAGATAGTTTTTTGTGTTTGTCGTTACGGCTTCGGAACCCTACACTGAGCATGGTCCGACATGCTCTTGCCCGGTTTTCTAACTTAAAACTAGAAAAGGGACGTCAATAAGCTTATATATAGAATTAACCTAATTCATAAAAAGTTATTTGTAATAACTATAAAGTGAGTAACGCAGTGGACGTTGATGTCCCCGCCTTTTCTATGGAAAATGTGCAATTTACCACTGAGTTACCAAGATTCTTCAGCGATAACTGAGTAATTTAGGTTTTTTTTTTAGAAAACCGTTAAACGTAAACATTCTAAGTTCACGTTATTTGTTTATTCGCGATTTCATCATTTGGTATACTTTTTATCGGACGATAGCAAAAATGTACACTGAAAAGTAGAATGGCCCTGTTACAAAACTAGTATGGAATTTGCGCCAAAGGTTGATGGTCAGTTTTGTATGGACACTGGCCTAAAAACCAATAATGACAAGCCATATGCGTCCTTTGAAAGATTTTTTCATATTCTACAACTTTTTGTATGGCAAGAAATTTTAAATCGCTGTGTGAAATATTTAAAAATCTGGAACATCGGGACGCCTACATAGACGACGTTAGAATAATTACTTGGGAAAACCGCGGTCTTTGCATGGCAATAACTTTTTTCACACAAAGATTTCAAACCACCTGTCATAGTAATAGTTTTACAACTTAGAATTACCTATTCTGGGACATATCGCTTGTCCTTATTGGTCTTTAGGCCAATTAGCCCACCCTCCTTTCAAATATAGAATGTCGAACAACGGTCTATACAAACTACATGCAATAGCTCTTTTACTTAAGTTTCGTCCTTATACATTACGATAATCAATAAATAAATAAATATATTTCAGAAATTAATATTATCATTACAATCAAAATAAAAAATAAAAAAAACTGGTTGCCTGTAAAGTCGGTTTTACGGGCGAAGATTTTACGTGACAACGTCTTTTTCTCGGTAGAATATTTATTGATATGAATATAATTAAATTGCACAATAGGAACAAGGAATTGAATGAAAATAAGAATTGCACAAATTTTAACTATAGAAATATATTTTGTTTACTATTTGAAATTAATTAAAATTTGTAATTGTAAATGATGAAGTTGAAAATTAAAACATTTACTTAAATTAGATGTTAAAATTCTTGCTCAACACAGTTTAAATCAAGTTTTCTTATATCTGCCACTTTTTCTTAATATTTGTAATTTTAAAGAATCAATTCGAAAATCAAAACATTTATTCAGATCGAAGGTTCAAATTTTTGCTAAATAAATTTGAAATTAATGAAAATTTGTAAAATAATAATTAATTAATTAATTAATTTTAAACTAATAATTTACTTAACACTATCAACATTTATCAATAGTATGACATAACCTATAAACTCAGTTTCTCAACTTTTGTGTCAATCTAACAATTAATCAATCAATCATAGTTTACGATAATGAAATATCAGTGTACAATTATTTACCTTTATTGTTGTAGTTGTTGTAAATGACGAATCTAAGCACTCCACATTTTCACTACAGACACAGCTGACGATACTTTAACCACACGTGTGAACTTGTATTATGACGCTTTCTTGTTTTTCCAACGCCAAGAACGTTCGAGAAAGACAAAGACAGAGACACAAGCATGCGCCGATTCAATGCGCCTAATTCTCTAGTGCTGCGCGCGCGGCAGACCGATCATAGTTGAGTGGGAGAGAGACGCAAGGCATTCGGCGGGCCTCTCTCTCGTTCGGTGACTCATCGTAACGTTACCGAGCGTTACACTTTTTCATAAGTGACTCCCAGCCGCAACCTAATTTAAGACGTTGTCACGTCAAAATAGAGGTTATTTAGTCGAGAACATTTTAATTTTCCGGGATGGAAAGTACCCTTTGCGTTTATCCAGGGTATAAGCTATCCAAATTTAAAATTTCACCTAAATCCGTCCAGCCGGTGCAGCGTAGGAGTAACCAAGTACACAAACTTTCACATTTACAATATTAGTAGGATAATTAGATAAGTAGCTATTTAGCTTATCTCCATTTCAAATTTCATCTAAATCCGCCCAGCTATTGCAAGTACACTTGGGAGCAAAGAAATCAAGCCACTTAGTACTTACTGTATTTCCATAGAAAGTGGCTCGATTTCTTTACATTATCAAAAACTGGTTAGTTTTCCCATTATTAATCTGATAATTAATGAATAATTCACGGTCGAGGTCACAGACGAGTTGTTCGAGAATCAACAGCCATGTCGACGACATGTAAAACAGAATAACAAGACCATAAAAAGGATAAAAATTGCAAAAACCTGTGTTATCGTCAAGCAGGTTTCAAGATAATACTCGTAAATTACTACTTTGAAATCCCAGATATTTTCCTTCTTTTTAACGAATCAATAATAAAACAATATTTAGGGTTCCGCAGTCAACAGCTAGGTATATTTTTTGTCGGAGGTTTAAAAGCTGTAATTTGAGATTGGTAATAGGTATATACTATTAATGGTATCCTGCCGTGTGGTTGCCGGGTTAGAATAGTGCCACTCCATGTCTTCCCGTAGAAGTCGTACCTAAGAGGCGACTAAAAGTACTGTTAGGCGGTGGGCTTGCAACCTGTCACTAATACACTGGTAAACATCTTAGCCTCATTGTGCAAAATGTGGTTACAGAATTATGAACTATTTTTTAGAGTTGTAGGTAATTCTGTAGCTTGCGGCGAGCTTGAAATGTTCTATAGTTTCTTATTAATTCAGAAGTGGGACTACATAATAGTAGATTGTTCAACAAGGGACTAAAGTAACTCTTTGTTTATTTAATTTTTTGCACAGTTGGCATTTTGAGGTTATTTCCACGGCCTAAAAATGGTCCATACACAATCTCTGAAAATGGCGATAATCCTCCATTCATAAACACCGTGATGTTTAAATGCTTGCATATTTAGCCAACAGATACAAACTTGAAAACTATTTGGACCATGCCTAATAAAATGGAATTATCCCTAATATGTTTAAATAGATTCATATTCGTAATCATTAATCGTGTTTCACGAAATTATATATTTTTTTTTAGAATTTTGCACATTTTTTATTTAGAGGTTATTTCCACGGCCTAAAAATGGTCTATACACAATCACTGAAAATGGCGATAATCCTCCATTCACAAACACCGTGATGTTTAAATGCTTGCATATTTAGCCAATAGATACAAACTTGAAAACTATTTGGACCATGCCTAATAAAATAGATGTATCCCTTATACTTATATTTAAATAGATTCATATTTGTAATCATTAATCGTGTTTCACGAAATTAAATCGCTTATTTTATAATTTTTGCACTAAAAATGCTCCATATACAATCACTGAAAAAGGCGATGATTGGCTGTTTAAGGGTTTCCAACGTAAATTAAAAAGAAAAAGTACTTTAGTCCCTAGGGAGTAAAGTGTAGTTTTAATCCCTTGAGATTAAATACATCACTTTAGTCCGCCTATACAAGCCTATTGTGAGTCATTTTAGAGCCTGAGAAGTGAAAAAGAATTTATATTATCATGATCAGTAAAAAACCATAACCCGCCTTCAAAAACGTGGCGGAGGTTTATGTTTTTACGATCAAACGTTTTTATGCGGTACGGAACCCTAAATTATTGCTCGCTTGTTAAAGACTACTCCGGCTTTTTGTTTGCTTGTTTTGTAATTATGGTGGTGCGAACTGGTTATTTAAAAATGACGTTGTTTTTGACTTCAATAACGAACAGGCATAACATATTGACTTAATTTGGTGCCTACCTCTGGGTAAATTTTTACCTAGTATCATAGGTAAGGGGAATCAAATTAATGGGGCCCTGTACTCCTTTGTGAGCAGACAGGGCGTTTCACAAAAAGCCCGACTGGCTGTTCACAATGGAGTGCTGGGCCCCTACCCTGATGTATGGTAGTGAATGTTGAGTGTGGCAGGACAAGCATAAAAGTCGTGTAAATGCAGTTGAAATGCGCTCTTTGCGTAGTATATGTGGTGTGAAACTGATTGACAGAGTAAGGAATAAAAAAAGTCAGAGAGAAATGTGGAATAAAAGAAGATGTAGTGACTAAGATTGAAAAGGGCATGCTTCGATGGTTCGGTCATTTGGAAAGGATGGATGAAAATAGATTGACGAAAGAGATCGAAAGTGAGTGGACGGGTCGAAAGGGGCCGCCCCAGGCGTACTTTTTCGAGTCAAATCGGAGAAATACTGGAAAAGGGCCGAATCTTAAGTACCCGAAACCGACGTGCGTGCATGACTCGATGTATGAATGTGGAAGAAGCGAAAGAAATTTGTCAAGATCGTAGCAAGTGGAAGTAGCACTTCTTTAAGTGGTCCCTGCCTACCCCTCTGGGAAACAGGCGTGATTTAATGTATGTATGTATGTATGTAGTATCATAGGGTCGAGGACTATCTATTAGACAAAAAGGCATGGTCTAAACCCGAAACATAGTCAATAATAATTTGTTCAATTGCAAAAGCTTTATCTTGTCTAGGGGACACCGTTGATGTAGGAAAACGTATCTAAACTTTTATGTGGTCATCTTGCACCGTGTTATATACGTTATAAACTAATATAAGTAGGTGGGTTTTTTTTTCTCCTTTCTCTTCCTTTATCTCTCACGTAAGATTTTTGGCATGTTTTCCTGCTGATCTACGCATGTTATTTGATATTATATTTAATTTAATATTTATTGCTTTAAAGTTTAGTTTAGTTTAGTTTATTTATTCATCAATGTAATATTACAATATTAATACCATTGCATGTCAAAAAATATGAAATTACATTGAGATCGTCAAACATAAATACTAATAAAGAAAGAATACAAAAATAAATAATAATTATAACAACAACAATTACACATCTAATAAAATGGTCACTCGTCCGATGTCAATATAATGTACAAAAATTAATAAAGTCAACACAATAACAATAATAATAAATAAATAAATATATAATGGTAAACATCTTCGCCTAAGTGTGCAAAATGTGGTTACAGAATTATCAAAAAGTTTTTATAGTTGTTGGAAATTCTGTAGCTCTGCCTACCCCACTCTGGGAATAAAGGCGTGAGTTTATGTATGTATGTATGTATGCTAGATTAAGTAGTACCATTGTAATATGTTTAAAAAAATACTTATTGCTGAGTTTCTTGCGGCGTTTCTTTTCAGCAGTGTCTCCTCTGGGAAGCACTGGTAGATTCTTGACGTGTAAAAGTGCCCGTACGGCCTACTTACTGAATAAATGTCTTTTATCTTTTTATTTTATCTGTCCCTCTGTATGTAGGCCTAAATCTGACAAACTGCGCAACGGATTTTAATGCGGATTTCATCAATAGATAGAGTGATTCAAGAAGAAGGTTTGTATGTATTATAAATTTTGGATTATGTACTGGTGTTACAGAAAACTCACATAAACCAAAGCGAGGCGAGGGCGGGTCGCTAGTCAAGGAATATTTAAATAATGTTCTTTACATGTGTTCGAATGATGAAAAATTAACAGAATTAGAATTACCTATTAGGTTCCTGACCCGACTGCAAAGACAAAATATAAATAAATAATATTATACACAAAGTATTAGAGCTAATTTAAAAGATGGGACTTAAAAGTTATAAGAAAAATAAAACTGGGTAAGAAAGAGCATGTCGGACCATGCTCAATATAGGGTTCCGAAGCTGTTACGACAAACACAAAAAACTATCTCAAACATTTTCTATTTAAAGTTATTAGGTGCTGTCTTACATGATTTTTAGTAGGTATAAACAATTTAGTCGCCTGTATCTAAGGAACTAATTAAGTCTCCTTAGTCGTGATAATTTTCCGTTTAAATACGTTATCTCTTTATGCTGCTGCTAATATGTATAGGTATTCATGACAAATTACAGTTTTCTAGTACTAAGAGTCTCTGAGCTTAGCAACTGACGGATGGACGGACGGACGGGCGGATGGACGGACGGACGGACGGATGGACGGACGGACATGGCGAAACTATAAGGGTTACGAACCCTAAAAAACCGCCTTCAAAATTGCAAAAAATAACTTCTTTTAAAATAGTAGGTACCTAAGTAATGGTAAGTCGGCTTTTGGTTAATAATATTTTGAGTTGCCGACTTCAGTTTCAGTCAGAAATCTGTCCACAATTGACATAAATCGGTAAACAAACTTAAAAAAAAACATAATCTACATTGGAATATTGACCCTCCTTTTTTCTTGAAGTCGGTTAATAACTAGAGTAAAGTTTATAAACTGTTTATCTATTTGTCTGTGTATCAGTCTGTGGCATCGTAGCTTCCAAACAGATGGACCGATTAAAATGTGTTTTTTTTTAAATAAAGCTAGATTAATGGCGATGGTTCTCAGCTGGATTTTATGAATTGGTTGGGCAGTTAAAGAGATATCAGCTGAGAAGTAGTAGTCATTATATCAAGTGTTTTTACAAGCTTTTATTTAACTTGCAATATATGTATGTAGGGGCAAATCCTACAAGTAAAATTTGACCCACTTCCCGGTTTCCGATGAAGCTGAAAATTTGCATAGGTACGTCTTTAGTTCTGAAGTTCTGATAACAATACAATATAGTACCATCGAGCTGGTCTGATGATGGAGACTCAGGGTGGCCAAGGAACTCCTAAAATACACATGATAAACCCGTCGTGTTAGGGCTTGATAGGATCGTCTTGTCAGATGACGACTGTGCAAAAAAAAAGGACAGTCAGCAACAGAAGCTTGTCACCAAATAATTTTTTTTGACAGAAACTTATTTATCTATTAAATATTTGTAGCCAATGCGTTTGACGACGCGCTGGCCTAGTTGGTAGTGACCCTGCCTACGAAGCTAGCGGTCCTGGGTTCACATCCCGGTAAGGGCAGATATTTGTGTGATGAGTATCTACGACTTTTTGTTTCTGAGTCTTGGATGATTTCTTTGTATTCAAGTACATATTTAAATCGTTGTCTAGTACCCATAGTACAAGCCTAGAGCTTAGTTTGGGACAAGGTCAATTTGTGTGGGATTGTCTTCTAATTTTTATTTATTTATTGTTTACTAGCTGTCGCCCGTGACTCCGTACGCGCAGAAAAAAACATAGCCTACGTTATTCAGGGATAATGTAGCATTCTAATGGTTTTTTTAAACATACATACATACATACATACATTAAATCACGCCTGTTTCTCAGAGGGGTAGGCAGAGACCACTTCTTTCCATTTGCTACGATCTTGCCAAATTTGTTTCGCTTCTCTCCACATTCATACATCGAGTCATGCACGCACATCGGTTTCGGGTAGGTAGGTACTTAAGATTCGGCCCTTTTCCAGTATTTCTCCGATTTGACTCGAAAAAGTACGCCTAGGGCGGCCCTTTCCGAGCCGTCCACTTACTGTCAACTGTCTGTCTGTTTTAAACATGTCAAGTTTTTTTGAGTTTATTCGTTACAAACATACAAACAAATATTTCCTCTTTATAATATTACTAGCGGGTCCCGTGCCCACTTCGTTATGCATTTTTTTTTGGGTTAATATGTTACCTGTGACCTTAACAAATAAGGTGGCATCTATTGGTTTTTTTTTTCCAAATCGGTTCAGTAGAACCAGAGATTACCCCTTACAAAGGCACAAACCTTACCTCTTTATAATATTACTATAGAGTATAGATGCTAATTGATGTTTATTTTATCTTTGCAAGGTTGTATGGAGGAGATCGCCATTTAGCGACCCAAGGTGTCCTTCATTACGAAGGACTATACTAATAATATAAATTTATATATTTGTTCCTTTGTGGCGCTCTAGAAACCAAACGCGTAGGCTTGATTTTTGTTATTAATAAAAAACACCCTTAAAACGTCACAAACTTTACCTATATTAGTATAGATATACCTAATTATTAAATGAAGATTATTGTCGACCCCAATAAACCGCTGAACTCTCGATCTTATTATCATATCCGATCAAAGATATATTCTTAGGCAATAACAAGGTTAAGGAAAATCAAACAAAATTATCCGCGCGTATTTCCCCAACGTCCTACAGACTAATATAAGGCCCGCGTTCCGAGCGATCCTCATAACCTCTTCATCGTTCGCCAAGTCAACTGCAAAGCTGAAATCCAAGATGGCCGCTCTGAAGACCCTGCTGGTGGTGGTGATGCTGGCGCTGGTGCTGGCCAGCGCCGTGGCGGTGCACGTGGGCCCGTGCGACCAGGGGGTCCAGACAAGATGCACACGCCGTTGTCGTTTTTCTGTTCTATCGTCTTGAAATGTATGGGATCACGAATTGATCACGTGGTTTATCGAAGAGAATAGAAAAGTACCTAGCCAACATTACACTTTTCGTTTTTCGTAAATATTTTGAAACGAACAGAAAAACGCTCAGAGCTGTCACAATGACAAAATCCATACAAACGGCTAGTCAAGTGGCACTTTTGACCACAGATTATAGGGTATCTTTTGACGTGCATTCTGTTCTGTATTCTACAGTAAAATGTAGAAAACTATTCTCTCGCCAAAGACTTGCAGAAAAGCGCTCGGCGCTCAAGAGAATAATCAAAATGGCGATTTTTGAATCAGCTGTGCGTGAGTTGTTATTATTCAAGCGGTGATAAATCAAGTTTTTGAATTGTTATTTACCAAATGATGTATTCTTTGTGACTATTGTGAGCTGCAAACAATGAAAAGTGTTTAATTAAAGTATCCGAATCGTCGTGGTCGTCCGAATCAAGACCATATTAGAAGTGCCGAAGCTTTCTTGTGAGAAAGATTTCCTACACATGAATTACTCTGCTACAATAATGTAACAGTAAAACAACTTTGGACTCAGGTACCCTGGCTGCAAGAGTACAAAGGGTTCTATTCGAAGTAAAGGTAAGGTTGATGTGAATTACGGTAAGCACCTGACTAGGTACCTACTCACAAGAATAACAACCTAAATAAACATGTAGCTACTTATTTAATAAATGGTTATTTTTGCAGGTTCCGTGTATTTGACATGGTGTGTGGCCAGGGATATGACCAACGGAAAATGGTTGTCATGCAGCACCTAGGTAACTAGTAATGCAAGCACTCAAACAACTAAGACATGGATGTTGTGACCGCAAACAAAGTCGATTGTTAATTTGCTAAGCATCAGTGAGAGGTACCTAGGTATATCTTCTTTCAACACTGAATACTTTCTCTGTAAGCGCACTGTTTCCCTTGATATATGGTGATGAATGTTATGGTGACGTCATGAAATGAAAATTTATTATTATGACATACCTACTTAATTAAGGTTAGGGCCTCCTAGAAACCATTTATTATAAATGCATACTTATAAGTATTATGAGGTCCCACATTCCCATTAATCATTCTCTTATATGATGTGCTTTATATCTTGGTAGGTAATAACCCATAGAATTTTAAAGTTATGATAAACCTGATTGTTGTGCTATTCCATTTACACAAGTTTGAATCTGCTGTTCTAGTTGCACTTTCTACTCGTAAACTAGGTTCAAGCTACTGCAGGTCATTGATTTTAAAAATGTTACTTAGGTAGGTACTCTTTTATTTTTCCACTAGGTATATCCAAATTTTGGACTCTCTTGTTTGTTATAGTGTAATTTAGTCAGATTGTTGTTTAGATAATACTGTATACCTACCTAAATAAGCTTATTCAAAGCCATGTCCGTCTAATATAAAAATAAATAAAGCCTCAAGATTAGTTTAGTCATTCTGGCGTGAATGAGTAACTAACATCCAAACTTTCACATTTATATAATATAAGTGAGAAGTAAGATACTATCTACCACAAACCAAGTTCATAAAAGTTCCATCCACCTTTGCTTGAAAAAGTTACCTACTGAGTTTGCTTGTTTTTTTTACATTACAGGCAATCCAGAGTACTCAGGGGCCATGGATAATGACTATAATGAGGGAGCCGCATCAAGCAGGGAGAATGACAATGATTTGCATGGGGAGTGTTTCAACATTGTTGGAATCAATTATGATATACTTACCTGAAAAACTGCTCTTACAGTTATTATTTTGAATAACATTTTGTTAAAATCTAATTAAAGCTTCACCTCATGAAGTTGTCATGAAAACCAATAACATTTGCATGGCAACAAATGTAATACTCAAGTGAGTTAATGGTGTTTCTTACGAAATAAAAGACTTAAATTATTGAATATGGATTTAATTTCTTCCTTTTTATTACCTATGTGCAATAACTAGAATGAACAATGTCTGGGTAAGTAACATAGGTACATATCAATTTACAAGAGCTGCCATAAATGGAAACATGTGATTGCTGATTGTATAAGTCCTGTCTTCTTAAATGCAGTTTAAACATCAATCCTAATAAGTACCTATTTGAACTAAACACACATGTACCTAGGTTTATTTCACCCATTCAATCCATTTGTGGCAGCTTTAGAGAATCGACCAAATGAACAAATGGAGTCAATACACTAAATAGTTCCATGATTTGTTTTTGTATTCAATTTGGCAGTGATTTTGTTACCAAACTATTACAAAGACTTATACAGAACTATAAATTATACATAACTATATTAGGCCGTCTAAAATTCCAAACAAGGATGTGATGAATAGGAGTGCCTACATATAACTGTCCTTGTTTCCAGATTACTTAACTTGAAAATCAATTCATTACAAATATTTGCCCTTAACGAGGATCGAATCCGGGGCTGCTAGCTTTGTAGGCAGAGGACCAACTAGGCTAACCGTGTCATCAGTGTCGCTTTCTGGTGATTTCATTGTTGTATCTACTTATATCACATAACTGACCGAACCGGTGCTCAAAATATGATGACGCACCGTTAATTTAGCGACGTATCTTATGCGTCACGTTTTTAACGCATACTGTGTTGGTGCTCAAAATACGCATGTTGGATGCGTCAGATTTTGGTTCAGAGAAATTTGGCCAGGATGTAGCTCTTTACGCGTGCTGACACGCAGACTTGCTCAGGCTTGGAGTTCAGCTTAAGGTGAGGCCAGCAAGGGTTCCCCGCTACCTGCACTAGCTTTGGCAAGTTGGATCTGGATATGAACTCTGTAAAAAGTCAAATATAAGTTGAATTATACAAATTTCCTAAAGATTAACTTTTGTCACAAAAATAGTATTCTTCAACTTTTGTGCTATGATTATGTCGATACTAGCTTCTGCCCGCGACTTCGTCCACGTAGATTTCGATTTACGTCATTCCCTCGGGAACTTTTAAATTTTCTGGGATGAAATGTAGCCTATGTGTTAAGGGCTATTCCCAGTTGTCCACAACCCTATTGTCCACACTGGGAAAAAAAATCCCAGTACTTCACACCCTCGAAATTATGTGGACATTTCACACTAATTAATTTAACTGAACTGTGTTAGTTTAATATCTACTAGTACATAAATAAAAAGTAACTAAAAACTGGTCCACAGTGTGGACAAAGGGGTGTCGACAACTGCGAATAGCCCTGTGTTAATCCAGGGTATAAGTTATTTCCATTCCAAATTAAATCCAAATCCGTCCAGCCATTGCAGCGTGAAGGAGTAACAAACACACACAAACTTTCGCATTCATAATATTAGTAGGATAAGTACCTAATGATATGTTATTTATATACCAGGTGGCTACAAGTTTTTTTTTATTAATGCCATATTCATTTATTATGAAATTTCTAGTAACATTCTTACTCTCACAAATAGAATTACTTACTCTTTACTATGGATAGGTACTTTTATAGAAAACCTAGCAACTAGCCCGCGTCTTTGCCTTTACAAAGTTTATAATTGTTTATGAAAACGTAATTCCTGAGTGTAGCCTAAGTGCAAAATAAAAATTACAAACATTCATAAATAAATTAAAAGTATTTTAATTTATGCAAACCAACATCCAAACAGATTATGTACAGATGTAGTAGGTAATCATACGCCAACATGTTTTGCTGGATCTTGCTATTTTAGTCAACTTTTAGTACCCACCAGTAAGCTAATTAACAAACAAGACAAAGTTATCCTAGAACGATTGTTTACTACATCTGTAGCAATATTACAAACTAGGTATTTAGAGATTAGAGATAGAGAGTTTAAGCACGTACCTAAAAACATCTAAACCTACGTAGTATGTAGGTTATAGTAATCCTTCTGTAGACACAGTTTTACTTAGCTTGTGATATCACAACAGTAATTCGTCGAAGTGTTTTTCGCCCTGACTAGGCCCTTTTTTGCCCTTATTAGTATCAAAGACCCGCCCGTTACTTTGCTTATTGTCTAAAACATGTTAAACATCAAAACTATAGACGCAAGACGATACTTTAACTAAAATAAATATAAAAATAATTATTTACAAGCCGAAATTATAACTTCATTATAACCTGCAAATAAACTTTTGACAGTTGATGTAAACTTGACACAGCGACACTTGACGTTTCAATTTGCGCGAAGCATAGACAATTTAAGGCTAAATCATCATTATAGCGCACATTGAGGACATCGTAGAATCGACAGCACGTTTTTCTGTTCTAACTCCTTTTGTCTAACATATTTTGGACGCTAACGCCTAGGCGTTCAATTTTATAGAAAGGAAAACGCCTGGAAGCGTTGGCATCTTGTCTGGACCCCCAGGTCTGCGGCCGCATCCCCGCGGAGCGCGACGAGTGTTGCCGCGCGCACGGCCACCGCGGCCACTCGAGCTGCGCGGGCGGCCGCATGAACTGCTACTAGCCCGCGGCACTGCCCGCCGCCCGCGCAGCAGTGCCCGCCCCGGCGCCCACGACTCGGCTCCCACTCTTGACTACGATGCGCTTTGAACGGTATTTCAATGATGTATTTTCTGATCCCAAATTGTATGTAATATCATTGAATAAAAATCTTTTTTTGTAAATTGTAATGTATTTATTTTCTTTGTTTAGTTTTCACTATGTTGGAGGTTTTGAATGCGTAGGTTGGGCAGTCCTATTCTTCAATAGGGATAGAAATTTAGAAAATCTCTACGTTTTTAGGGTTCCGTAGTCGAACTACTAACCCTTAAAGTTTCGCCATGTCCGTAGCTCAGAAACCCTTAGTGGTAGAAAGCTGTAATTTGGCATGAATATACATATAAGTCACGCCAACAAAGTGGTAAAACAAAATACATACATACATACATTAAATCACGCCTGTTTACCAGAGGGGTAGGCAGAGACCACTTCTTTCCATTTGCTACGATCTTGAAAAAATTCTTTCATTTCTTCCACATTCATACATCAAGTCATGCACGCACGTCGGTTTCGGGTAGGTACCTACTTAAGATTCGGCCCTTTTCCAGTATTTCTCCGATTTGACTCGAAAAAGTACGCCTAGGGCGGCCCCTTCCGACCCGTCCACTCACTTTCGATCTGTATATCTCTTTCGTCAATCTTCTTTCATCCATACTTTCCAAAACAAAATCTTGAAAAAAAAAATTTTTTAGTGTACCTACACGTAACGTGGGGATGTTCTTTTTTTTCTCGTCTACCCCGTAGTGTGGGGTGTCGTTGGATAGGTGTTTCAAAAGGATTTGTCAGAACAGCTTTTCGATTTAGGAATCCGTTTAAGAAATATTAAGCTTTAAAGGGCTAATTTTTGTCAGAGTCAAGTGACCTCCCCACCCTACAACTACAAATACTAAAAATCTGAAAAATATCTATAATGAAAGCACATAATATTATAATGAATTTAATAGGAAAACAATCACGACTAAGTAGACTTCATTAGTTCCTGAGATACAGGCGACTAAAGTGTTTATACCCACTAAAAATCATCTAAGGCAGCACTAAATAACTTTTCATCACACTTGCTCGTAAATGGTGTTATTCCATGCCTGTATACAGAAGGACAATGGCCTAAATTGTTCCCGCGGGAATTATGGCGAGTTTGTCATCCATAGAGAGTAATGACTTTCTTTTTAAAATTTGCAACTCTTTCGTACATCATTTCTGATTAAGGAGGTTTAATTTTCAGCCAAAAATTAAATCGGTTTCTAATTTCATCTTTAAAAATTAGCTATAGACTAACTTACATTACACAAAACCTATGCGCTTCATTAAACTTCATTATTTTTATACCTATTTCAAGTTTATATCAACATTTATCATTAATTTTAGTAATTATACATTTTTATCAAATTGGCTAAATCTGGCTCGAATCCAGGTCGAAACTAAACGCAGTTATTATCTGTGGTAGAGGTCACAAAAAAATATCGTTTCTATTTACGTTCCCGTTCGTCAAAAGTTATTTCTTTATATTTTGCAGAGTTAAAGTGTTTTTTCCTCGCAAATGTGATGAAAACCATTGTGTGTATCACAGGCAGTAAGGGGATTACTAACTCGAGTCATTAAAAGCCCTCCGCCTTCGGCGTCGGACTTCTAACACTCTCGTTAGTAATTCCCTTCTTACTACCCTTGATGCACAATGTACCTACTATTAAATAGAAAATTCGTTCATACATGTTGTTTTTTGAGATCGTTTTTTGTTTGTCGTAACGGTTTCGGAACCCTACAATTTGCATTGTCCGACATGCTATTGCCGGTTTTTTTAAATCAATTATTTATGTTTTCTAAAACGCCACACCAAGCAAATATGTCGGTACCTACTAGGTATAATCGTAAGCTCCATGTTTCTTTTTACGTCATGGAGTAGACAGATAAAAGCACAGGCACAAAGCACCTCTTAAGTGGGATCTGTGACCCGTAGACATTTGCATTGTCAAAACTACAATCCTAGGGCCGTATTAATAAACTCAAAGTAAACGTCAAACCATAGAGCACTGTCACTTTTGACGCATCCCGAGACGAGCATTAGAGTGGAGATTAGTTTATTAATACGGGCCTAAGACTGCACCGAGCAAACGCCGAGCGTCCAGTGGCGCCCTCATTACTCTTATTGTGTTTTCTAATTAACTAAAGAATTTCCTTGCTATCAGACGATACGTTTTTGTAGCGCAAGTAAAAACACAATTTATGGAATAGGTACGTAACAAATTTTAATTACAATTACCCTTTGAGTAGTCAGCTTAACGGGAAAAGGTGGCCACTTTTTACCGTTAAGTTGAAAACTCGAAGGTGAATTGTTATTAAACTATGTGATATAGGTACCCTATAAGTTGTGTTTTCATTTGTAGTACAAAAATCTACCAACCAATTTCAAGAAAATACTTTAGTTTATTAGAAAACACAATAATAGTAATGACGGCGCCACTGTACATCCGGCGTACGCTCGGCGCAGTCTTAATGCGGGCCTGAGACCGCAAGTGTTGCCAGGTATCCTACATTTTGGCCGTAATATGTTTGGCCGAATGTATCGTTTCCGAACTGTTTCATTTGCCAGCCGACTTTTTTCTGTAACTGTAAATATTTCCAGGATTTATTTCTGTACTATCGTGTAGACCCTATAGGTAGAGTTGCCACCCGTACTATAATATATAGTATTGTACTATATTTCGGCTGTCCGTACTTTATAATATATGAAAGACATAAAGTACGCTAAAATACTTTATTTTTAAGAACAATTAATTTCGAAATTAGAGTCTTAAAACATGGTAACATAAATAAATTTTGGTCTGTAAAGACGTTTCTGAACGACGAAATGTTATTCAGAGAAGTTAGTTCGAACAAAAAATGCCTTTAAAAATAAATAAAAATGTACTATATTTTTTTAAAATAGAACTACATACAAATTTCAAATCCATCCCCTCATATTTTTCATGCGACTACCGAAGGAGTAAAGTTCCGGTAATTCCTCATGGATGTCATCGGATTCAGATTTGGTGACAATGGGACCTCGGAAGTATAACTACATAGTATAAAACAAAGTCGCTTCCCGCTGTCTGTCTGTCCCTATGTATGCTTAGATCTTTAAAACTACGTAACCGATTTTGTTGCGTTTTTTTTAAAAGATAGATTAATTCAAGAGGAAGGTTTTTATGTATAATCAATTATGTTTTATGTACGGGTGTTACAGAAAACTTACATAAACCGAAGCGAAGCGAGGGCGGGTCGCTAGTACTCTATAAAACTAAAAAAGATTTTTTAAAATCGGCCCCTAATTGACGGAGAAATCGATGAACACAAAGAAAACCAACAGTGGAACATAGAACCTCCTCCTTTTTTTAAGTCGGTAAAAAACTAATAACCTTTAAGAGCTGATATCTCTTAAACGGCTTAACCGATTTTCATGAAACCTAGATAAGAACCATCCCGATTTAACTAGCTTCCTTTAAAGAAAAACTACGTTCAAATCGGTTCATCAGTTTGGGAGCTACGATGCCACAGACAAACAATAGACTAACCAACAGACACTATTGCAATTATGTTATTTTATTAGTCATGATTTTATGGGGGATTAATTAATAAAATTAAAAAGACCAAGTTGACATAGAATTCCCTTATAATATAAACATTATCACAACATTTAATTATCAATATTATCAATTATATCTTAAAAATTATGACTTAACATTAAATGACTAAAAATACGGCTCAAAGTATTTCTTATACAGGGTGAAATCTAATACGTGATACCAATGATCACCTCTGTGTTCTACCCACGAGTATGAACAACTTTCACTATGGGACCAACCCTGAAATATCGAAAAAAAAAACAGCTGCTTCATACATTTTGGTCGAGTGCGTATTGAACTTTTCTATGAAACAGCTGATTTTTTTTTCAATATTTCAGGGTTGGTCCCATAGTGAAAGTTGTTCATACTCGTGGGTAGAACACAGAGGTGATCATTGGTATCACGTATTAGATTTCACCCTGTATAAGTAATAGGATAAAATTGTGGAGAGAAACTATCTGAAATACTGAAGAAAAACGCAGACGACGAAGAATTTGGTACATTGACCTCTACTGTAGCCTTACAGCACAGAATGGTACGATCGTGCGGGTTAGATGTGATTGAAAATAAACCTTGTTCCCGTAACTCAAATATTTTAACCTTAAAAACAAAACAATATGACTCCTATTATCTGTTAAATAGGAAGAATCCATTAGTTCCAATATAATTCTTGCCTTGATCCAGGCCGGTGGTAATTGTTACTGTGCGAGCGCGACGGCAGTATAATTGTGCGCGAGTGACAGAGACAAGTAACGGTGGGTCAATGTACGAAATTCTTCGTGTTCCGCGCCCGATCTTACGCAAGATTTAATTCAAAGGATTTTTTTGATAGCTACACATTTTAGTACTTTGTCACTTTAACGTCATGTTTGAACTGCTGGAATAATCTGTCAGATGAGTTAGAGTGCCAAGGTACGAGGTTGCAGTTTATCAAATCGATCAAGAAACACAAGTTTTCATTAAAATTTCAAGTAAAAAATATATTAAAATTATTCAATCAAGGTCGGTATTTATTTACAATTTAATATAAATTTAAAAATCAATTGCAACAAAATCATCTTTAGACTCCTGGGCCTTCAGTCTATTCTGTTTCGTCCTACTCTTACTTTCCCAAGACAGTGAAAGGGTAAACGAGACAACACAATTATGTTAACAAGTCTAACGAGAAGCAAATAAGCGTTTAGTTTCTAGAGCGCCAGAAGGGAACAAACACACATAGACTGATTAACACATTACTCCCCTTTACGTTGCGCAGTGGTTAAGTAAAAATACCTTAATCTTTCCTGTATGTAACGAGCATTTACCATATGATTGTATGACGAATTTTCGTTACAATAGAAAAAAGTTAAAGATGTCTTAAGACTGCGCCGAGCGTACGCCGGATGTACAGTGGCGCCCTCATTACTATTATTGTGTTTTCTAATAAACTAAAGAATTTCCTTGGAATCAGACGAAATGTTTTTGTAGTGCAAGTAAAAACACAATTTATGGGATACGTAACAAACTTTAATAACAATTACCCTTTGAGTAGTCAGCTTAACGGGAAAAGGTGACCACTTTTTTCCGTTAAGTTGATAACTCGAAGGTGAATTGTTATTAAACTATATGATATACCCTATAAGTTGTGTTTTCATTTGTAGTACAAAAAAGCATCGTCTGATTTCAAGGAAATCCTTCAGTTAATTAGAAAACACAAAAATAGTAATGAGGGCGCCACTGGACGCTCGGCGTTTGCTTGGTGCAAGGCCTTAACAATGTACAATATTATTGAATTTCACACGTAATATAGTGGTAACGTCAGTTCCTAAATATGTTGTGGGGGTTGCCAAGTGACGGCCAGCATCTTGCGGTTGATCTCGTCGAGGATGAGCGAGCAGCGCGCCAGCTGCAGCGGCTTGAGCTGCGGGGGGGGGTCGCGGGGGCGCTCGCCCGCGGGGGAGCCTCGCGCGCCGCGCGCCGCAGCGCCCTCCGCCGCCGGGCGCGAGCCGTGGCTGGAGTAACCATCAATCAATCAATCAATCAATCAATCAATCATTCAATCAATCAATCAATCAATTAATCATCATTCATTCAATCAATCAATCAATCAATCAATCCGGATCACTTCGTTTACCCGAATTTCATTTGCCATAATTGTGTCACTTGCCATAATGTTAATTTGCCATAAAGAATTTTTTTCTGAATCTGTTAACCTTTCAGGTAATTTTTATATGCCATCGTATAGAGCCCAATAGGTTAGGTTAGGTTTGTTTTATAACAATTCTGAATAGTTCACGATTTCAGAAAAAATGCCTTTATGGCGAATGAATATTATGGCAAGTGATAGAATTATGGCAAATGACTTTCGGGCAAACGACAGAGAACCCAATCAACCAATCAATCAATCAATCAATCAATCAATCAATATCAGTTATTTGCATAATACAGTTCACAAGATGTTACAATCAAGTAAACAAAAATAAATGTCTAAAATCGCCGTCAATAGAACTTGTGAACGATGTAAACAAATTAGTACTGTTTGACACATAACCTCAAATATTCATCTAGTGTGTTTTTATTAAATAAACGTATAATGATTAATTATTTCATCTTGAAACTTAATATGAACATAATGATCTAGTGTATAAATCATTGCAAAGACCTCACTTGATCTTTAAAAGTATGTGATTATCAAGTAATTCTGGTGAATCTTTTGCAAGTTCTATTGACGGCGACTTTAGTGTATCCAGCCTTTATATCGCAAACTCCAATACCGCGTGGTGTTATACAGGATGTTCCAAAAATAGCACGTCACTGTGACACCGGAGATTCACTTGCACCACACAAACTGTGCACCGTTTTCAAGTTATACCAGCTTAAAGTTTACTAGGATAGCTTTAGAATTGTTTTTTTTATTTGTACGCTCTCACGTACGTTCTCATTAATTAAGATAAAAAAAAGGATTATGTTGTCAATTACTAATGTAAAAATTTAAAAAAATACTGGAATGAACTTGAATAAAATTATCTGCAAAACAGCCATTTCGACTCTGAACATCTGCCATGTTTCTTTTAACAAAAAACGTACGATATAATGATATGCAAAAAAGTAGAAATTCGTATCGCCTTTTTTTTTTAGTTTAACAAACAGTAACACAATCTTGGCTTATGATTAAGTAGTGTACAGTGCAACATGATATGTTATTGTGCCACCAACACCGTTAACCACAGATTACTAAACAAAACAAGTTCTTAGATGTCGTACTCCTAATTATGACACATCACATCACACATCCACATCCACACGCATCCATTTTTTGCCACATGGGCCGTACTTTGCCCACCCCTGGTATAGTAGGATTTATTTAAAATATTTCGGAATTCACTTAAGAGCTTATCTCCTAAAGAATGGCTTTGTTATCTATTGTGAAACCCGACCGCTAATTAGCAGTGCAAAGTGAAACGCATAAATAACAAAAGATCTCAAATGAATAGCAACTTTACCGCTTAAAGAAGAAGGTTCAAATTGCAATGGCAACGCATTCGAGATAGTACTGTTTAAAATTGAAAGCGGCAGCCAGGGAGTTTGTGTCAGGTACAGGGTGATTCAGGGATAGCTTTCTTATCTAGTACGCAAGCACGTCAGCATAGTTCTTTAATACAGGCTAAGTGCTATGTTCGTTACCTGATTCATTTTTGTCCTTTTTGTATTCTTCGTCGATGGATCTGGACAAGGAGCGCTTCTTTGGTGACTGTGGAACAAAAAAAATATAGGTTGTTAACACCACCACATAAGAAAACCAGGGGGCCCGCGTGAAAAAATGTGGATATAACATGTGTCACTTTCCGACACGTACTTAAGTACGAGAGTGACGGATGCTTTATCCACATTTTGTCACGGGATAAACGCAACGCGTGGTGGCCGGCAGAGTAGAGTAGCACCAACCCATTACACTTTTGGGTGTCGTACAAGGCGACAAATGTCTGCAGTAGAATAACCTAAGCTTCAATACACCAGAGAATGGGCAGCAGCGTTCTCTGGTATGTGTTTTTATATTCACTGCGATCGCCAACCCGCCTGCCCAGCGTGGCGATTAGGGCATTACCTCCCAATATGAATATGACAGTGGCGTTCCTTGGGAGAGGCCTATGTCCAGCAGTGGACTGCAGCGGGCTGATGATGATGATGATGAAACGCAACCTTACTAGGCCCACAGGGCCGAGATTCTAGCTGGTAAATAAGTTACTGTCAAAAATTTCATACAATAATGTTTTTAAGTCTACGCCGAGCGTACGCCGGATGTACAGTGGCGCCCTCATTACTTTTATTGTGTTTTCTAATAAACTAAAGTATTTTCTTGAAATTGGACGAAATGTTTATGTACTACAAATAAAAACACAACTTATAGGGTATTTATATATAGTTTACTAGCTGTTCCCGTGTCAACTTCGTTGGGTAAAACATTTTTTTTGAGTTAATAATTTTCCCGCTAATTCCGGTTCCCGTGAGAATTTCGGAAATTCCTTTCTTAGTGCACCTCTACGGTACCTAAGCTACGTCCCTTCCAAATTTCAAGTGCCTACGTTTAGCCGTTAAGGCTGTGCGTTGATATGTCAGTCAGTCAGTCAGTTTCTCCTTTTATATATTTAGATTAACAATTCACCTTCGAGTTACCAATTTAACGGAAAAAAGTGGCCACCTTTTCCCGTTAAGCTGACTACTCAAAGGGTACCTAATTGTTATTAAAGTTTGTTACGTATCCCATAAATTGTGTTTTTACTTGCACTACAAAAACATTTCGTCTGATTCCAAGGAAATTATTTAGTTAATTAGAAAACACAATAATAGTAATGAGGGCGCCACTGGACGCTCGGCGTTTGCTCGGCGCAGTCTTAAGTCGGCCGCCCTTACCTTCTAGGAAATAAGAGCTATCGAAACGTTAACAATGCGATAAAAGATTAAAGACGATTTATTTTTACAAGTTTTTATTTAACTTGCAATGTATGTATGTAAGGGTCAAATCTTGCAAGTTAAATTTGACCCACTTCCCGGTTTCCGGTGAAGCTGAAAATTTGCATACGCCTTTAGTTCTGATGACAATACAATAACATAGTACCATCGAGCTGATCTGATGATTGGAGACTCAGGGTGGCCATAGGAACTCCTAAATTATACACGATAAACCCGTCGTGTTCAGACGCGTCAGAATCGTCTTGACGACGACAGTGCAAAAACAGTAGGGTCGGCTACAAAAACTGATTGCTGCCTAGAAACTGTGATAATTATTTGCCTTGTCATGACCATAAAATAGTACATTGTTGCCTAGGCGCGGAAAGTAAGGGTTTTCCTGACGAGGTGGTTAGCTGGCCGAGCAATAGGATAAAATACGAGTCAGGAAATCCTCGTTTCCACCGCGGCATACATAATGCTTTTCTACATAATTACAAGTATTTTTAAAAACCCACGACAAATTCGGAGATAATGTTTGTTTGAAAACTACGAGTATTAGTGAAGATAGTTCCACGCACAACGCGCCGCCGCCGGCCCACACTGCATCCACAACTTGTGTGTGCGGGATTTTTTTCACGTTCCTTTCGATTTTGTATGCAATAGAGAGCACTTTTAATAAACAATATGGACATGGACGGAAAGGGTTTTCATAAGGTTTTTTTACACCTAGGAGTAAAATGAGGCACTTTCCGTCCTTGTGTTTCAATCGGAAAACCGTTCTTTCCGAGCATGTTTGAGAAAAAAAACTTCTCGAGTCCTCACCTTCCTCTTGGCCTTCTGATAATGCACCGAGTCGTAGAACTGCGTCTGTACGCGCTGCACGCGCGCCGTGCGCCGCCGGATGTCCTCCACGACCGGAAGGGCGTCAGCGGCGCGCCGGGCCGAGAAAAATATGTGGCCGCACTTACACGACTTGGAGGCTACGGCCACCTGAAAGATTACAATATATTTTTCTTAGTTCCGACAATAGTTTTAACGTCGTAAGGCAAGGAAATTTGTCAGTGGAATAGTCAATTTTCTAACATACTCGTACATACATCGTCGCATCCTACGAATAAGGGCGCGACCAGCCCTCATGACCGTTTTCCGATTCTTACAGAATCGTATTCTCCATATTTTACTACACCTTTTCACATTTAAAATATAGTCAAAATCCTAATTTTGAAAAAGTTATTAAGGTTTTAAATTTGGACGTAAACGGTCTCGGCACATTTTCTCCGACGAACAAGGTTACGAGGTCATTAAGGTCTTTGCTTCGCGGGGGAACCGAGCGCGGGCCGGGGTCGCAAGCGCCGCCGTCGCTTCTATTACACGCGGAGCGCGTACGCAGTTTGTTTTGTTGATGTAAATGTAACATTAGAAAAAACATGAATAGAAGTCAGAAGCTGCTGAAAATGGTAAAGGATTCGGATGCCGTTAAAGTAAAACGAAGAAGGAGCGCAACACGTAAGTATAATTTTTTTTTTAAGCGATATGTTTTTACCTATAATTAGTTATAACTTCATTTTGACCACGTCAAGTGTTTTATCTATTGTAATAAATAATATGTGTAAATATTATAGCATTGTTACACGGAAAGAGGTAATATTATGTTTTAAAACAATACATTATAGAAATTAAAGCACGCAACGCGGAACAAGGGCGCGAGGTAACAGCAGGCCCTTTTTCCGCGGACTAAATATCCGCGCGCGCGCTCTCGCCGCGGCATTTGCGCCTCTTTTCCATGGGAAATATTTAATATTGTTATTTTAAAAGTTATTTTCAAATAAAAAATGATTTGATTGGAAGAACTGTACACTTTAAACTGGTTTGAAATGATTTTTACACCACTGCTCAAAAAAAGGTGTGAAATGTTTTCAAGGTTCATGTATGATTATTCGTTATTCCATCACTACTTCTAAACGCCTGAGCCGATTTAGATGTTTGTGGTATCGATAGAATCCTCACAATCCCGGGTAACATAGAATACCTAAACTGTTAAAATGTAAATAACCACATTGGCAAAATGACAAAATTATTAACATAGGTAGGTGTATACCGATGACAATATTAAAATGCAGTCGGGTTTCTAAAACTTGGTTTCATTTAGTTATCATATATCGAAACTTGATTTACTCGCAGTAATTCATGGGAAAAAATAAATTATTTTATGTAATGTTGATTCAAAAACCCTTATAATTATGATTATCGTTTATTTTAGCGTCACCGGTGCCCGCGGGATCCGAAAACGAAATTAATTATTTAATGGAATGTTTTGGTGAAGGCTTTAACATGGTGACGAGTGTTATTTTACTTATCACGCTATTATTACTAAATTATTTCTGTTTTATCTAGGTATCACATTATGTCTTGTCTTGCCACGTTAGTATTAACGAGATTTTTTGTCTGTCCGATTCTTATCCGTCCGATAGGAATCTACAATCCATATAAGGGCTGCTTTTTCAATCTCCAGATAACACGATCTGTCAGGTAAAGTGTAGCTCAATCCTTTTCCTTGTCATAAGAAAGATAAGGATAGAGCTACAATTTACCTGACAGGTAATGTTATCAGGAGATTGAAAAATCAGCCCTAAAACTAACTTCTCGTTGAAATAGGTACTTAAACTTTTTAACATAGCTCAAAACTTGCCTGTCTGTTTGTTTTTTATCGCTTGTCTGTTCCATACTAATCTTGCAATAGATTTAAAACTAACATCCCGATTATTCCCGATAAACTAGAAACCTGAAACCATAAACGTAGCTCAGCGCTTGATGGTAATTAATGCAATATTAACTCGCTTTATTTTTCATATGGTTGTTTGTTTGTTCGTTT